>CM019069.1:22978947-23418947 GCA_009667805.1 Leptobrachium leishanense
TGCAGTAGGGCGAATGGTGGACAACTGCCGAAGAACAAAGGAGGGCACAGCTGCATGAGACACGCAAGTGTGATAGTATTGATTGGCCAATGTTCGGTACTTTGTCTTTTTTTGGTAAGATTTTACTACCTATTTTTGTGTTTGTTAAATTTTAAGCGTCAACGTACACAAGCTGCCTGGATGCAGTTGGACGATTGGTCGACAACTACCGACAACAAATGAGGGCACAGCTGCTTGAGACAGGCAAGTATGGGGGAACTGATTGGCCAATTTGGCGTTACTTTGTCTTTTTTTGGTAAGATTATAATACCTTATAAAAAAAATACAAACGTATTCTTGGGGAGCGCAGAAAGAAGTAAATAAATGGAGGTTCTTGCACAGACCAGGTTGCAGAGAATGAGATGAATCCAATATTTACACTATAGTAAAAGAAAAAAGACAATCGTGCAATACTGCATGTACATGAATATAAACAGGTAGAAGGTTGGAAAGAGCCACTCACAAACGGGGAACCAATAGGTTCATGTAGGGCGCAGGTAAGCCTCTATGGGGGGCTTCTCCCATCAGATGATTCTTGATATATACGGATGATGTTATACTCCAGGTTACACGGATGTAGTACCCTCAAAGAGAGATGTATATGGCGTAATACCGTTGAGGATGCCGAGGAGGATATTTGGCACAGGGAAGAAAAAAGAGGAAGACTGAGGGAACAGTAGGCATATTCAATCTTAGTGGCCAAACCCTTACGCAGGGACAAATAGGAGTTTTAAAGAAGGGTCTGAAATATATACCAAATCGAAAAGGAGATAGCTTCAGTACCTTTGTTGACCTACAAAAATTTAAACGAAAATTGTGTCTAAAAAGATTTTTTGCTAAAACCCCAATAGAAAGAGAAATAATATACGACAACAAATATGTCCA
Source organism: Leptobrachium leishanense (assembly GCA_009667805.1). Lineage (NCBI taxonomy): Eukaryota > Metazoa > Chordata > Amphibia > Anura > Megophryidae > Leptobrachium > Leptobrachium leishanense. Next base: position 22,979,872 of record CM019069.1, read on the forward strand.
TACCACCTTGAAAGAAAAGTCTAGATTTTATCCAAGACATATGATCTCTAAAGAGATCGATACTTTCGACCAAATGGTCCAAAGAGATATAAGAAAGTTAGAAAAAAAGAGGAGATACACCAATAGACCTACTAATCTAACTAAGGAAGAAAATGAAGGTTTGAAGCAATTAAATAAAGACACTATAATGAAATAAATAACCTGGATCGGCGCAAATGTTGCTCTCTGGGGTTCTGGAGCCTCGCATATGTATATATAAAAAAGGAGACAATAATAGTGCTATACTGATATATGTAATATTTTAGATGTATATAATATGTATCCCACTCACAAGTGTAGAGCCGTAACACTGGCTCTGAGTGGGTCCAGACGTGCGGGTAATTTATCTTCAATTTCTCAGGTGACCCCCACCTTGCAGCAAATTTTCTATCCAAATTTATACAGTGGAGAGAAGAAAAAAGAAAATCCTTGTGCAGGTCCACAAACAAAGGTCACGATGTTGTATACAGATGGAATCGTACTCACATTCTGGGGAGCTCACATAGTTCGTGGATGTATGCCCATAGGTTTTTTTTAGGCAGGGAAAAACCCAGAGGAAAAACCGCCAATGATCCAGGAAACAGCAAAGCAGAAACAGGATTGGAAATGGAAAAAAATAAAATTTATTTAAAACATGATTAAAATAACCACCAGAACGCGTTTCGCCGCACAGATAGCGGCTTCATCAGCTGGCAGGAGTCATAGCCTATGAGGTTCAACTGAGGCGTGATTATTGCTAATTGAAAACTTTACCCAATACCCACACCCAGCTGATGAAGCCGCTATCTGTGCGGCGAAACGCGTTCTGGTGGTTATTTTAATCATGTTTTAAATAAATTTTATTTCTTTCCATTTCCAATCCTGTTTCTGCTTTGCTGTTTCCTGGATCCATTGGCGGTTTTTCCTCTGGGTTTTTTCCCCTGCCTAAAAAAAACCTATGGGCATACATCCACGAGCTATGTGAGCTCCCCAGAATGTTGAGTACGATTCCATCTGTATACAACATCGTGACCTTTGTTTGTGGACCTGCACAAGGATTTTCTTTTTTCTTCTCTCCACTGTATAAATTTGGATAGAAAATTTGCTGCAAGGTGGGGTCACCTGAGAAATTGAAGATAAATTACCCGCACGTCTGGACCCACTCAGAGCCAGTGTTACGGCTCTACACTTGTGAGTGGGATACATATTAGTAATAGACATCTAAAATATTGCATATTCAGTATAGCACTATTATTGTCTCCTTTTTTATATATACATATGCGAGGCTCCAGAACCCAGAAGAGCAACATTTGCGCCGATCCAGGTTATTTATTTCATTATTGTGTGTAATGGTATAGGGGAAACCACTATATCCTGTGGTTGGCTATCTGGGCATTCTGGTGGGGATGCATGTTGTGTGGCGCTGCACCATCTCTTGTTTGTACTGTAAATAAAGACACTAATTTAATTATAAAGCCTGCAGACAAGGGGGGAGGTTTAGTTATACTTAACCAGGAACAATATCATCTGGAATCATGCAGGTTATTGAATGATGTTAAAACCTATCTAAAATTGGGAAATGACCCAACCGAACAGATTAAACAAATGTTTTTGGAATATCTACAACGAGGAAAGGACAGTGGTATTTTAAATGAACAAGAATACCAATATCTTAAAATCAACTACCCACGTATACCAGTTTTCTATCATCTGCCAAAAATACATAAAAATTGTCAACATCCACCAGGCCGCCCCATAGTGTCTGGCATAGACTCCATTTCATGTAGAGTCTCTGAACATATAGACCATCTCCTGCAACCACTAGTACAAACAACTCCAGCGTACTTGAAAGATACAATCTCAGTTTTAAAACTGTTGAAGGAGATTAAATGGGAACCAAATTTCATTTTTGCAACATGTGATGTAAATTCACTCTACACGATAATTCCACACGAGGCAGGGTGTAAAGCGACAGAGTTTTTTCTTTTGGAATCGAAGGTTTTTAAGTTGGATCAAATCCAATACATAATTGAGGGAATTAATCTGATTCTTAAAAATAATTATTTTTGGTATGGAGGAGATTTTTATCTCCAAATTAATGGAACAGCTATGGGGACGAGGTTCGCCCCCAGTTATGCCAATTTGTTCATGGCCCACTGGGAATCCAGTGTGGTATGGACTGGGCATGACTGGGGGCCTAACCTCGTCCTCTATAGGAGGTATATAGATGATGTCCTGATCATCTGGCAGGGTGAAAGGCAAGAACTAGAAAGTTTTATTTCCCATCTAAATAATAACGAGCTAGGAATTAAGTTGGATTCAAATATTAGTCCAACTCAGGTTAATTTCCTCGATCTAACTATATATGTGGAAGATAGTGAAATAAAAACCCGCACTTTCTTTAAAGCAGTGCAGACCAACAATTACATTCCCACCAATAGCGGACATTATCCTCCGTGGTTAAAAGCGATTCCAAAGGGCCAACTTCTGCGTATTCGCAGAAATTGCACAGATGTAGAGCAATACCTTCACCAGGCTGAGAAACTTATTGACCAATTTGAGGAGAAAGGTTATAATAATGTATTTTTAGATGAAATGAAAAAAGAAGTTCTCAAATCGAGCAGAGACTCACTGTTACAGTATAAACATCGGGAAGATGAAGAGTATAAAGAAATTCCATTTATTATGGATTATAATATAAATAACAAATTAATTAAAAAGTCGATAGAAAAATATTGGCCAGTTTTGACCAATGATCCAATTCTCAATAGTATCCTACCTGAAAAACCTAAAATCATCTTCAGAGGAGGCAATAACCTGAGTAGCGATTTGGTTCATAGCTATATCAGAACTAATGATGTACAGGGACCAGAACGCTTCTTTGGAATAACTCCGGGCTTTTATGGCTGCGGTCAATGTATATCGTGTCGAAAGACCATAAGTAGAAAAAGAACAATAACAATGGCAGGCATTAAAGGATCTAATTATAGAATAAAGGATACAATTACTTGCCACACTAAAAACTTAATCTATTTACTTAAATGTCCATGCGGAAAAAAATATATAGGACAAACATCGCGACCTTTATACATTAGAATCAACGAGCACCTCTGTAATATTACCAGAGGATACATAAAACATAGTGTTTCCGCTCATTTTGGAGATACTCATAATTGCAGCCCTAGAGGCTTGGAATTTATGGGTATTGAAAAAATTAAGCGTGATTGGAGAGGTACTAACATAGATTTAAAACGTATCCAAACTGAAATGAGGTGGATCTATAATTTGGATACTTTGGCCCCTAATGGGTTAAATACAGATTTTGAGGTCTGTCACTTTTTATATACATGAGTGTTCTCACTGTCATCACACCCTACTTTTCCCTTTATATTGTTTAAAACAAGTGGAAACTCTTCCTTCCTTTCTATTAAATAAAGAGACCTTGCTATTCCATTTAGTTCAAATTTAAGGTGATCTATATCTGTTCTTGCAGTTAGGCTTCTATAAGTCTTTGCGGTCAATGAAATTCGCTAAGCAAGTTTTTTGTCTCTATCCGAATGAAAGACTCACGCATGCGCAATGAAAGGCGACACATCCGGCTTCAACACAGCGTTCGGAAGAGGACATACGTCATCAGAGGGCTCTGAGAACCTTTTGGAACGCACACTGCGCGTCTGACACGCACGCCACCTGAGAAGCATTCCGTTTTCGGACTGAAAGGACTATAAATAACCTCCGTTTACAGCTATGAAACTACCGACTGATGAAACTCGCAGACTAGCGAGGGAAACGCGTCTCGGATTCTATTTTATTTATTTTTGGATTTTATTACTTTTGTATTTTCAGATCTTATATTTGGTTTGGCTTTTGTTTATATTTTTGTTTATTTTATCCCTTGCCATTTTATATTTGTTATTCTTGCTTTTAACAATAAATCCCCTTTTAACTTTATTTGGGAACCTTTTAATTTTGGTAACAACCGACTTCCTCCAGTAGACCGAACGCATTGCCACCGACCCAAGGGTAGGACCCCCCATGGTGAAAGAGGTCCTCTGCTTGATTACTGAGCCATCCGCTGGGAGGCTCAGCAGCACGTGAGTAGAACTAACTCAGGATATATATACACATATGTGTTAACGGTATTACGCCATATACATCTCTCTTTGAGGGTACTACATCCGTGTAACCTGGAGTATAACATCATCCGTATATATCAAGAATCATCTGATGGGAGAAGCCCCCCATAGAGGCTTACCTGCGCCCTACATGAACCTATTGGTTCCCCGTTTGTGAGTGGCTCTTTCCAACCTTCTACCTGTTTATATTCATGTACATGCAGTATTGCACGATTGTCTTCTTTTACTATAGTGTAAATATTGATTCATCTCATTCTCTGCAACCTGGTCTGTGCAAGAACCTCCATTTATTTACTTCTTTCTGCGCTCCCCAAGAATACGTTTGTATTTTTTTTATATGGTTTTTATAAGGGTGAGGGACACACCTTATGGTGAGCTGCGTAATTATATAAACCCTCTTCTCACACAATCTCTGATATATAACTGCATAGCGCCGAGCACTGTAACATTTTAGGTGTTATATACAAGATTATAATACCTATTTTTGTGTTTGTTAAATTTTAAGCGGCAACGTACACAAGCTGCCTGGATGCAGTTGGCCAAATTGTGGACAACTACCGAACAACAAATGAGGGCACAGCTGCATGAGACAGGCAAGTATGGGGGAAGGAACTGATTGGCCAATTTATCGGTACTTTGTCTTTATTTTGGTAATATTATAATACCTATTTTTGTGTTTTTTAAATTATAAACGGCAACGTACACAAGCTGCCTGGATGCATTAGGGCGAACGGTGGACAACTACCGAACAACAAATGAGGGCACAGCTTCAAGAGACAGGGAAGTATGGGGGAAGGAACTGATTGGCCAAATGTTCGGTACTTTGTCTTTTTTTGCTAAGATTTTACTACCTATATTTGTGTTTGTTAAATTCTAAGCGGCAACGTACACAAGCTGCCTGGATGCAGTTGGACGATTGGTCGACAACTACCGACAACAAATGAGGGCACAGCTGCTTGAGACAGGCAAGTATGGGGGAAGGAACTGATTGGCCAATTTGTCGTTACTTTGTCTTTTTTTGGTAAGATTATAATACCTATTTTTGTGTTTGTTAAATTATAAGCGGCAACGTACACAAGCTGCCTGGATGCAGTAGGGCGAATGGTGGACAACTACCGAAGAACAAATGAGGGCACAGCTGCATGAGACAGGCAAGTGTGAGAGTATTGATTGGCCAAATGTTCGGTACTTTGTCTTTTTTTGCTAAGATTTTAATGCCTATTTTTGTGTTTGTTAAATTTTAAGCGGCAACGTACACAAGCTGCCTGGATGCAGTTGGACGGATGGTGGACAACTACCGAACAACAAATGAGGGCACAGCTGCTAAGACAGGCAAGTATGGGGAAAGGAACTGATTGGCCAATTTTTTTGTACTTTTGACTTTTTTTGATAAGATTTTACTACTTATTTTTGTGTTTGTTAAATTTTAGGCGGCAACGTAAACAAGCTGCCTGGATGCAGTTGGACGAATGGTGTACAACTACCGAACAACAAATGAGGGCACAGCTGCCTGAGACAGGCAAGTGTGAGAGTATTGATTGGCCAAATGTTCGGTACTTTGTCTTTTTTTGATAAGATTTTACTACTTATTTTTATGTTTGTTAAATTTTAAGCGGCAACGTACACAAGCTGCCTGGATGCAGTTGGACGGATGGTGGACAACTACCGAACAACAAATGAGGGCACAGCTGCATGAGACAGGCAAGTGTGAGAGTATTGATTGGCCAAATGTTCGGTACTTTGTCTTTTTTTGGTAAGATTTTAATGCCTATTTTTGTGTTTGTTAAATTTTAAGCGTCAACGTACACAAGCTGCCTGGATGCAGTAGGGCGAACGGTGGACAACTACCGAACAACAAATGAGGACACAGCTGCATGAGACAGGCAAGTATGGGGGAAGGAACTGATTGGCCAATTTATCGGTACTTTTGACTTTTTTTGATAAGATTTTACTACTTATTTTTGTGTTTGTTAAATTTTAGGCGACAACGTAAACAAGCTGCCTGGATGCAGTTGGACGAATGGTGGACAACTACCGAACAACAAATGAGGGCACAGCTGCATGAGACAGGCAAGTGTGAGAGTATTGATTGGCCAAATGTTCGGTACTTTGTCTTTTTTTGGTAAGATTTTACTACCTATTTTTGTGTTTGTTAAATTATAAGCGGCAACGTACACGAGCTGCCTGGATGCAGTAGGGCGAACGGTGGACAACTACCGAGCAACAAATGAGGGCACAGCTGCTAAGACAGGCAAGTATGGGGGAACTGATTGGCCAATTTGTCGTTACTTTGTCTTTTTTTGGTAAGATTTTAATACCTATTTTTGTGTTTGTTAAATTTTAAGCGTCAACGTACACAAGCTGGCTGGATGCAGTAGGGCGAACGGTGGACAACTACCGAACAACAAATGAGGGCACAGCTTCAAGAGACAGGGAAGTATGGGGGAACGGATTGGCCAAATGTTCAGTACTTTGTCTTTTTTTGGTAAGATTATAATACCTATTTTTGTGTTTGTTAAATTTTAAGCGGCAACGTACACAAGCTGCCTGGATGCAGTTGGACGATTGGTCGACAACTACTGACAACAAATGAGGGCACAGCTGCATGAGACAGGCAAGTATGGGGGAACTGATTGGCCAATTTGTCGTTACTTTGTCTTTTTTTGGTAAGATTTTACTACTTATTTTTGTTTTTTAAATTTTAGGCGGCAACGTACACAAGCTGCCTGGATGCAGTTGGACGAATGGTCGACAACTACCGACAACAAATGAGGGCACAGCTGCTTGAGACAGGCAAGTATGGGGGAAGGAACTGATTGGCCAATTTGTCGTTACTTTGTCTTTTTTTGGTAAGATTATAATACCTATTTTTGTGTTTGTTAAATTTTAAGCGTCAACGTACACAAGCTGCCTGGATGCAGTTGGACGATTGGTCGACAACTACCGACAACAAATGAGGGCACAGCTGCATGAGACAGGCAAGTATGGGGGAAGGAACTGATTGACCAATTTATCGGTACTTTGTCTTTATTTTGGTAAGATTATAATACCTATTTTTGTGTTTGTTAAATTATAAGCGGCAACGTACACAAGCTGCCTGGATGCAGTTGGACGGATGGTGGACAACTACCGAACAACAAATGAGGGCACAGCTGCTAAGACAGGCAAGTATGGGGGAAGGAACTGAATGGCCAATTTTTCTGTACTTTTGACTTTTTTTGATAAGATTTTACTACTTATTTTTGTGTTTGTTAAATTTTAGGCGGCAACGTAAACAAGCTGCCTGGATGCAGTTGGACGAATGGTGGACAACTACCGAACAACAAATGAGGGCACAGCTGCATGAGACAGGCAAGTGTGAGAGTATTGATTGGCCAAATGTTCGGTACTTTGTCTTTTTTTGGTAAGATTATAATACCTATTTTTGTGTTTGTTAAATTATAAGCGGCAACGTAAACAAGCTGCCTGGATGCAGTAGGGCGAATGGTGGACAACTACCGAAGAACAAATGAGGGCACAGCTGCATGAGACAGGCAAGTGTGATAGTATTGATTGGCCAATGTTCGGTACTTTGTCTTTTTTTGGTAAGATTTTACTACCTATTTTTGTGTTTGTTAAATTTAAAGCGGCCGGCAACGCACACAAGCTGCCTGGATGCAGTTGGACGAACGGTGGACAGCTACCGAGCAACAAATGAGGGCACAGCTGCATGAGACAGGCAAGTATGGGGGAACTGATTGATATATTTTTTTAATTTATATCTTGTTTTTGGTTTTTATGTACCATTCTTTCTTTTTGTTTTCCCTCTGTCCGTCTCTCATGTATCTGTTCTATATCTATCTATCTATCTCATATCAATCTATCCATTCATTTGACATGTATCTAACTCTACCTCTTAGGCTAGGGTCAGATGAGCGCATTTTGTACGGACTGTGCGTCCGTGCAGTACGGACGTACTTTCTGACTGACGACAAGGTAGTGGCCACACAGTCCGTTTTTTTCACTGACGGATTTTTTGACTGATGTAGCAGGGAAAATAAATTAAAATGTAAAAACATTCTGTCCGTCAAAAATGCTGGACGTATAAATGCAGTCCATCTGACCACGCTCCATCACTCACACACAAAGCTATGCGGACGTTGTGGACGTGGCGCACTCCGCACGTCCGTTCTAGCAGTATTACGTTCTTGCCTAACCTGCGTCCGTTTGCAGCGTCCGTCAGCCCCCGCACTTCTGTGCGGACGTACTTCGTGTGTGGGGCTTCATTTAACACAATTGTATGCTATCACGGACGTACTTATGTGCGGCAACACGGACGTTAACACTGCGCTCGTCTGACCCCAGCCTTACTTACCTACCTTTGTACATTACTAATGTTCTTGCACCCAGGCAGCCAATGTCTTGGACCGGCTCTGGCTAAATCACTTACCTCTTTTTTATTTTTCTGTCCTTTTCTCATTGGACAGCAGGTCCCTGTTCCTATAGAATCAAGTTCTAGTCTAGAAAGGCTGAAGCAAATAGTCGCCTCCTGTCTTTAATAAAATTTATCGTCCCCAGTCTAATCTCTAGCTAGTTGTCGTGTTGTTACTTAATGTGTTCTATGTTTTTTTTTCTGCGCTTTTGGTTTGTTTTCTGTTGTGATACAGAGTCGATTCATTGTAAATATTTTTTACATAAAATGTTAAACAAACACACTAATATTCCATTTAATCCAAGAAAAAAACATATTAAAATGTATTAAAATCGAAATAATAGCTGTCCATATAGATCCCGTAAGATACATTTCCCAAGATGTGTTCATACTATGCGGCTGGCTCAGCATCCTGCTTCTTACAGTCCGCAGCAGCCGCAGCACATAAGGTTGCGTATCGAAGATTTAGAGTTTTATCTTTTCTGCTGACTTTCCCAGAAAGTACTTCTCCTAGAGGACCAATGTTAAACTGAGCATATGAAATTAGTTCAGTTTAATGTTGTGGTTAGAAAAAATGGTCTCCGGGGCTCTTCCTTTCTTAATTATATGTAATCGCACTCTATCTATTTATATTTTATTACTCTGCCTTAAAAATGGAGGCTCGTAGTCCTGTTTAATTAAACGTCCTCTCCGTTCGTTAAAGGGTAATCCTTGAAGGCATCGTATAAAACGTCTGACGCCTTGGCCCAGAGTCAGACAATGAATATGGAAAACGTCCCCTAATATTAGAAAAAAAGGTTTATTTTTATTTTTTTAAATTATCCCTTTCACTGCTGAGGACGTGTGGGGAACCTCTCATTGACTCCTAAGGAAAGATAGGGGGTTTATTTGAACCCCGATAACTCCCGACTCCTGGCAGCCAGCAGGGTCACGCTTTCTATCATTAGAATGGCCAGACAGAGTATGTAAAGAAAAAAAAATATGTTTTTTTTTAAGTTGTGAAATGGCTAAGCAGTGAAGGGGTTAATATCAAATTTGTTGAGTAATACACTAATGGACGTTGCGTAATGTTCTGCCGCCAGCTTGCAAACTCACCGCTTGAAACGTACCTTTTTGGCTTAAATTATATGGCTTTTTTTTTTAGTTCCTGAGCAAATCCAAGACCCCGATTGGCTGGCCGGTGCAGACACGCCGGCGAATAAGTGGCGTTGCGTACGCTTAATCACATTTGCATACCCGATTAATTGTAAGAAAGCTTTGAACGAGCGACGACGATGTGAAGCAGCTGAGCACCATCCAAACAGCTGAACGCACGGTTAAGAGATCTAAAGAGCCGTTTAAATGCACATAAAAACGCGTTGGTGTTGGTAAACAATGTAAATGTTTGTGGTAACGCTTCTCCTTGTTTCTAGAGAAATAATAAATAAAATTAAGAAAATCTAAATGGCGTTCTTCTTTATATGTATAAAATACTGATTATTGTCATTTTAATTATGAGCTAATCAGAGGCGGCTCTAGAGTTTGCAAGGCCCTGGGCGACTGTCAACTGTGAGGTCATACGTTTTATGTATAAAATGCTGAAATAAGCCCAAGAATTCATAATTATTGAAGACTCACAGTAGTCGCTTGGTTAGACTGGTGTATGCTTTGTGCATAAAGACATTACATGGCACAGAAAGAAAGGAATGAGTAGAGACACAAACAGGGCTTGTGTGGGATTAGGGCTGGGCAATTGCCTTGATTTTACACATTTTAACCCCTTCACTACCAAGTGTGCTATTTATTTATTTTAAAAAAAAAACACTGTCAGTAACCAGGGGTTTTCGGAAAAACTTTTTTAATAATTTGCACAATAATAAATATTTGGAATATTTCCAATGTATTCCTTTCTATAATAAGAAATCTGGCAGGGAGATGTCACCATCTGCTGGCCAAATGGAGCTACTGCAGTTCTGGGCTCTGTGCAGAATCAGCTGGGGAGATGCCAGTTAGAGACATTCCTCCAGCTGGTTTTATAAAGGGTTAGTGCCTCAGGCCTCATGCCCAGGGTGCTAATACTTTGGAGGCACTTTCTGGAGCCCAAATTTAAGTGAAATTAATTTGCAACAACCAAATGTAATTTGCAGTGATACATCATAGCTCCAGAACATGTTAAGATGATCTCGGGAGCTGTGTCTCCTACTGCTGACTGTGTATACACAATGACGGTAGTAAAGGGATTAATTGAGATCAAGGTGGACTTGAATCTACGTTTACAAAAATCAAGGAATCTAGCTTTTTTAACCCTTTCCCGCCACAGGACGTTCCATGTCGTTCTGGCGGCGGGAGGGCTTTGAAGATGTACGCCCCGCTGTCTTCAATGGGGCTGCCTCGGCCCCTCCCCACAGCCTGCGCGCGCTGACTCGCAGAGTGCGTCATTGGCTGCAAGGGGACGGCCTGAACTCAAGCTGACTCCCTGCAGCCAATGACACACGCTGTGCATCTTCTGTGGGACGGGCCAAAATCAGTGCCACGCGACGGCACCTGCCACCCCTTAAGGTTCGACCTTAAGGGGGTTAATTGACAGAGCCGCCATTCGAGCATTGGCAGAGCAGAGCCCATAGGATCGGCAGTGGATCTCTTCGCCCTTATTCTGTGGGGCACACCTCAATGTGAGAATCACTCCTTTAATGCTGTATATAATCTATAGTATATTGGGTTCAGTCCCGTTAAAAGGAATGACACAGTTTATGAGGAACCGCTGGGTCTTCGGACCCAAACAGTTTTGTATAATACAAAAGTAAATTTCCTTCTTTCTCTCCCTATTTCTCCCCTCCTCTTCTCTCCCTCCTCCTCTCTACCTTCTTCTCTCTTCCTCTCTACTTCCTCTTTTCTGCCTCCTTCTCTCAACCTCCTCCCCTCTATCTCCTACTCCCTCATGTTCTACCTCGTCTCTCCCCTCCTCCTTTCTACCTCCTCCTCTCTAATTCCTCTTTTCTACCTTCTCTCGACTTCCTCCTTTCTACCTCCTTCTCTCAACCTCCTCCTCTCACCCTCCTCCTCTCTCACCTCTATCCTCTCTATCTCCTACTCCCTCCTGTTCTACCTCATCTCTCCCCTTCTTTCAACCACCTCATCTCTACTTCCTCCTTTCTACCTCCTCTTCTCTCCTACCGCCTCTCAACCTTCTCCTCTCTGCCTCTTCTCTAACCTTCTCCTCTCTAACTCTTCCTGTCTTTTTTACTTTTTCATTCCTTATCTTACCTCCTCCTTTCTACCACTTGTCTCTTTCTTGCTCCTTCTCTCTCCCTCTCCTTCTCCTCTGCCTTCTCCTCTCTCCCTCTTTACCTCCTTCTCTACCTCCTCCTCTCTCTTTCTTTAGCTTCTTACCTTTCCTGTTCTACCTCCTTCTCTCTCATTATACCATCTACATCTCCCACTCTACCTCTTCTTCTCTCCCTCTCTACGACCCCTCTATCCTCTCTATCTCCTACTCCCTCCTGTTCTACCTCATCTCTCCCCTCTTCTCAACCTCATCCTCTCTCCTATCTCCTCTCTACATCTTCTTTAATTTTCCACCTCCTTTCTACCACTTCTCTCTCTTTCTTGCTCCTTCTCTCTCCTCTCTCCCTCTCTATCTCCTCTTCTCTGCCTTCTCTCTCCCTCTTTACCTCCTTCTCTACCTCCTCCTCTCTCTTTCTTTAGCTTCTTACCTTTCCTGTTCTACCTCCTTCTCTCCCATTATACCATCTACATATCCCACTTTACCTCATCTTCTCTCCCTCTCTACCACCCCTCTATCCTCTCTATCTCCTACTCCCTCCTGTTCTACCTCATCTCTCCCCTCCTCCTCTCTCACCCTCCTCTCTTCCTGTCTTTTTTACTTTTTCATTCCTTATCTCTTTTTGCTCTCTCCCCCTATCTCCTTCCCACTCTCTTCCCTCTTTCTTTTTGTTCTCTCCTTCATTATATCTCTTTCTTTCCCCCTCTTTAGCTGTTCCTACAAGCTGTCCCTGTAATTATATCTACACTCTGATCATGTATCACTAGGGGACAGCACTAGCACGCAAAAGCATTTCGCTGCCTCTATACAGAAAGCGGTATTATATGATGCCTCAGAACAAAGCAAAGACAAAATAAAGTGCTGTTAACAAAATCAGAAGAAAACTAAAAAGTATCATCAGCCCCTGAGCTCTGAATTGTTCAGGTAGGTCCCCAAACCACCGCTAGTTATTGATAATGAACAGAAATGATGGTGTTATGGGAAAAAAGACTCTGAATCCAAGCAGATAGAATGAAACCATTCCAACTTTTGTTGTATTTATAATATTGTGGTTCTGAAAAACAAAACAATCCAGAAACTGTAACAAAAGAGTATGATAAATCTCCTGCTCAGATGAGCCTAGCACTTAATAGGTGGAGCTAGACAGATAGAAAGATGGAGGATGGAGCACCAGAGAGGTAGGTGAATGGATAAACATGCAGTGCACAGAATTATGAGTGGACAAACGCCAACATTGGAAAACGCAGACAGACAGGTAGACAAGAAGGTAGATAGATCTAGCATTAGCCCTTTCTCAAAGTCGGGCTATCTCACTCTTGCATTATAATGCTTTGAAAAGCATTCAGTAACATATTAAATCCCAATTTTTACAGCAAGATTAGTATGTCCTCTGAAGTAACAAAGCCACTGTCTTATCTCTTTCCTGGCATCCTGTAGAGAAATAAAATAAATTGCACATAGCTGCCCCAATCCTCACTAACAAAAATTCCAACACTTTCCCAATGCATCACAGCAGCCAAGAATTTTGCAGAATGCAGTGGGTGCTGTGGGTCACTTACTGCTGTACAGGGATAACATTCAGGGGGTTATGATGAGTGTAAATCCCTGTGCAGTACAGATACAAGGTGTTGCTGTAATTGCCATAAACAGGCATTATGCAGCACATACAGATACAAGGTGTTGCTGTAATTGCCATACACAGGCATTATGCAGCACATACAGATACAAGGTGTTGCTGTAATTGTCATACACAGGCATTATGCAGCACATACAGATACAAGGTGTTACTGTAATTGCCATACACAGGCATTATGCAGCACATACAGATACAAGGTGTTACTGTAATTGCCATTCACAGGCATTATGCAGCACATTCAGATACAAGGTGTTGCTGTCATTTCCATACACAGGCATTATGCAGCACATACAGATATTGCATCGCTACAAATCTCCATAAGCAGGAGATCTCACCATTTTATTATCTGCCTGCAGCACATTTACTGCATTGGACACAAAGGCCATTTCTGCCTGTATGCTGATAATGCAGATCCATGTGTCATTGTGACAGATAAGGGACACCAACTAGAGTTTAGAACCTTTCATCCCAGCAATATTTCCGTTGAGGATAAAGAAATACATGAAACATTTCAAACAAGCGAATAATATTCTTGTAACTTTGTCAGATTAACAAACATTAGGTAAAGTGTTATTCAATGCCACGCTGCCCGTGTTTCAAATAAATGTTGTAATATTTTGTCTCCGTCTTTAGAGCTTGGTAATGAAAGGGTTAATAATAGGCACGCTATATACAAACGAATGAGCCACAAACATGTTTGTGGTTCATTTATTTGTATATATTCCTTTTATTTGTCTGATTCATACAAATGAATGGCATGCGGGCAGGCACAAGACGTAAGCAGCTGCCTTTCCCTACATTGATATAAAGTTTCTTTCTGTTTTATTCACAATATCCACTCGTCTGTCTCCGTACTAACCTTACGTGACAGAGCAATGTTCTTGACTTAGGGCATGTAAAAAAAAAATTGTATCTGAGTTCATACTCCGACTGCAGCTTGGTTCTCTCTAAATAACAGACATGCAGCCCGGGGGCATTTTTATGTCCAGAAATCAAATTTACAACTGCCATACATCTGGCAATAATCCTGGACAATATATCCATTTGGTGGGCCAGATGGTCAGAGATTTACAACATTCTAATCTCATATACAAAACAGTTTGGGCAGAAAAAAAAGAGCAACAAAAAATAAATAACACAGCAGTGTGGCATTGTGGCAACGCTCGTAGATTGGTATAACATGCATGGAGCTGCTTGTGTTTGATGGGGTGTATCTGCCAGGTACGGGCGCACTGTGCCAGCCCTGCCACTAATTTGCAAAGGAATGGGGCTCGAGACGGTATGCTTTCCAAAAAAAAGATAAAAAATACACTTTGCTTAACTCATCCCCAGCTAAAAAGTATCAGTTTCATGATTTTTCTCTTTACATTTTAATGTAGGTCTAATTAAAAAAATATATATATTGAACTGTGATTAAATGACATTAACCCCTTGCAGTCAAAACGAAATATGTTTATCAAGTTTGCAATTATTGCTCATCTTGGTAAATAATTGTCCACAAAGTGACATTGAGGCCGGCGTCAGACGAACGCAGTTATCGCGTCCGTTTCGCCGCACGGTTAAGGCTGGGGCCAGACGAACGCAGTGCGAACGTGCGTGCAGCCACACTTTATTACGGCCGCAGTAGCAGCAAATAACGTCCAATGACGGCCAATACACGAAGTACGGCCGCACGAAAGTTCAGTCGCGCAAAAGGAACGCATTTTTTCGAGAACGTAGCACTGACGTACAGAGTGCGCTGCGTCCGCATAGCGGCGTGTGTGCTTGATTAGGAGACGTCAGACGCTGCACATGTCCAGCCAACAGCACGTCCATTTGTGTTTAATAGCTCCGTCAAAAATCACGTGCAAAATTGCGCACCGTATGACCGCTATTGCGTCTTCCGTGAAAAAGTGCATCATCGCACGTAAAAAATGCGTTCATCTGACCCTAGCCTTAACGTCCATCATAGCATAGAATCACGAGCAATAGAGACCCACACACGAAGTACGTGCGCACCGAACTGCGCACGCACAACGCACGTGGCAAACGGACGCAATTTAGGCAAGAAAGTAAAACCTCTAGGACGGACGCGGAGAGTGCGCCACGTCCACGTAGCGTTCTGTGTGAGTGATGAGGAGATGTCAGACGCAACGCATTTGCTAGGTCCAGCACCTTGACGCACAAAATGGCCTTTCATATCATGTACCAATTTGTATCATTTTTCATAATGGTTCTGTTTCCCATAATTCCCTTTTTTTCTACGCCCGTCAACAAAAATGGATTGTGTGGTGTCTACAGTATCTTCCGTCAGTACGTCCGTCCGTTGTGCACACATGCAGAGTGCGCTCAGACTGCGTTCGTCTGACATTAGCCTTAATCGTGGCTAAAAAGTGAAGCGGCGAATAAATAAACACACGTTTACATAAATTGCTTAATTAAAGGGACACTCTGCTCATATCTTTTTAAAGTGATCATGGATGTGTAGAGTCTACCCCCTCCCTCCAGCTTAGATCTGCTTAAACGCTGGGTGAAGTGGAAGAGTTTCTGCCACCCCACCCAGGGTCACCAGCAGACGACAGCCGGGCCCATGAGAGAGGCAGCTTATGGATCGGTTCTGCACATGTGCGCAACTCTGATCTGTCATTCTGTACAGGTGCTGCAGAGCTTGCGTGCATAAAGTGCAGAAGGACATATTTGAAAACGAGAGAAATCTCAATGTATCCTTCCTGCTAAAAATACTTTATAAATAAATAAATACATTAAGGCTAGGGTCAGAGTGGGGCAGTCGGAACGCGCGTGCAGACGCACTAAATCACGGCGGCAGTAGCAGCACATAACGGCCAATGACGGCCAATATACGCAGTACGTGCGTACAAAAGTGCGCCGACACCACGCAACCAGCAAATGAACGCATTTTTCTCAGAACGTGAAACCGCTGCTACTGACGTACAAAGTGCGCTGCGGCCGCATGGCAGCGTGTGTGCGTGATTAGGAGATGTCAGACGCTGCTAGTGTGCGGCCTACATAACGTTCAAACAGCCGGATTTCCCTAGACTTCTTTTTACCCCACCGTCATGAAATACGTCCAGAATTGCGCATCGTCTGACCACTTAAGCGTATTCCGTGAAAAAATGCGTGCGCACGCATCGACGTACATTTTGACGGTGGCCGCAGAAAATGCGCTCATCTGTCCCTAGCCTAAATAAGTCCCGGGCGATGCGCAGTTTGTAGTTCCTACGCTACGCAGTTGGAGCAGGAGCGCAAATTTCGTAGAAATGCTGCACAGTCGAGCCCGAAAAAAGCTGTCCAGGAGTGTCTGTGACCTGTTGTCATATACCTGATCTTTGCTTTAAAAAAAAGCCATCTAGTATGACCAGGGCCGGTGCTAGACTATATTGCGCCCTAGGCAAGACCAGCTACTTGCGCCCCCCCCCCCCTGAAAAAATTGTCAACTGTTGAAATACGGGGGGAAACACACACACTGTGTGCACGGGGGGTTGACACACACTGTGCATGGGGACACAAACTGCGGGGGGGACATACTGTGCACAGGGGCCGCACGCAGTCGTTCGGTGCCCATCTTACCCCTCCACTGGTCGGGCCCAGGATCAGTCTGTGCCTCTTTCTTCTGTGCGTCTTTCCTCTGCCTCTTTCTTTTCTTTCCTCTGCCTCTTTCTTTTCTTTCCTCTGCCTTTTTCTTTTCTTGCATCTGCATCTTTTTTTTCTTTCTTTACTCTGTGCCTCATTTTTTTCTTTCTCTCTATCTTTCGTGCTTTCTTTATCCTTTCTTTCTTCTGTGCCTTTCTTTCATCTGCCTCTTGTGGCGTCGCACATCATTTGGTGACGCCTGCACATCATCATAAGACGCCCACCTTCTGCGTCGCTAGCAAGGGTCCGCTTTGCGAGCTGCCACTGCTGCACAAGCAAACAATGAGGAAGGGGGTACAATCATGGAACCTGGGTTGGGGCTGTCTGCGCCCCTAGGTGGCAGTGTGCTCTAGGCGGTTGCCTAGTTTGCCTAGTGGAAGCACCAGCCCTGAGTATGACACGGCACCGGTAAGAGGGTTCTGTGTTAAAACAGACCCAGGATGCAAAAAAATGAGAAATTGCAAACGTCATTTGCATGTTTTACCCAGAGTTCCTTGCTGCATATGGGGAATGTAGCACATGAGCTCTGTGAAGCAGTTCTCTGAATTGCTGGGATGTGTAAATGACTTCTGCAATAATAAGCTATAGCATTCTTGATGCTATTTATAGCATTATTTCAATAAAAGAAAGCTCTCAGCTCAGTTTCATCAGGCAGGACTCACCTTCACTAGAGGTGCCTTGACGTGGCAGGTGAGCTTACACTTCAATGGCCATTCAAGTAAACCTCTAATTGTGTTTTGTTTCACATGGTGCTATAGGGATAAGCGCAAATTACACTTTTTCTTGTTATGTTTTGTACATGTTACTGGGCTGGATACATCTAGTAGTTGCAGCCGCCCCGGTGGGGATCAGAAGCGACACTGTTTTTTCTGTATTCTGCACATTTTGTTGTATTTCCAGCCAGGTCGTCTTTCCGTTCCGTGGCTTTGTTTTTGATCCCATGGTGGATTTGTTTCTAGGATGGTATAAACGAAAACCCACAAGTCTTCCTCATGACTGAGAAGCAGCATGAGCATATGTGGCTTGCTAGAAAGCAGCCTTTGGTTTCATTGGGCAGGACTCACCACCTACCAGAGGTGCCTTGACGTTGCAGGTGAGCTTAAAACGTTGATGGCCATTCAAGTAAACTAAAACCTCTGATTGTTTTTTGTTTCACACGGTGTTATAGGAATAAGTGCAGATGACCCTTTTTTTTCTTGTAATGTTTTATACATGTTACTCGGCTGGATACATCTTTTAGTTGCAGCCACCCGGTGGGGGATCAGGCGCGACACCACTTTTTCTGTATCGAGCTCTCAGTTAGTTTAACCTCACTTTTTACTAAAAAGAAAATAAAAAAATTATAAAATTATTATAAAAATAATATGTGGGTAAAAGCTTCTTGATCCAAGGAGAAATCTGATACCATCTGGGGTCAAGAAGGCTTCAGACTGGTTTTTTTTGCTTCTTTTGGATCAACAGCAGTAGGTGATGTGTGAAAGGCTGAACTCGATGGACGCGTGGCTTTTTTCAGCCTATGTAACTATGTAAAGTGATAAGTATTGAAAAACGACTGGTATTCAGAGTGTAACCCCAATATTAACTTGTTCATGTGGATATATCCCAATAAAATGTTTATTAAAAAATAAATAATATTTTAAAAATAAATAATATTTAAATAATAATAATAATATATTTCTCGGTGACGCATTGTGGTATTTGCTTTTTAGAATAGTAAAACAGAAAGTAAAAAGATAAGACAGGGGAAAAAATATCAGGGTTATTCAAAGAGATCCGAATTGTGGCCGAAAGGTAACCGAACAGTGAAATTCAGCGTTCGGTTACCTTTCCTGGCCATTCGGCTATTCAAAGAGCAGGCAGTTCGCCAAATGTTGGCGAATTGCCTTCACATACGGTGCCTGTTTGAGGGCAGTGAAATCCCCATAGAGAAGCAATGCTTTGTCTATTCAGAGAACAGAAACCAACTGAGAAAAGTTGCCGAAATGCCCTGCTGTTCAGTGGTTTCATTCGACAGGTTTATTCAGGGGAATCCCATAGGCTTCAATGTTAAAAATATTCCCGTTTTAATCCAATATCTAATAAACCGTTGATTATAATATTCTGCAGTAATAAGTCTCTTTATGTATAGATTTTTTAGGATCTTTTAGGCATTTTTCAGGATTTTTTTTTTAAAATCGTTTCTTCTTTTTCCTGTAACAGCCCTTTTTATTATCATTCATTCGATCTTATATGTAAATTTCAGACATTTTCGTTCAGTAGTTTCTTTGCAAACAGCGTTTCACTTTTCAAACATTCAAGCGTACTGTTTTCCTTTTTTTTCATTCCATTCGTCTGCGGTGTCGGGTTTTTCCGGTGGCTGCTCTGCGCTGTGATCGGCTCCTGCTCAGGTTTCTCCG
This sequence comes from Leptobrachium leishanense, assembly GCA_009667805.1. NCBI lineage: Eukaryota > Metazoa > Chordata > Amphibia > Anura > Megophryidae > Leptobrachium > Leptobrachium leishanense. Next base: position 22,999,361 of record CM019069.1, read on the forward strand.
GCGTGTTCGGCGGAGTTAATTCAGATGTTTTTGCGGGTTTCGGTGTGCATTCGCTGGGTTTTGCAGTGAGTGTTCGGCGGATTTGCGGCGGCTTTTCCCTGCACTACGACTAGGCTTGTGCACGGTTTTTTTTTTCGGTTCGATTCGATTCGAGTATTCGGATTTTTAAACTTTTCGATTCGGCTCATTTCGACCGATTTCTGTTTCGATTCGGTTCGGCTCGACTCGTTTTTCTTGTACATTTTTTTCTCGGAATTTCGACCATTTTTCGTATTTTCGTGTCACTTAGCTCGTTTTTTGTATCGACTTTTCGTATTTTCGGAAATTTTCGTTTTTTCGAAACGTCTGTTCTCCTCGTTTCAAAGCAATAAATTTCGATTTGACACATTTCAAGTCCATTCGAAAATTCCGAAAATATTTTGTTTCGGCTCGGAAAACTTTTCGGATCTGCCATTTTCTGATCTAAAAATTTTCGGAAAATCCGCGGCATCCGAAAACACGAATCGGGAAATTTCGTGAAAATTCCGAAACCCGAAACGCACATCCCTAACTACGACGGCCCTCTGGTGTTTGCCGAATAAACCGCAGGGTCGCCGAAATGGGATCGCCAAATCGCACCGAATTCAAGAGAATGAAAAGTCACCGAACGTGCGGTGACTTTTCGATTCTCTTAGAATAACTCTGTATGTATATAAATATATTTATATAAAGAATAATCTTGGTGATTATGAGTTTATTTTACATGTTTCCAGATGGTAAAACTAAATGAAAGACAATGATCACAAACTACCTAACGAATTATGCATTCATCTGTGCCTGAAATCTTCAGCTTTTCATACGGGTTTTGCAAATCCTGTCATGTCCAAACAGGGACGCGCTAAGAAGTAAAGATTTTTCATTAAGTTTTTTTTTTTTAGGCTTCCGGAGAAGGTGCACAAACAAAATGAATAACGTAAATTAGCAAATATATTAAAGCAGATGAATGAAGGGTGATAGGGAGGTGAGAGCGGCAGGAGGTGTCAAGAGCCACTGACGTGTTGATGGGGTTATGGAAATCTGTTCAGAAATAGAGAATCACAGTCAGAGAGGAAATGCAAGACCATCCGACATGGACATGTGACCCACATACCAGACAGACCTGTTAACTCCTTCCCTGCCAGGAGCTTTATATTGATAAACATTGTATTATAAATAAAACCCATGTGAAACATAAGGCGTTATTCAGAGAGCACCGAAATGTCGCCAACTTTACGCTGCTCTCTCGTTCCTCGCACTTCCCTGCACTTCGGGGAATCAAAGTTCCCCACCCGGCGGTGAATTCAGCATTCACCGCAGTGCAGGGAAAGCCTGCCGCAAACCCGCCGCAATCCCTCCGAAAACCCACCAGAACCAGACTAACCACGCTGGAAAAAAAAAACGAGCTGCCAATCACCGCGCAGACCAGCCGCCAGAAAAAGCCTGACAAGCTAACATGTGTTTCTTTATTTTCAAAAGATTGTAATTATCAAACTTCACACCTGTAACATCTTGGTTTTTGAACTATAGATATACTGATAAAAGTATTCAGACCCCTTTCCCTCGACCCCCCCCCTTTTTGGATTTGTGGAAAATGGCAAAACACATGTTTGGATTTTTTCACGAAGATTGTAAATACCAAATTTCACACCTGTAACATCTTTGGTTTTTGAAATATAGGTATACTGATAAAAGTATTCAACCCCCCTTTGTGCCCCTTCCCACTGAATTTTTGGAAAATAGGTGTTTTTTTGTTTCTCAAGACGAATCTAAATACCAATTTTCACGTATGTAACATCTTCTGTTTTTGAGATATAGGTATCCTGTAGACATGTGCATTCGTTTTAGTACTAAAACGATTTAGTCCGAATTTTGGGAAAATTTAGTTTTAGTATGACTCAAGAGAAACGAAACTGCTCAGTACAAAAAACGAAAGAAACTAAAATAAAATGCACTACATTTTAGTTTCAGTCCTTTTTGTGATATTACATTGATGAGTGAAGGAGACCAGCAATGAAGAGCGCAACATCGCAACATCCGAAGTTCTGCATCCTCCACATGCCAAAGCAGTAGGATGTTCTATACAGAGAGGGGCATTAATTAATGCAGGAGGATGTTCTATACATTATACAGAGAGGGGTATTAATGCAGGAGGATGTTATATACATTATACAGAGAAAGGTATAAATTGAGGAGGATGTTCTATACAGAGAGGGACATTAATTAATTCAGGAGGATTTACTATATATTATACAGAGAGGGGTATTAATTAATGCAGGTGGATGTTGTATACATTATACAGAGAGGGGTATTAATTAATGCAAGAGGATGTTCTAAACATTATACAGAGAGGAGCCTTTTTTTTAGCCCTTTAAATCCCTTTAAGCCCTTTAAAGTGGCTGTGACGCTGAGATTTTTTTTTAGCCCTTTAAATCCAGTGGCTTGAGCGCTGAGATCGGCTGCTTGTTACATTATCTCTCAGTACAATGTATCAGACTCAGCTGTTACAGTAACTGACTGTAACAGTGCTCAGAGTTTCAGTAAAACAAGGAAATAATATTGTTCTAACCTCTTATATATAAAAATATTATTTACTAGTTTTACTGAAACTCTGAGCACTGTGATGAGCAGCAGTCAGTTACTGTAACAGCTTTGCCTGACACGGGGCAGTATTACAATGTTGGTGCTAACTTAACCCGAGCTGTTGTAAACTGAAAACCTCCATAGACTATAATGGCTCTGGGAAGTTTACAACAGCTCTGGTTATGTTAGCACCAACTATGTAATATGGCCCACATTGTGCTGAGAGTGAGAGATACTGTAACAAGCAGCGATCTCAGCCCTCTGAGGAGCCACTATAATAGCAATTGTATCCACTAGTTTTCGGATGAATGAAATTAGTTTTCATACTAAAGAACTGAAAACGAATTTCTTTAGCAACTAAATAAATTGCATTTTAGGACTAATCCATTAGTTCAAAACGAAATTTTGTGCTGTGCACATGTCTAGTATCCTGATTAAACGTATTCAGCCCCCCTTTTTTCACCCCCCCACTTGGGGTTTTTGGAAAATGGTAAAACACCTGTTTTTATTTTTCAAGAAGATTGTAAATACCAAATTTCACGTCTGTAACATCTTTGATTTTTGAAATATAGGTATAATGATAAAAATATTCAGACCCCTTTCCCCCGACCCCCCCCCCAATTGGATTTGTGGAAAATGGCAAAAAACATGTTTGTTTTTTTTCACAAAGATTGTAAATACCAGATTTCACACCCGCAACATCTTCGGTTTTTGAAATATAGGTATACTGATAAAAGTATTCAACCCCCCTTTTTGCCCCCCGAGGAATTTTCAGAACATGGTAAAATAGGTGTTGTTTTATTTTTCAAGTCTAATCTAGATACCAATTTTCAGGACTGTTACATCGTCTGTTTTGGAGATACGGGTATCCCGTTTAAAATATTCAACCTCCTTTTTTCGCCCCCCCCCACTTGGATTTTTGAAAAACGGTAAAATACGTGTTTCTTTATTTTTCAAGACGAATCTAAATACCGATTTTCACATTTGTAGCATTTTCTATTGATGAGCTATAGGTATCCGGGTTAAAATATTCAACCCCCTTTTTCACCCCCTTAGGGGCAGAGTTTCCAAAAATCCTTGCTTAGTGGGTGCCTACATCATAAAAACAGTGCCCCTTCAAAATTTCACGTTCCTAGGTTAAACGGTTTCAGCTGAGCATTGATGAGTCAGTCAGGACTTTCGCATTTATGATAAAAGTATTCAACCCCCTTTTTTTGCCCCCCCCAAGGAATTTTATGAAAATGGTAAAATACGTGTTTTTTATTTGTCAAGTTGAATCTAAATACCGATTTTCACGTCTGTACCATCTTCTGATTTTAAGATATAGGTATCCTGTTTAAAATATTTAAAATATTCAACCCCCTTTTTTTCGCCCCCCCAGTTGAATTTTTGAAAAACGTTAAAATACTTGTTTTTTTATTTTTCAGGAAGAATCGAAATACTGATTTTCACGTCTGTAACATCTTCTGTTTTTGAGATATAGGTATCCTGTTTAAAATATTCAACCCCCTTTTTCGCCCCCTTAGGGGCGGAGTTTCCAAAAATCCTTGCTTAGTGGGTACCCACATCATAAAAACAATGCACCTTCAAAATTTCACGTTCCTAGGTTAAATGGTTTCAGCTGGCCTTTGATGAGCCAGTCAGTCAGTCAGGACTTTTTGCGTTTATGAAAAAAGTATTCAACCCCCCTTTTTGCCCCCCCAAGGAATTTTCTGAAAATGGTAAAATGCGTGTTTTTTTATTTGTCAAGATGAATCTAAATACCGATTTTCACGTCTGTACCATCTTCTGTTTTTACGATATAGGTATCCTGTTCAAAATATTTAAAATATTCAACCCCCTTTTTTTGCCCCCCAATTGAATTTTTGAAAAACGGTAAAATACGATTTTTCAAGACGAATCTAAACACCGATTTTCACGTCTGTAGCATCTTCTGTTATTGAGCTATAGGTTTCCTGTTTAAAATATCCAACCCCCCTTTTAACCCCCTTAGGGGCAGAGTTTCCAAAAATCCTTGCTTAGTGGGTGCCTACATCATAAAAACAGTGCACCTTCAAAATTTCATGTTCCTAGGTTAAACGGTTTCAGCTGGGCGTTGATGAGTCAGTCAGTCAGTCAGGACTTTTTGCGTTTATGAAAAAAGTATTCAACCCCCCTTTTTGCCCCCCCAAGGAATTTTCTGAAAATGGTAAAATGCGTGTTTTTTTATTTGTCAAGATGAATCTAAATACCGATTTTCACGTCTGTACCATCTTCTGTTTTTACGATATAGGTATCCTGTTCAAAATATTTAAAATATTCAACCCCCCTTTTTTTGCCCCCCAATTGAATTTTTTAAAAACGGTAAAATACGATTTTTCAAGACGAATCTAAACACCGATTTTCACGTCTGTAGCATCTTCTGTTATTGAGCTATAGGTTTCCTGTTTAAAATATCCAACCCCCCTTTTCACCCCCTTAGGGGCGGAGTTTCCAAAAATCCTTGCTTAGTGGGTGCCTACATCATAAAAACAGTGCACCTTCAAAATTTCATGTTCCTAGGTTAAACGGTTTCAGCTGGGCGTTGATGAGTCAGTCAGTCAGTCAGGACTTTTTGCGTTTATGAAAAAAGTATTCAACCCCCCTTTTTGCCCCCCCAAGGAATTTTCTGAAAATGGTAAAATGCGTGTTTTTTTATTTGTCAAGATGAATCTAAATACCGAATTTCACGTCTGTACCATCTTCTGTTTTTACGATATAGGTATCCTGTTCAAAATATTTAAAATATTCAACCCCCCTTTTTTTGCCCCCCAATTGAATTTTTGAAAAACGGTAAAATACGATTTTTCAAGACGAATCTAAACACCGATTTTCACGTCTGTAGCATCTTCTGTTATTGAGCTATAGGTTTCCTGTTTAAAATATCCAACCCCCCTTTTCACCCCCTTAGGGGCGGAGTTTCCAAAAATCCTTGCTTAGTGGGTGCCTACATCATAAAAACAGTGCACCTTCAAAATTTCATGTTCCTAGGTTAAACGGTTTCAGCTGGGCGTTGATGAGTCAGTCAGTCAGTCAGTCAGTCAGTCAATCAGTCAGTCAATCAGTCAGTCAGTCAGTCAATCAGTCAGTCAGGACTTTCGCGTTTATATATATAGATAATAAAAAGGGCTGTAAGGCTAGGGTCAGACTAACGCATTTTTCACGTTGTCCGTGAAAAAGTGCGTTCGAATGAATGGACGTATTTTTTCACGGAATACGCAATAGCGGTCATACGAAGCGCAGTTTCATCCGTGATTTTGTACGGATCATCAATAAAACACTTTTTGGGTCTGGACGTTATGTTGGCCGGACATTAGCAGTGTCTGACATCTCCTAATCACGCACACACGCCGCTAGCGGACGCAGCGCACTCTGTACGTCAGTACTAGTGGTTTCACGTTCTCGAAAAAATGCGTTTGTTTGCCGCTTGCGTTGCGCGGCCGCACTTTTGTGCGACCGTACTTCGTATATTGGCCGTCATTGCCCGGCATCTGCTGCTAGCACGGCCGTGATTATGTGCGGCTGCACGCGCGTTCGCACTGCCTCAGTCTGACCCTAGCCTTAGAAAAAAGAAAAAACGCTTACAAAAACCCTTGGAAAAATAGTTTTGCAGAAAAAAACCCTCAAAATGCCTAAAAGATCCCCAAAAAATTAAGAAATAAAGAGATTTTTTACTGCAGAATAATATAATAAACGGTTTGTTGGATATTGAATTAAACCGGGAATATTTTCATCATTGAAGCCTATGGGATTTGCCTGAATAAACCTGCCGAATGAAAACACCGAACAGCAGGGCAATTCTGTAACTCTTCTCTGTTGTTCGGTGTCTCAGAATAGACGAACCATTGCTTCTCTATGGGGGATTTCACTGCCACTGATTTTCGGTGTTTCAGTTCCACAGGATTAAACAGGCGAATCTGATAGTACTCAATGTAAAAACATAATCAGGGTTATTCAATGTTAAAAATACTCCCGTTTTAATTCAATATCTAAAACCGTTCATTATAATATTCTGCAGTAAAGAGTCTCTTTATATATAGATTTTTTAGGTTTTTTAGGCATTTTTCGGGATTATTTTGGTGAATTTTTTTCAGTTTTTTTTAAAATTGTTTTCCTTTTTCTGTAACAGCCCTTTTTATTATCATTCCTTGGCCCTCATATGTAAATTTCATATGTAAATTTCAGACATTTTCAGACATTTTCGCTCAGTAGTTTCTTTGCAAACAGCGTTTCACTTTTCAAACATTCAAGCGTACTGTTTTTTTTTCACTCCATTCGTCTGCGGTGTCGGCTTTTTCCGGCGGCTGCTCTGCGCTGTGATCAGCGGCTGCTTCGGTTTCTCTGGCGTGTTCGGCGGGGTTAATCCAGATGTTTTTGCTGGTTTCGGTGTGCGTTCGCCGGGTTTTGCGGTGAGTGTTCGGCAGGTTTGCGGTGGCTTTTCCCTGCATTACGACGCCCTGTGGTGCTTGCTTAATAGGAACCAGTGGTTTATTGGAAAATAATGTTTAATGAATTTATACAGTAAGAAATATTTGGGAATATTCCCAGTGTATTCCTTACTGTTATAACCTATTTAGCAGATGGATGTCACCATCTACAGGCCAAAAAGAGTTACTGCAGTTTTGAGCTCCGTGCAGGTCAGCTGGGGAGATGTCACTCAGACACATTCCCAGCTGGTTTTAAAAAGTGTTAGCTCCTCGGGTATCAGGCCCACGGTCCTAAAACGTTAGGGGCATGCTCTGGAGCCCAAAGGCAAATGAATCTGCATTTACAATAAACAAAATTCCTTTCCATTGCTCCAGTGGAAGAAAATATTGACTATACTCGATATTGGGCACCAGCAGGTCTGTTGAAGATTGAGTATTCGTGATCTTGGTAGTGAAGGGGTTAAGTATGCTGTTACAGCAGACGCTGGTGTGAATTAGAGTTGCCAGGTCAGCCATGTTTTCCTGGACACATATTACTATTTCATGCAGAGCGCAGGGAAAAGTGCTGCCCTGCAACATGTATAATTTCTATGCTGCAGAAAGGAAATCAATGCAGATCACCTGGGATTCCTTTATGATTTCCTACCTGCAGTGTATGGATTATACATGTGGCAGGGTGGTACTTTTCAAAGCACTGCCCATCAGCATGAATAAATTATAGGTGTCCAGGAAAACATGGCCGATCTGGCAACCCTAGTGTGAATGCAGGATTCTACTATATATTTATAAAGTGTAGAAATATATATATATATATACACACACATACATAAACACGATATAAGATTTCAGCTAAAGCTGTAAATTGTCAGTTTGTTGCCCCGGCTGCGCCGTATGATAATGTCAGCCTCATGCACATACTAACATGGAAAACAGCAGGCATTATTGCAGAACCGTCCTGCATGGCCGGACCAGGAAAGCCCCCACCTGTGGGACTTGTACCAAGTGACTTTGATTGATTACAGGTGTGTTTGAAACAGACCTGGTTGAGATTACCATGTCAGAAACCATGAGATTATACACGTTAGATTTTCATTATTGATAAGATAACTTTTCTAATTAACCTCGGGGAACACAGACAAACTGAACGCGGAAAGATTTCCATCCTAAAGTAACAATAGAAGCTATTTACTCTGTGCAGGCCCGGATAAACATTTCATTTCTGTACATATATATAGGGACACTACCACGTACATAAACTGTACCCAGAGTACTAGTGCATTACAAACAAAACCACGTTATAAAACACATTATAACACATAATAATTCAACTTATAAAGCACATTATAAAACACATAATAAATCATCTTATAAAGCACATTATAAAACACATACAGGGTTATTCAGAGAGAGGTGAAAAGCAGGAGAATGACTGGAGAATGAAAAATTCTAGGTCAAAATAGCCAAACCAGAAAAATTCTCCCTTTCATCTCACTTTCCAAATCGACTATTTTGATCTAGAATTTTTCATTCTCCAGTCATTCTCCTGCTTTTCACGCTCTCTGAATAACCCTGATAATAAATCATCTTATAAAGCACATTATAAAACACATAATATATCATCTTATAAAGCACATAATAAAACACATAATAAATCATCTTATAAAGCACATTATAAAACACATAATAAATCATCTTATAAAGCACATTATGAAAACACATAATAAATCATCTTATAAAGCACATTATAAAACACATAATAAATCATCTTATAAAGCACATTATAAAACACATAATATATCATCTTATAAAGCACATTATAAAACACATAATATATCATCTTATAAAGCACATTATAAAACACATAATAAATCATCTTATAAAGCACATTATAAAACACATAATAAATCATCTTATAAAGCACATTATAAAACACATAATATATCATCTTATAAAGCACATTATAAAACACATAATATATCATCTTATAAAGCACATTATAAAACACATAATATATCATCTTATAAAGCACATTATAAAACACATAATAAATCATCTTATAAAGCACATTATAAAACACATAATATATCATCTTATAAAGCACATTATAAAACACAATAAATCATCTTATAAAGCACATTATAAGGATAGTTCACCCAAAAAGGGTGACAAAGTGCCAGGCGCTAGAAATATTATACAGTGAAAAATAATTGCAGCTCACCTATGAGTGTATCCCTCACCCATAAAACCACGTGCGTTTGCATGTTTTTTCTAAAGCACTTTATAAAACACATAATAAATCATCTTATAAAATACATTATAAAACAGATGCTGCGGTTTGTTTGTTTGTTTGAAGTAATTGCTTGCAAAAATAAAACATTTTTTTTTATCTCCTGTTTGTATTTTGTGGATTTTTCCCATGATGTAACATGTTTCAAAATCTTTGGAAGAGCTTTACTTTACTGCTGTGGTTTATCTAATACAGTATTTAGCATTTAATGAGATGGAGGAGGGAATGTTTAGATAAAGCAGCAGGGGATTTATTGTTCTCCAAGCTATCTGAGATAAGAGCTGGCAGCTGATTGAGACAGGACAGGGAGTTTAAAAGACTTCTAATCTAGCCCCTGGTGATGTCCTTTGAATACATCCCACACAATACAATGGTGTGAGTTGGTGACTGACCCATTCACTCCATTCTATGGCCAAAGCCACACAGTGAGGAGCAAGTGATGGAAATGTGAAAAGCAAAGAACATGTAAGATATCAACAACATAAAATAAACAAAATAAGGACATTGCATTTTTTTTTGGTGGTAGTGGCCCTTTAAATAATATTTACACCGGATGCAAACAATGTGAATATATACAGGTGAAACTCGAAAAATTAGAATATGGTGCAAAAGTTCATTTATTTCAGTAATGCAACTTAAAAGGTGAAACGAATATATGAGACTCGTTACATGCAAAGCGAGATAGTCAATTGTGATGATTCTGGTTACAGCTCATGAAAACCCCAAATCCACAATCTCAGAAAATGAGAATATTACATGCAATCAATAAAACAAGGATTGTACATAGAACAATATGGGACCTTTGAAAAGTATAAGCTGCAGATGTACTCAGTGCTTGGTTTGGGCCCCTTTTGCAGCAATTCCTGCCTCAATGCGGCAATGAGGCATGGAAGCTATCAGGCTGTGGCACTGCTGAGGTGTTATGGAAGACCAGGATGCCTCAATAGCGGCCTTCAGCTCTTCTGCATTGTTCGATCTCATGTCTCTCCTCTTTCTCTTGGCAATGCCCCATAGATTCTCCAAGGGGTTCAGGTCAGGCGAGTTTGCTGGCCAATCAAGCACAGTAATCCCACGGTCATTGAACCAGGTTTTGGTGCTTTTGGCAGTGTGGGCAGGTGCCAAGTCCTGCTGGAAAATGAAGTCAGTATCCCCATAAAGCTCGTCTGCGGAAGGAAGCATGAAGTGCTCCAAAATCTCCTGGTAGATGCGTTGACCCTGGACTTAATGAACCACAGTGGACCAACACCAGCAGATGACATGGCTCCCCAAATCAACACAGGCTGTGGAAACTTCACACATGACTTCAAGCATCTTGCAGTGTGTGCCTCTCCATTCTTCCTCCATACTCTGGGTCCTTGGTTTCCAAATGAGATGCAAAAGTTGCTCTCATCAGAAAAGAGGACTTTGGACCAGGTCTGTTTTTCTTTAGCCCAGGTAAGACGCTTCTGACGTTGTTTGTTGTTCAGGAGCGGCTTGACTAGATGAATACGACATTTGAAGCTCATGTCCAGGATCTGTCTGTGTGTGGTGGCTCTTTATGCACTGATTCCAGCCTCAGTCCACTCCTTGTGAAAGTCCCCAACACATTTGAATGGCCTTTTCCTGACAATCCTCTCCAGGCTGCGGTCATCCCTGCTGCTTGTGCACCTTTTTCTTCCACACTTTTCCCTTCCACATAACTTTCTATTAATGTGCTTTGATACAGCACTTTGGGAACATCCAACTTCTTTTGCAATGACCTTTTGAGGCTTTTCTTCCTTATGGAGGGTGTCAATAATGGTTTTCTGCACAACTGTCAGGTCAGCGGTCTTTCCCATGATTGTGATTCCTACTGAACCAGACTGAGAGACCATTTAAAGGCTCAGGAACCCTTTGCAGGTGTTATAGCTTAATTAGCTGATTAGAGTGGGACACTTTGAGCCTAGAATATATTGCACCTTTTCACAATATTCTAATTTTCTGAGATTGTGGATTTGGGGTTTTCATGAGCTGTAACCATAATCATCACAATTATGACAAATCACTGCTTGAATTATCTTGCTTTGCACGTAACGAGTCTCATATATTAGTTTCACCTTTTAAGTTGCATTACTGAAATAAATGAACTTTTACATAATATTCTAATTTTTAGAGTTTCACTTGTACACACTGGGAAATAAAAATCTGGGAAAAAAGAGCAAAATAACATATTTGGTAGAAGTTATTTTAACCCTTTGACTGTCAAAACTTTGACTGTACATGTATTTGCAAAGTAGTGCAAAACAAATTAGCCTAAAAAACATAATTTGTATATTTTTTTAATGTAAGCCCAGGGCTGCTCACACCTACCCACACTGAAAAGCAGGGATCCTAAACTCTACCCACCCCCAACAACTGTTTCTGAACTCGCCTCCCATGATTCTCTGCCCATTTATTGCATTCAAAGAATTCTGGGATTTGTAGGCAATGAACATCTGGGGGGCCGGAAATTTAGATCCCTACTGTAAAGGGTTCCACAAACCACACTGCTGCGCTGCTCCAACTGACAGCATCTGCACATTTATGATTTCTTTAACTTTTTTATTTTTACTTTAAATACTCCCCTTTTCTCCCTTGGCGCTCGATGCTCGTCCCCGTCAGCTTAGAGCTTCTGAAATCCGGAAGTCCCTGCAGCTTTATACACAGTTTGTGAATCTACGCAAATTGCATTGCATTCCCAAACTGTGCATCTCTAGGAAATTGTGTACTTTCTGCGTGCGATTTCCGGCGCGGAACAAAGGATCGGAGCTGCGAGCGCATATGCAGCACCAATCCATCGGCTGCCTCTCGTTATTGCGAGAGAGCGTGCTGACATCACCAGCGACCGATCTGGTGACTGACAGTCAGGAAATTCAATATCCCGACTGTCTGGCGACACGTGTGTGGGCAGAAGAAACCCCTATACTTCACGGAAAACTAGGAGCCATACCAGGAGGAGGAGACACTAAAGTGCTCAGAATGTGTAACGTGTTCCTTTCATTATTAAATATGCATCAAATGTTTTACGTAAACGTCATGTTTCTTACAAAAAAAAGTGTTTGGAAGTGAAAGGGTTGAATTCTTAATATGTCTTTCTTTGATAGAGCTGCAGGTCTGGCTTTGACTACATCCAGTGTCACCGTTTAGAGAATAAGCCCCTTAGTTTTGTATATGTACACAAAGCATACACAATTTAGAAAGATCAGAAAGCACTAAGCATCTGCATGTGTCGCGTGTGTGTGTCGCGTGTGTGTGTCTGGATGCTGATGAGCACCTAAAGCCCTGCTTAGCGCTTTCAATTCCTTTTCTATTTCTCTACCTCATTTCTGTATCAGTGATTAAACACAAGCCCTGCCGTATCTTCAGACATTATTTGCTGATACTGAAATTTAACCCTTTCGCTGCTGAGGCATTTCACGCCTGTGTGCTGAGCTCATTTTTACCTGTTTCGCTCATCATGTTTAAACGCGTTTTGAAGCCTTATTTTATTATATGACCCAGACATATTATATATCGTTCTTTCCGGCAGACTGTGCAGATTCATAATATGTCATTATTATATGTATATGTCATGTCCTGTCTGTATATTATAACACAAAATGCAATAAAATTCGAATTTTCAATAATTTACATTGTGTAAAGTGTTTTTTTTTCACATTTTAACATGCGAGCATTTGCGGTTATATTTTCTATGGGGTGCGCTTGTTAAAAAAAATTGAAATGGGGCCTCGTTACATATTTTCTGGGGAAAATTACGCGATTTTTAACAAACGCACCGCATACAAAAATCGTTAGTGCAGCATCATTGTTCACATTATAATTGAAATGGGAACAATATTTCTGCCTTAACAAAACCAGAAATAACTTGTTTATTTTTTTTAATTAACTTGTACATGGTCAGGTTTGGTATCGTTGGGAAGGCCATGCTCTGGCCAATCCAACAATATCAAACATTAACCCCTAGCTACCACGGATCGGGAGATAGGGGTTCATTGGAACCCCCAGGGGCGTCGCTACGTGGGGGCGGGGGGTGTCTCACCCTGTGCCGCGTGTTCGCTCCCTGTGAGCGTCCAAAGCTATGCAGGGGGAAGCACGTCACCAGCCGAGTTCTCGCGATATCGCGGCTGGTCACGTGGCTCCCCCAGACGAGCGCCCAAGCTCCATGCCGCCGACGCTCAGAGGGAGCAGAACACGTGGCGCAGGAGGTGAGCTGGGGGTAATATCCATGAGCTGCTGGGGCTGGGCATATCCATGAGCTGGGGTAATATCCATGAGCTGGGGCAGTATCCATGAGCTGGGGCATTATCCATGTGCTGGGGCAGTATCCATGAGCTGGGGCAATATCCATGAGCAGGGGCAGTATCCATGAGCTGGGGCATTATCCATGTGCTAGGGCAGTATCCATGAGCTGGGGCAAATCCATGAGCTGGGGCAGTATATCCATGAGCTGGGGCAGTATCCATGAGCTGGGGCAGTATCCATAAGCTGAGGCAGTATCCATGTGCTGGGGCAAATCCATGAGCTAGGGCAGTATCCATGAGCTGGGGCAAATCCACGTGCTGGGGCAGTATCCATGAGTAGGGATGAGCCGAACACCCCCCGAGTTCGGTTCGAGCCCGAACCCGAACTTCCCATTTGTTCGGGACCGAACCCGAACCCGAACCCCCATGCAAGTCAATGGGGCTAAAAATTCGGTTTTTTAGAGTGCCCTCCAAGAGGGCATATATGCTACATATTTGCCATAAAAGGTGTATGGGGGTCCGGGTAGTGCCCTGGGGGACAGGAAACAAGGACAAAAAGTTTAAAAAAAAACGTTTTTAAAGGGACAGTGAGTTTTCCATGAAATAAGGGTTAAAAATATCGTGCCTAGGAGGTCCCCATAACCTGCCCGTGAAGTGGCGGATTTCTAGGATGTATAGAAACACTTAAAAACAAAAAAATGACGTTTCATATGACGGTAAATGCTTTTCCTTTAATCTATCCATAAACAACTGCTTGGGGCGGCAGCCTGTATGAAAAGACATTTTAGGACGCGCAGAAAAAGTTTAGTGTTTTTTTGGGCTAAATTATTGTGAAACTTATTCAGGCTTTGGATGAAAGTAACAGTAGGTGCTTTAAAATTGGGCTTTTAGCGTCGGCAACAGTGCCGGCACACCGTATCCCCTCTGAGGATATGAATCTGATACAGGCGTCAATGGCAGTGCACCCAGATATTGTGCCTTTAGTGCCAGGCATGCAAGTACTATCATACAGTAACCCCTCTGTGGTATTGTGGAAGAATGCAGGGGTGGACCATGTGGTCCTATATTGAAAAGATATGCATCTGGTTAAGGCGTCAGTGCACCCAGATATTGTGCCTTTGGTGCCAGGCCAGCAAGTATCATCATACAGTAACCCCTCTGTAGTATTGTGGAAGAGTGCAGGGGTGGACCTTGCGGTCCTATATTAAAAAGATATGCATCTGGTTAAGGCGTCAGTGCACCCAGATATTCTGCCTTTGGTGCAAGACTGCCAGGGCAGCAAGTATCATCATACAGTAACCCCTCTGTGGTATATTGTGGAAGAGTGCAGGGGTGGACCATGTGGTCCTATATTGAAAAGTGTTTTTTTATCTGTTAATGGGCGTCAGTGCACCCAGATATTGTGCCAGGCCATCAAGTATCATCATACAGTAACCCCTCTGTAGTATTGTGGAAGAGTGCAGGGGTGGACCATGTGGTCCTATATTGAAAATTTTTTGATCTGGTAATGGGCGTCAGTGCACCCAGATAGAAACATAGAAACATAGAAACATAGAAAAATGTCGGCAGATAAGAACCTTTCGGCCCATCTAGTCTGCCCAATTACATGGATACTTAACCTGGATTTATCTTTTGTTTAGGATAGCCTTATGCCTATCCCATGCTTGCTTAAATTCAATTACTGTTTTGGCCTCTACCACTTCAACTGGAAGACTGTTCCATGTATCCACCACCCTCTCAGTAAAATAATGCTTCCTGATGTTACTTTTAAACCTTTGCCCCTCTAATCTAAGACTATGTCCTCTTGTTTTGCTACTTTGTTTCCTTTTAAATATACTCCTTCCTCTACCTTGTGGATTCCCTTTACGTATTTAAATGTTTCTATCATATCTCCTCTGTCTCGTCTTTTTTCCAAGCTGTACATGTTAAGATCATTAAGCCTTTCCTGGTAACTTTTCTCCTTCAAGCCGTACACCATTTTAGTAGCCCTTCTCTGAACTTTCTCTAAGATGTCTATATCCTTCTGGAGATACGGTCTCCAGTACTGCACACAGTACTCCAAGTGAGGTCTCACCAGTGCTCTGTACAGTGGCATGAGCACTTCCCTTTTCCTACTGCTAATACCTCTCCCTACACAACCAAGCATTCTGCCAGCATTTCCTGCTGCTCTATTACATTGACTACTTACCCTTAGATCCACTGAAATAATAACCCCTAAATCCCTTTCCTCAGATGTTGAGGTTAGGACTGTATCAAATATTCTATATTCAGCCCTTGGATTTTTACGTCCCAGGTGCATTATCTTGCACTTATCCACATTAAAACTCAATTGCCACAACTCCAACCATTTTTTTAGTTTACCTAAATCATTTGTCATTTGGCTATCCCTCCAGGAACGTCAACCCTGTTGCAAATCTTGGTGTCATCAGCAAAAAGACATACTTTTCCATTAATACCTTCTGCAATATCACTAATAAAAATATTAAAGAGAATGGGTCCAAGTACTGACCCCTGAGGTACCCGACTGGTAACAAGACCTTGCGCCGAATAAACTCCATTTACCACAACCCTCTGTTGTCTGTCACTCAGCCACTGTCTAATCCAGTCAACAATATTGGAATCCAAGCTCAAAGATTGCAATTTATTGATAAGCCTTCTATGCAGAACAGTATCAAAAGCCTTACTGAAATCTAAATAAGCAATGTCTACTGCACCACCTGTGTCTATTATTTTTGTTACCCAATCAAAAAAATCAGTAAGATTAGTTTGGCATGATCTCCCTGAGGTAAACCCATGTTGTTTCTGATCCTGTAATCTATGTGTTTTTAGATGTTCAACAATCCTTTCCTTTAACATGGTTTCCATTAATTTCCCCACTACTGATGTAAGACTAACTGGCCTATAGTTCCCCGATTCCTCCCTACTACCCTTCTTGTAAATGGGCACAACATTTGCTAATTTCCAGTCATCTGGGACGACTCCCGTTAGCAAGGATTGGTTAAATAAATCTGTTAACGGTTTTGCTATTACATCACTGAGCTCTTTTAATAATTTAGGGTGGATCCCATCAGGCCCCATTGACTTATTTGTCTTTACTTTAGACAGCTGCTGTAGAACCTCCTCCTCTGTAAACTGATATGTAAATGTCTCTTTAGTGTTCTCTCCTAACTGAGGTCCCTTTCCTTCCTTTTCTTCTGCAAAGACTGAACAAAAATATTCATTGAGGAAGTCAGCGAGACTTTTATCCTCTTCTACATACCTTCCTTCCTTTGTTTTTAATCTAACTAATCCTTGTTTTACTTTTCTTTTCTCGTTTATGTATCTAAAAAATGTTTTGTCCCCCTTTTTTACTGACTGAGCTATTTTCTCTTCTGCGTGTGCTTTGGAAGCTCTTATAAATTGCTTTGCCTCTTTCTGCCTAATTTTATAGGTTTGCCTATCTTCTTCACTCTGAGTTTTTTTATAATTATTGAATGCTCTCTTTTTGTTCTTCACTATTTTGGCCACTTCTGCAGAGTACCACAGTGGTTTCTTCCCTTTTTTGTTTTTGCTAACAAGCTGAATGCAATTTCCTGTGGCCTTCAATAATGCTTCCTTTAAATAATCCCATTTCTCCTGGACTCCCTTTAAACTCCTCCAGTCTGATAATGACTCCTTCACACAAAATCTCATTTTAGAAAAATCTGTTTTTTAAAGTCTAAAACTTTCGTTCTTGTGTGGTGCGGCTCCATCCCTGTTGTTATATTAAACCATACTGACTGGTGATCACTAGATCCCAAATTTTCACCTACAACAACGTCCGATACCAAACCTCCATTTGTGAGTATTAAATCCAATATGGCCTCTTTACGGGTCGGCTAATCAACTACTTGTGTTAGAGATAATCCCAGTAGGGAGTTTAGAATATTTGTACTCCTGGTGCACCCAGCTGTTTTGGTTTTCCAGTTCACATCAGGAAGATTAAAGTCCTCCATGATAATAACCTCCCCCTTCATTGCCATTTTGGCTATTTCCTCAACCAGCAGATTATCTAGTACTTCTGCTTGTCCAGGGGGTCTATAGATCACACCTAAACGAGCTACTGTATGATTGCCAAATGTTAGCGTAACCCAAACTGACTCTATTGTGCCTTTAATGTCAGGCCATCAAGTATCATCATACAGTAACCCCTCTGTGGTATTGTGGAAGAGTGCAGGGGTGGACCATGTGGTCCTATATTGAAAAGTTTTTGATCTGGTAATGGGCGTCAGTGCACCCAGATATTGTGCCTTTGGTGCAAGACTACCAGGCCAGCAAGTATCATCATACAGTAACCCCTCTGTGGTATTGTGGAAGAGTGCAGGGTTGGACCCTGCGGTTCAAAAAAGTAAAATGATATAAATCTGGCACAGGCATCAGTGCAGCCAAATATTGTGCCTTTCATGGCAGCCAGTGCCTTCACACCGTAACCCTTTTGTGGTATTGTGGAAGAGTTCAGTGCTAGAGGTTTTGTGAATACAGAAGAGGACATCCCTGATCTATTCCATTACTTCAGCATCAGGGGATTGATAGCCCCCCTCTGTAGTATTGTGGAAGAATGCAGGGGTGGACCATGTGGTCCTGTATTGAAAAGTTTTTGATCTGGTAATGGGCGTCAGTGCACCCAGATATTGTGCCTTTAATGCCAGGCCAGCAAGTATCATCATACAGTAACCCCTCTGTGGTATTGTGGAAGAGTGCAGCGGTGGACCATGTGGTCCTATATTGAAAGGTTTTTGATCTGGTAATGGGCGTCAGTGCACCCAGATATTGTGCCTTTAATGCCAGGCCAGCAAGTATCATCATACAGTAACCCCTCTGTGGTATTGTGGAAGAGTGCAGGGGTGGACCATGTGGTCCTATATTGAAAAGTTTTTGATCTGTTAATGGGCGTCAGTGCACCCAGATATTGTGCCTTTAATGCCAGGCCAGCAAGTATCATCATACAGTAACCCCTCTGTGGTATTGTGGAAGAATGCAGGGGTGGACCATGTGGTCCTATATTGAAAAGTTTTTGATCTGTTAATGGGCGTCAGTGCACCCAGATATTGTGCCTTTAATGCCAGGCCAGCAAGTATCATCATACAGTAACCCCTCTGTGGTATTGTGGAAGAGTGCAGGGTTGGACCCTGCAGTTCAAAAAATTAAAATGATATAAATCTGGCAAAGGCGTCAGTGCAGCCAAATATTGTGCCTTTCATGGCAGCAAGTGCCTTCACACTGTAACCCTTTTGTGGTATTGTGGAAGAGTTCAGTGCTGGAGGTTTTGTGAATGCAGAAGAGGACATCCCTGATCTATTCCATTACTTCAGCATCAGGGGATTGATAGCTGCTGATCCAGGACTGATTCATTTTTATAAATGTCAGCCGGTCTACAGAGTCGGTGGACAGACGCACTCTTTTGTCTGTGACAAAACCTCCAGCGGCACTGAACGTCCTTTCGGAAAGCACGCTAGATGAAGGGCAACCTAGTAGCTGCATAGCATATTGGCTAAGTTCTGGCCAGTGATCCAATCTCAACACCCAGTAAGCCAGTGGATCATCTGCTGGAAACGTATCTAGGTCTGCCCTTGCCCCTAGGTAGTCCTGCACCATATGGGGAAGATGCTGGCAATGGGTGCCTACATTTGGCGTCCCTGGGCGTCGAGGACTAAAAAAAAATTAAAAATGCATCAGTCAAGAGGCCCTGGCCTTCACCGCTATTCCTCTGATCACCTGCAGCCTCAGAAGCACGTGTGTCAGCACTTGGTAATCTAACAGTGCCTGGAAAGGTGTTACACAAGTTTCGCTTTAGAGCGTCCTCAAGTTTTTTCATCCTGTGCTCCCTCTGTGCGGGCAGGATGAGCTCTGCAACTTTCCCCTTGTATCGTGGATCAAGAAGGGTTGCCAACCAGTAATGATCCCTCTCCTTGATAGCACGAATCCTGGGGTCCTTTAGCAGGCTTTGCATCATTAAGGAGCCCATGCAGCGTAGGTTGGAGATGGCATTAGCTGCCGAGTCTTCCTGGTCAATGAGGATGACCGTATCGTGCACTTCCTCCTCCCAGCCACGCACAAGCCCTTCTGTTTCTGGGCACACAAAAACCTGCCTTGAGGAATCGACACCTTCAATGCCCCCACTACTTAAATAGTCCTCCTCCTCCTCATCCTCCTCCTGTCTGATCTGAGTAGGACCCGCTGGAATGCTGTCTGCAGAAAGACTGGGGCCTTGAGAGCTAGGGAAGGCCTCCTCTTCCTCCCGCTGCTCTGCCTCTAGAGCCACATCTATAATTCCCCGCAGAGTGTGCTCCAGCAGGAACACTAAAGGAATTGTGTCACTGATGTATGCACTGTCCCTGCTCACCATCCTCGTTGCCTCCTCAAATGGTGAGAGAACAGTGCATGCATCCTTGATCATCAGCCACTGCGGGGGGGGGCGGAAACCAAGTTGACCTGAACCTGTCCTTGTGCCTTACTCACACAGGTACTCGTTGATGGCCCTCTGCTGCTTGTGCAGACACTGCAGCATTGCTAATGTCGAGTTCCACCTGGTGGGCATGTCACAGATCAGACAGTTTGAGGGAAAGTGGAATTCTCTTTGAATTTCTGCCAGGCGAACGCTTGCTGGGAATGACTGTCTGAAGTGGCTGCAGACTTTTCTGGCCTGGATGAGAAGCTCTGGCAGCCCTGGGTACTTGGTTAGGAAACGCTGTACCACCAGATTTAGGACGTGTGCTAGGCATGGTACATGCGTCAATTTACCCTTGCGTAGGGCGGAGAGAAGGTTGCTGCCATTATCGCAGACGATCATTCCCAGCTCAAGCTGGCGTGGTGTTAACCATCTCTGCACCTGCCCCTGCAGAGCTGACAAAATTTCTGACCCGGTGTGGCTCCTGTCCCCTAAACAAACCAGCTCAAGCACAGTATGGCATCTTTTTGCTTGAGCCATTGGGTAGACCCTGTCAGGCATCGGTTTAACTGCCACTTCGCCAGAGACAGAGAAGGAGGAGGAGGAGGAAGAGGTGGTGGTGGTGGAGCAGACAGACCTCATACAAGCAGCTTTCTGGAGGCGTGGTGGATGAACAAGCTCCAGCACAGAGCCCGTCTTGGATCACTCCCAGCTGCAATCAGAGTTACCCAGTGTGCCGTGAAGGAAATGTAACAACCCTGTCCATGCTTGCTGGATGTCTAAAGTCACATGCACCTTGCTGCTGACTGCCTTTCACAATGACTGGATAACATTGTCTTCCACGTGCTGGTATAGTGCTGGAATGGCCTTGCGTGAAAAGTAATGGCGTTTTGGAACCTGCCACTGTGGTACAGCGCATTCAGCAAATTCATGGAAGGGAGCAGAGTCCACCAGCTGGAAAGGCAGCAGCTGCAATGCGAGTAATTTTGCTAAGCTGGCATTTAGACACTGTGCTTGGGGATGGTTGGGACTATATTTTTTCTTTCGCTGCAGCAGCTGCGGCAACGTAATCTGACTGCGTAAATCTTAAACTACTGGGATGATGTCACATTGTGAGGAAGGACCTGCTGGTACATCCATTACTGTAGCATCATCCCTGTCGGTGGAGGTTGTAGGCAATTGCATGGCAGGACATACAGTGTGGGTAGAGACAGATGAGGAGGAGGAGGACCTATGCAAAGTTTTGCCCCAACGGGATGTGTGGCACTTGTTCATATGTCGCCTCAAGCATGTGGTACCCAAGTGTCCGGTGTTAATCCCACGCTTCAGCCTCCTCTGACATAGATTACAAATAGCAACGCTGGGGTCTGCTGCACAGTTCTTAAAGAACTCCCAGACAGCAGATTTCCTGCATGTGTTCTTTGAGACAACAGCGCTCTGCACCGGAGCAGCTCTGACATGTGATGCCTTGGACTGGTTAGTGCTACGGTTGGTCACAGAGGATGTTGTGCCTCGTGTTTGCTGTGCCTCCTCCTCCTCCTCCCCCTCCTCCTCACTTGATTCCTCAGTTCGATCTGGCACCCTGGTGGAGTCAGTGACCTCATCATCTTCAATGTCATCTTCACCCCCTATCTCCTCATCACTCGAGCCAACTTGGCAGTATGCTGCAGCTGCTGGGGCAACATGAGTGCCAGTTATTTGTGTGTCATCACTGGCACCCCCTTCCTCTAGGTTGATTATACTCCCTTGCTCAACCACAGAGATTGAATCAGAGCACTGTACTTGCTGCGCATCCTAAAGCAGCATGTCACTCTCATTGCAGTCAAACAATTCAGCTGACTCCTCCGTGTGTGGTAGCGAGGCTACGGCAGGAGTAGCTGTGGACATGGAGGCTGCATTAGATGCTTTGGCAGCTGAGGTGGACTGTAAAGCACTAGAAGCCTGGCTGGCAGAGGACTCGGAGGATGAGGATGGCCTGGTTAGCCAATCCACCAAGTCCTCTGTATGTTGCTGCTGCTTAAGACGGCCAGCACCAGTTAGAAAGGACAAGCGTGCCCCTGCAGAGGATGCACCACGTCCACCACGACCAGAGACACAGCCTCCCGACACAGGGGCTGCTTGCCCTCTTATCTGTGGCTGGGAGCGTCTGCCTTTCCTTTTTGTTCTTTCAGACATGGTGAGTGATATATAGATTAATATATACAGAACTCTGATTCAACTCTGGTATAAAGATTTAAATAACTCTGGTATAACTCAGTGAGACACACTGATAGCTGGCAGCCAGTGACAAGAGACAGATCACCTTAATTCACAAATGTTTTAAATAAATTAGTGAGCCCCAAAATACAGCGTGGTACTTTTTGTATGACGAGACACAGATCACCTTAATTCCCAAGTGTTTTAAAGAAATTAGTGAGCCACAAAATACAGCGTGGTACTTTTTGTATGATGAGACACAGATCACCTTAATTCACATATGTTTTAAAGAAATTAGTGAGCCCCAAAATACAGCGTGGTACTTTTTGTATGACGAGACACAGATCACCTTAATTCCCAAGTGTTTTAAAGAAATTAGTGAGCCCCAAAATACAGCGTGGTACTTTTTGTATGATGAGACACAGATCTCCTTAATTCCCAAGTGTTTTAAAGAAATTAGTGAGCCCCAAAAAAAATTGCTGGCTGTGTGACGAGACACAGAAGATCGCCTTAATTCCAAAGTGTTTTAAAGAAATTAGTGAGCCCCAAAATACAGCGTGGTACTTTTTGTATGACGAGACACAGATCATCTTAATTCCCAAGTGTTTTAAAGAAATTAGTGAGCCCCAAAATACAGCGTGGTACCTTGTGTATGACGAGACACAGATCACCTTAATTCCCAAGTGTTTTAAAGAAATTAGTGAGCCCCAAAAAAAATTGCTGGCTGTGTGATGAGACACAGAAGATCACCTTAATTACCAAGTGTTTTAAAGAAATTAGTGAGCCCCAAAATACAGCGTGGTATTTTTTGTATGACGAGACACAGATCACCTTAACTCACAAGTGTTTTAAAGAATTTAGTGAGCCCCAAAATACAGCGTGGTACTGTATGTATGACGAGACACAGATCACCTTAATTCCCAAGTGTTTTAAAGAAATTAGTGAGCCCAAAAAAAAATTGCTGGCTGTGTGACGAGACACAGAAGATCAACTTAATTCCCAAGTGTTTTAAAGAAATTAGTGAGCCCCAAAATACAGCGTGGTACTTTTTGTATGACGAGACACAGATCACCTTAATTCACAAGTGTTTTAAAGAAATTAGTGAGCCCCAAAATACAGCGTGGTACTTTTTGTATGACGAGACACAGATCACCTTAATTCACAAGTGTTTTAAAGAAATTCGTGAGCCCCAAAATACAGCGTTGTACTTTTTGTATGACGAGACACAGATCACCTTAATTCACAAGTGTTTTAAAGAAATTAGTGAGCCCCAAAATACAGCGTGGTATTTTATGTATGACGAGACACAGATCACCTTAATTCACAAGTGTTTTAAAGAAATTAGTGAGCCCCATAATACAGCGTGGTACTTTTTGTATGACGAGACACAGATCACCTTAATTCCCAAGTGTTTTAAAGAAATTAGTGAGCCCAAAAAAAAATTGCTGGCTGTGTGACGAGACACAGAAGATCACCTTAATTCACAAGTGTTTTAAAGAAATTAGTGAGCCCCAAAATACAGTGTGGTACTTTTTGTATGACGAGACACAGATCACCTTAATTCCCAAGTGTTTTAAAGAAATTAGTGAGCCCCAAAATACAGTGTGGTACTGTTTGTATGACGAGACACAGATCACCTTAATTCACAAGTGTTTTAAAGAAATTAGTGAGCCACAAAATACAGCGTGGTACTTTTTGTATGACGAGACACAGATCACCTTAATTCCCAAGTGTTTTAAAGAAATTAGTGAGCCCCAAAATACAGCGTGGTACTGTTTGTATGACGAGACACAGATCACCTTAATTCCCAAGTGTTTTAAAGAAATTAGTGAGCCCCAAAAAAAATTGCTGGCTGTGTGACGAGACACAGAAGATCACCTTAATTCACAAGTGTTTTAAAGAAATTAGTGTGCCCCAAAAAGATTTGTTGGCACAGTGACAAGACCCAGAAAATCACCTCAATTCACAAATGTTTTAAATAAAGTTGTAAACCCCAAAAAAACTTGCTGGCACAGTGACAAAACACACATCACCTAAATTCAATGATATTTGGTATAAATGAGACCCAAAAAGACTTGCTGCCACAGTGACAAGACCCAGAAAATCACCTCAATTCACAAATGTTTTAAATAAAGTTGTAAACCCCAAAAAAACTTGCTGGCACAATGACAAGACACACATCACCTAATTTCCCTGATATTTGGTCGAAATGAGACCCCCCCCAGTAGTGTGGCAGACCGGCAGTAACAACACACACAACTATCTTCTTTGAAATCTCCTCTGAAATGCGTGCAGAATCGGCGCGTTGAAACCTTATATAGTGTGCTGCGGGACTTAGCTCTGTGAGCCCATGATTGGGCAAAATTTGCCCAATCTGGACTCTGAGCAGTGATTGGCATAGTGTTCAACCAGTCTTGCACCAGACCTGTGGTCAGGTGCAAGGCTGTAGCCAATTAGGAGCTTCAGGCAGTGGGAAAATGCATTTGTTGTCCATTGTGGTCGAACATGTGGCGAACACCCGGAAATGTTCGGGGTTCGCAATCTGCCCGAACAGGTTAAGTTTGGGGACTAACCCCGAACCGTCCGAACCCGAACAGCTCATCCCTATCCATGAGCTGGGGCAGTATCCATGAGCTGGGGCATTATCCATGAGCTGGGGCAGTATCCATGAGCTGGGGCAGTATCCATGAGCTGGGGGCATTATCAATGAGAGCTGGGGGCAGTATCCATGAGCTGGGGCAATATCCATGAGCTGGGGGCAGTATCCATGAGCTGGGGGCATTATCCATGAGAGCTGGGGGCAGTATGCATGAGCTGGGGCAATATCCATGATCTGGGGGCATTACCCATGAGAGCTGGTGGCATTATCCATGAGAGCTGGGGGCATTATCCATGAGAGCTGGGGGCAGTATGCATGAGCTGGGGCAATATCCATGAGCTGTGGGCATTATCCATAAGAGCTGGGGACAGTATCCATGAGCTGGGGGCAGTATCCATGAGCTGGGGGCATTATCCATGAGAGCTGGGGGCAGTATCCATGAGCTGGGGGCAATATCCATGAGCTGGGGGCAATATCCATGAGCTGGGGCATATCCCATGAGCTGGGGCAGTATATCCATGAGCTGGGGCAGTATATCCATGTGCTGGGGCAGTATATCCATGAGCTGGGGCATTATCCATGAGCTGGGGCAGTATCCATGAGCTGGGGCAGTATATCCATGTGCTGGGGCAGTATATCCATGTGCTGGGGCAGTATATCCATGTGCTGGGGCATTATCCATGTGCTGGGCAGTATCCGTGTGCTGGGGCATTATCCGTGAGCTGGGGCATATCCATGAGCTGGGTCAATATCAATGAGAGGAGCTGGGGGCATAGCCATGAGAGGAGCTGGGGCAGTATATCCATGAGAGGAGCTGGGGCAAAATCCATGAGAGGAGCTGTGGCATATCCATGAGAGGAGCTGGGGGCATATCCATGAGAGGAGCTGGGGGCAGTATATCCATGAGAGGAGCTGGGGCAGTATATCCATGAGTGGAGCTGGGGCAATATCCATGAGAGGAGCTGGGGCATATACATGAGAGGAGCTGGGGCATATCCATGAGAGGAGCTGGGGCATATCCATGAGAGCTGCTGGGGCATATCAATGAGAGCTGCTGGGGCATATCCATGAGCTGGGGGCACTATCCATGAGAGCTGCTGGGGCATATCCATGAGAGCTGCTGGGGCATATCCATGAGAGCTCCTGGGGCATATCCATGAGAGCTGCTGGGGCAATATATCCATATGTGAGCTGAGGCGCAATATATCCATATGCGAGATGGGGCAATATATATCCATGGGTGAGCTGCTGGGGGCAATATATCCAGAGCTGCTGGGGGCAATATATATCCATGTGTGCTTTCACTGCCTTCGAACAGGCACAGTACTTGCTGGCAGTTGTCAAAAATTTGTGTGAGCATATGAGAGAGCTCCACAGCAATAAACCTCACAGTAATGTGCGCTGTGTGTATGAGCATTCAGTGTTATATGGGAGTACTGATTTAGGAGTAAGAGTAGTTAAAAAAAATCCGTAAAACTTGGGGGGGGGGGTGACACCATAAGTTAATGCACCGGGTGACACCAACCCTAGTGACGCCACTGGAACCCCCTATATCCACCATTGGTGGCAACTGGGGGTTAACTCCAGGACTGATGTCATGTCATCGTGCTATGCACGATGACGCCAGTCATCAGTGGGAGTTCCCGGAAGCTTGGCTGACATCCAAGATGTCGGCCAGCTCCAGGAGAGTATCACGATTCGGCGCTTTTCGGCGCCGAATCGTGATCCGGCACCCAAGGGGTTAAAGCCAGGCACCGTTTGTAACGGCAGGCTGTACCCTTCCAAACGGTGCCTGACTTTCAGCGTTGGACCACGGCGATAGGGAGGGAGAGAGGTCTGAAGGACCTCCCCCTCCCTTTCAGGCACCTCCTCCGCAGTTGCGGGGGGGTGGTGCCTGAATTAGATGTCATTGCGCCGCCATGATGACATCTATCGTCCCCCCGGGGTCCCGGAGTGCGGGCTGACATCCAAGATGTCAGCCCACACGGGGGGGGGCAGCAATCAGCCCGGAATCCCGGGCGATTGCTGCCTCCTGTGCTAGGACGCGCTCAGAGCGTCCATAGCACAGGAGGTGCACTTGGCAGGACGCGCTGAGCGTGTCCTTAGCAGCCAAGTGGTTAAGGTTATTCAGAGAGTGCGATTTGGCCCCAAAATGTCACCGGACAAGGAATTTCCCCGTACGGTGACATTTCGGGGCCATTCGGCTAATCAGAAAGCAGGCAGTTCGCCAAATTTTGGCGAACTGCCAGCAAGTATGGTGCCTGTTCGACGGCAGTGAAATCCCCATAGAGAAGCAATGGTTAATCTATTCAGAGACTAAACCAGGGCTGTCAAACTCACGGCTCCCCAGATGTTGACGCCTACAATTCCCAGAATTCTTTCAATGCAACAGATGGCCAGGGAATCATGGGAGTTGTAGTTCAGAAACATCTGGGAGCTCGAAGCTCTGCACTAATCTGTGAGATTCCTCTTCATTGTGCACCGGGATCTCTGGGTGCCAGTTGAGTTCCTTTGCCCCCCACGTGGTGCTTTGAAGGCTCGGAGCGACAGGGATTATTGGATCTTTACCTTTTTGTCTATTTGGTTTTTAATTTCCTTTGTCGCAAGAAGCAGTCGAGCGGCCAAGAGGAGCCGAGAGCTTAGTTATGCAAATCATTCCCTCCATGTTGGGGAATGAAGGGAAGGTTGGAGAGTCCGAAAAGCTGCATTAAAAAGCACATCGGAGAGGATGAAGCCCACAGATAAGATTCAAGATTACCCACGGATTGCAACAGCTTAGTCAGACAAAGAAGCTTATTCTACGTTAATTCCAGCAACTACATTCAATTAATGTTAAAGTTCTTTTGAAAGCAATAGTATAAAGGAAGACCGATAAAACGTTATCCCTTTTCCATTACGCAGAAACAATGAGGGGGGATTAAAAATCTAATAGAGAGAAATATCCCTCGCTGGCCCTTCTTTAAAGAAAAATAAAGATAGGACCTTTTTTTTAATATTTCTGGGATCCTCGTCACCTGATAAAAACATTTTCTGAGAACAAACGAGGTCACGAGGATCGAAACGACGAGATAAAAAAGAAAAGAATAAAGCCCTCGCTGAAAGTTAAACCCATTGAAAAGCAACAATGTTTAATACAACATAACAATAATAATAATAATAATACAACATGCTGATACATGTCGTTTACCAAAAACTCAAGACCTGACCTGTATTTTATAGTTATTTCTTTAAAGGGTCACTAGCAGTTACATAAGCTGTAACTAGATTACTTGTGCATTACCTTATAAAACACCTCATAAAACGCATGCTGCTGTTTTTTTTTGTTTGAAGCAAATGCATGCATATAGCAAAAATAAGTTTTTAACTCCTGTTCCCATTCTGTGGATTTTTCTCATGATGCAACATTTACGAAAATCTGTGCAAATGTTATAGTTTGTGACTTTGATTTATCTCATACATTATTTAACAGTTAATGAGGTGGAGGAGGGAATGTTTAGAGAAGGCTGCAGGAGGGTATTGTACTAATCTACCTCCTGGTGATGATTGGCTCTATATAAATGAAGACAATAATAAAAATAAAAATAATAATGTGAGTCAGTGATCAACCAATAGACTCCATTTGTATGGCCAAAGCCACACAGTCTCGTCCTATATCTTTCCCTCTAGTAAAGGTCAATTGTCCTGTATCTCTCTTCCTCCTAGTGTAGCGCTTTCATCCTCTTCCTCTTCTTATATGGGGATGAGCGTTCGTTTCGGATCTGTTCGGAGTTCGCATCGAACATCGGCCGTTCGAAAGTTCGCGAACATCGCGAATTTTTTTTTTTATTAAAAAGTATAAAAAATGCTTAAAAAATACTAAAAAATCTAGAAATAAAGAGACTCTTTGCTGCAGAATACTATAAGCAACGGTTTATTAGATATTGCATTAAAGCGGGAATATTTTTAACATTGAAGCCTATGGGATAAAACATTCTTGTTACTAAAACATCAGGCAGACACGGCCCTCTAATGCATGTAGCAGAGACAGGCGGCGCAGTGAGGGAGCCACTGCACCTGCGGCAACGGCAGACCCCCCCACAACCAGGATCCAGGGAGCCCCCACTGACCACCAGGCTAAGGTAAGGCGACACATTTCTAAAAAAAATAAAATCCGAGGACATTTTTAAATGTCCCCGGTAACATAAAATAAAACTTTTTTTTTTTTCTTTCTCTACCTGGCTGAATGTATTTAATTATATATATTAGATGCATTCAGCCAGGTAGAGGGGGGTGGCATGTGGGCTGTGGGCAGTGTTTTTTTTTGTGTATATTTTTAGCAAATATTTGGGAAGGTAAGGGCAGGTATGATATATATATATATATATAGATAAGATATATCTATATTCTTATAGATATATATATCCAGACTTGTATTACACACACATTTTGGCAACTAATTGCCTCCCCCCCCCATTTGGCTGATCCCTCCAGAAGAAATGTTGAACCCGATAGAGCAGAGAATAATATATATATTCTCTGCTCTGTCAGGTTCAACATTTCTTCTGGAGGGATCAGCCAAATGGGGGGGGCGCATTTAGTTGAGATTGTCCACAATAGCGCAGTACAAGTGCCTAAACATTGCTGACCCGGTTTTGTTATAGCTGCTGATGTAACTGAATAGATCGGGGATCTCTTCTGCATTACCAAAACCTCCACCACTGCACTCTTCCACAATACTTCAGAGTGGTTACGGTGTGAAGGCACTTGCTGCCACCAAAGGCAAAATATTTGGGAGCACTGACACCTATACCAGATTCATATCATTTTAATATTGGAACGCAGGGTCCACCACTGCACTCTTCCAAAATCCAAAGAGGGGTTACAGTGTGAAGGCACTTACTGCCACCAAAGGCACAATATTTGGGTGCACTGCCACTGACGCCTATACCAGATTCATATCATTTTAATATTGGACGACAGGGTCCACCGCTGCACTCTTCCACAATACCACCGAGGGGATATGGTGTGAAGGCACTTGCTGCCAGTGCCACAAACGACACTATATTTGGGTGCACTGACGCCTGTACCAGATTCATATCATTTTAATACTTGACCGCAGGGTCCAACCCTGCACTCTTCCACAATACCACAGAGGGGTTATGGTGTGACGGCACTGTTGCCGACACTAAAGGCCAAATTTTAAAGCACCTATTGTTACTTTCATCCAAAGCCTGCATAAGTTTCACCATAATTTAGCCAAAAAAAAACACTAAACTTGTTCTGCATGTCCTAAATCGTCTTCTCTTTTCATACAGGCTGCCGCCCCAAGCAGTTGTTTATGAATAGATTAAAGGAAAACCATTTACCGTCATCTCTCATCCTCTATCTCTCCTCTTAGTGTATCTCTCATCCTCTATCTCTCCTCTTAGTGTCTCTCTCTCATCCTCTATCTCTCCTCTTAGTGTAACTCTCCCACTATCTATCTCTCCTCTTAGTGTAGCTCTCTCATCCTCTATCTCTCCTCTTAGTGTATCTCTCATCCTCTATCTCTCCTCTCAATGTCTCTCTCATCCTCTAGCTCTCCTCTTACTGTAACTCTCCCATTATCTATCTCTCCTCTTAGTGTATCTCTCTCATTCTCTATCTCTCCTTTTAGTGTATCTCTCATCCTCTATCTCTCCTCTTAGTGTAACTCTCCCACTATCTATCTCTCCTCTTAGTGTATCGCTCTCATCCTCTATCTCTCCTCTTAGTGTATTTCTCATCCTCTATCACTCCTCTTAGTGTATCTCTCTCATCCTCTATCTCTCCTCTTAGTGTATCTCTCACCTCTATCTCTATTGGGGATGAGCCGAACAACCCCCGTGTTCGGTTCACATTCAACCGAAGGGCGGAGAGAAGGTTGCTGCCATTATCACAGACGACCATTCCCAGCTAAAGCTGGCGTAGTGTTAACCATCTCTGCACCTGCCCCTGCAGAGCTCACAGAATTTCTGGCCCGGTGTGGCTCCTGTCCCCTAAACAAACCAGCTCAAGCACAGTATGGCATCTTTTTGCTTGAGCCATTGCGTAGCCCCTGTCACGCGTCGGTTTAACTGCCATTTCGCCAGAGACAGAGAAGGAGGAGGAGGAGGAGGAAGGGGGAGAGGTGGTGGTGGAGCAGACAGACCTCATACAAGCAGCTTTCTGGAGGCGTGGTGGATGAACAAGCTTCAGCACAGAGCCCAATCTTGGATCCCGCCCAGCTGCAATCAGAGTTACCCAGTGTCGTGAAGGAAATGTAACGGCCCTGTCCATGCTTGCTGTACCACGTGTCTAAAGTCACGTGCACCTTGCTGCTGACAGCCTTTCCCAATGACTCCATAACATGTTGTTCCACGTGCTGGCTGGTATAGTGCTGGAATGGCCTTCCGTGAAAAGTAATGGCATTTTGGAACCTGCCGCTGTGGTACAGCACATTCAGAAAATTCACGGAAGGAAGCAGAGTTCACCAGCTGGACATGCAGCAGCTGCAATGCAAGTAATTTTGCTAAGCTGACATTTAGACGCTGTGCTTGGGGATGGTTGGGACTATATTTTTTCTTATGCCGCAGCAGCTGGGGCAATGTAATCTGACTGCATAAATTTTCAGCTGATCGGATGCTGTCACATTGTGAGGAAGGACCTAGTACATCCATTACTGTAGCATCATCCCTGTCAGTGGAGGTTGGAGTCAATGACATGGCAGGACATAGTGGGGGTAGAGACAGGTGAGGAGGACCTACGCAAAGTTGCTGTGCATCCTCAGTGCTGTGCACTGTAGTTGCTGTGCATCCTCAAGCAGCGTGTCACTGTCATTGTAGTCAAACAATTCAGCTGACTCCTCCATGTGTGATAGTGAGGCTACGGCAGGAGTAGCTGTGGACCTGGAGGCTGCATTAGATGCTTTGGCAGCTGAGGTGGACTGTAAACCACTACAAGCCTGGCTGGCAGAGGACTCGGAGGATGAGGATGGCCTGGTTAGCCAATCCACCAAGTCCTCTGTATGTTGCTGCTGCTTAAGACGGCCAGCACCAGTTAGAAAGGACAAGCATGTATCTGCAGAGGATGCACCACATCCACGACGACTAGAGGCACAGCCTCCCGACACAGAGGCTGCTTGCCCTCTTATCTGTGTCTGGGAGCGTCTGTCTGTCCTTTTTGGTCTTTTTGACATGGTGAGTGATATAGATTAAAGATATACAGAACTCTGATTCAACTCTGGTATAAAAATTGGAGATATGCAGAACTCTGATTCAACTCTGGTATGATTAAAGATTTCCAGAACTCTGGTATAACTCCGTGAGACACCTTGATAGCTGGCAGCCACTGACAAGACACAGATTACAATTCGCAGAAATCTGCTAGAAGTATGTGGGACCCCCTGATAGCTGGCAGTGAGAAGACACAGATTACAATTCCCAGAAACCTCCTATAAATCAGTGGGACCCCCTGATGGGTGGCAGTGAGAACACACAGATTAGAACAATTCCCAGATATTTTGTAGAAATGAAACCCCCACAATTGCTGGTGGCAGTGAGAACACAAAGATTAGACCAATTCCCAGATATTTTCAGGGTTATTCAAAGAGATTTGAAAAGTCACCGCACGTTCGGTGACTTTTCGTTCTCTTCAATTCGGTTCCTTTTGCCGATAAAAAAAATAAATCAGAAAAATGCTTAAAATATCCTAAAAATCTATGAATAAAGAGACTCTTTACTGCATAATTTTATAATGAACGGTTTATTAGATATTGAATTAAAACGGGAATATTTTTAACATTGAAGCCTATGGGATTCTCCTGAATAAACTTGCCAAATTAAACCACCGAATGGCAGGGCATTTCGGGAACCTTTCACTGCTGGTTTGTGTTCTCTGAATAGCCGAAGCAGTGCTTTTTCATGGGGTTTTCACTGCCCTCGAACAGGCACCGAACAGGCACCGTATGTTCAGGCAAGTCACCAGGATTTGGCGAATTGCCTGCTCTCTGGATAGCCGAATGGCCAAGAAAGGTTAACTCTCTCAAGCAATTCGGATCTCTTTGAATAACCCTGTTTGGATAAATGACTCATCCCCAAAATAGTTGGTGGCAGTGAGAACACACAGATTAGAATAATTCTCAGATATTTTGTAGAAATGAGACCCCCACAATTGCTGGTGGCAGTGAGAACACAAAGATTACAACAATTCCCAGATATTTTGTATAAATGACTGATCCCCAAAATAGTTGGTGGCAGTGAGAACACAAAGATTAGAACAATTCCCAGATATTCTGTAGAAATTAGACCCCCACAATTTCTGGTGGCAGTGAGAACACGAAGATTACAACAATTCCCAGATATTTTGTATAAATGACTGACCCCCAATATTGCTGGTGGCAGTGAGAACACAAAGATTAGAACAATTCCCAGATATTTTGTAGAAATGAGACCCCCACAATACGATGAAAAGAAAAAAGAAGGAAATTAGTGGCTATTTTTTCTGGCCCATTTGCTAATATACTGATGCCACTTGTAGCTGGTAAATAATTAGTTTACATAGATAGTAAGTAAAATTGA
This sequence comes from Leptobrachium leishanense, assembly GCA_009667805.1. NCBI lineage: Eukaryota > Metazoa > Chordata > Amphibia > Anura > Megophryidae > Leptobrachium > Leptobrachium leishanense. The sequence goes on from CM019069.1 coordinate 23,032,685, forward strand.
CAACTGTACATAGAAACTAACAATAACCTTTATTAAACATATACAAAAATAAAACTAAATTGTGTGTATTATAAACAGTGGTTCACAGCTGTTGAGAATTGTACCGGTAGAACCATATGGCAGACTAGTCAATATTCGCATATGTCGGAAGTGGTTGATACACTTAAATGTCTTTAATCACCAACCCTAGATATATGCATTTGGAAGTAAGTGTGTATATATGTAGTCCTAGTTCGCTTTTAACAACCGATTGAATTGTGCCCCCTCCACCTAAATAGCCATTAGCAGTGGGGTTAACTCATTTAAATTGATGTACCATGATTTGGATTCTCATCAAATGCAATATAATAGCAGTTGCAATGACCAAACCACTTGCATAGTTGGAGTAATTTCCACCAAAGTGGTAGCTATTTAAATAGCTACCACTTTGGTGGAAATTACTCCAATTATGCAAGTGGTTTGGTCATTGTAACCAGCTGGGATCCCATTGTTCGTTGAGTGATTCCAACTGCTATTATATTGCATTTGATGAGAATCCAAATCATCGTACATCAATTTAAATGAGTTAACCCAACTGCTAATGGCTATTTAGGTGGAGGGGGCACAATTCAATCGGATGTTAATAGCGAACTAGGACTACATATATACACACTTACTTCCAAATGCATATATCTAGGGTTGATGATTAAAGACATTTAAGTGTATCAACCACTTCCGACATATGCGAATATTGACTAGTCTGCCATATGGTTCTACCGGTACAATTCTCAACAGCTGTGAACCACTGTCTATACACACAATTTAGTTTTATTTTTGTATATGTTTAATAAAGGTTATTGTTAGTTTCTATGTACAGTTGTCAATTTTACTTACTATCTATGTAAACTAATTATTTACCAGCTACAAGTGGCATCAGTATATTAGCCAATGGGCCAGAAAAAATAGCCACCAATTTCCTTCTTTTTTCTTTTCATCGTAATATCTAACTAAGCTTTAATCCTAATCACGCTGGTAATTTGGGCTCCGCTATCTTCCTTTTTTTTTTTTTTGGATCCGATTTGTTCATTGGGTTCAAAACAACTTCTTTGTTAAGACCCCCACAATAGTTGCTGGAAGTGAGAACACAAAGATTACAACAATTCCCAGATATTTTGTAGAAATGACTGACCCCCAAAATAGTTGCTGGCAGTGAGAACACAAAGATTAGAACAATTCCCAGATATTTTGTATAAATGAGACCCCCACAATAGTTGCTGGCAGTGAGAACACAAAGATTACAACAATTCCCAGACATTTTGTAGAAATGAGACCCCCAAAATAGTTGGTGGCAGTGAGAACACAAAGATTACAACAATTCCCAGATATTTTGTAGAAATGACTGACCCCCAAAATAGTTGGTGGCAGTGAGAACACAAAGATTACAACAATTCCCAGATATTTTGTACAAATGAGACCCCCCCCCCAAATAGCTGCTGGCAGACTGGCAGTGAGAACACACACTAACAATCTCCTCCCAAAAAACACGTGCTGGGGCTGCAAGGGACGCCTTATATAGTGTGCTGCAGGACTTACACCTGTGAGCCCATGATTGGGCAAAATTTGCCCATTCAGGACTCTGAGCCGTGATTGGCATAGTCTTGCACCTATCTAGGTTTTATATGTTGGTAATTTTTTTCTCCTCTATTTCCAGACTTCAAGGGTTTTTGTTAACTGGTTCCCTATAGGGGGCCCCTAGGACTCTTTTGGTTTTAGGTTTGGCTCCTGTAGCCAAGTTTTTTGGAGTCCTGGTGGTCCCCATGTTTTTTGCAGTGTTATGTGCTCGATCTGTATTATTTTATTTTTCTATTATTTTTTATTTTATGTGTGTGCAGGGGTTTGTTGGCGCGACCCCTTGGTATAGGTTGCGCTCTTATTCTTCTTTTTTCCCATATAAGCATCCCCACGGTCGGGGTCTTTTTCCCTGCTCCGTTATGGGGGGGCAGAGCGTGCAGCGTAGTGTGGATGTGGCGCCCCGAAGGAAAGTGATGACGACACCATATGACTGGAAGAGTGGGCGGAAACGCATGCGTTCCAGGGTGGAACGCGGAAATGGACGCGGATGCCGGTAGAATTAATGCGCTCCACTGTAGATTACGGAAATGGGTTCCCACACACACAGACTGATTCACTGACAGCCGCACCTGCTCTCACCCACCTGAAATGAGTGGTGATGATCACTGATAGCCACACCTGTTCCCACCCACCTGAAATGAGTGGTGATAATTAGCTATCTGAAAAGACCAGATGCCTTCTACACTGGGCTATAAATACTAACCCTAATAGGGGGAACGCACCTATATTATTGTATTTTCCTTTTATTGTGTTATTTACTTTATTTTTATTTATTTTTTAAACAACTGATGAAGCCCTAAAGGGTGAAACGCGTTTTGTTACCTGTTATTTTATTGTTTCTGTCCTTTATTTTATGTTCCAATAAACGTTTAAATAATAGGACAGAACTCTGCCTTAACTCATTGAGTTTTGTAGATTTCTACAAGCTATTACAAGTTACGACCTGTGAACACCCAGGACCCCAAAGGAATGCCAAGGCCTGAGATAAGTGAGTTGTTGAGAACCATTGGCACCTAAATATTGGAGAACCTGTGGATGACCCAGGATCCTGAAAGGACACCAAGGCTGTGAGACGGGTCTACCCCTGAGAGCTACTGGGTGAGCCACGTAAACACCCACAGGCGAGGTGATCGAGCCTAACGAGGCTCTGGAAAGTGTGAGTGGATCCATCTCCCCCCTTCATTTTCTCATTTTTTAATGACTGGACTTCACTATTATACTCTTTTTTCCTTTTTAGGAACATTTTGACGAACTTCGAGTCATCTAACCCAGCTGTCTATATTGTATGTTATCTCCTCTTACAATCATTGCATGTTCATTTCGTTTTAGTATTAGATATTTCCCCCTACCGCGTATGCGGACACGCCGAACACCGACTTTTTCTCTTTTTATAGTCTTGCACCTGTCTTGCACCTAAACTGTGGTCAGGTGCAGGCTGTAGCCAATTACAAGCTTCAGGCCAGTGGAAACGTGCATTGAGGTCCATTGTGGTGCATTGTGGGCGAACATGAGGGGAACACGCGGAAATGTTCGTAGTTCGCGCACATGCGAACGGGCGATGTTCGAATCGAACTCCGAACACATCGAACCGAACAGCTCATCCCTACTCTCTAACTCTTCTCACCTCCACTTGTGCTGCCGTGTCATTTGCGAGTTCTCAACATCACTGTATCGCTTCTTCAACTGCTATAACATTATCAACATTTTTTCTATCCCCTCTCCCAGTGCATCTCTATTCATCACTACTCTATCTTCTCCTCTGACCACAATGCTCTCCTTCTAAACCTTTCCTCATCCTATCTATCTATCTATCTATCTATCTATCTATTTATCCCATATCTATCTATCCCATATCTATCTTTCTATCTATTTATTTATCTATCTATCCCATATCTATCTATTTATTTATCTATCCCATATCTATCTATCTATTTATCTATCCCATATCTATCTATCCCATATCTATCTATCTATCTATCTATCTATCTATCTATCTCATATCTATCTAATATCTATCTATCCCATATCTATCTATCCCATATCTATCTATCTATCTATCTATCTATCTATCTATCTATCTATCTCATATCTATCTAATATCTATCTATCCCATATCTATCTATCTATCTATCTATCTATCCCATATCTATCTATCTATCTATCCCATATCTATCTATCTATTATCTATCTATCTATCTATCTATCCCATATCTATCTATCTATCTATCTATCCCATATCTATCTATCTATCTATCCCATATCTATCTATCTATCTATCTATCTATCTATCTATCTATCTATCTATCCCATATCTATCTATCTATCTATCTATCTATCCCATATCTATCTATCTATCCCATATCTATCTATCCCATATCTATCTATCCCATATCTATCTATCTATCTATCCCATATCTATCTATCCCATATCTATCTATCCCATATCTATCTATCTATCTATCCCATATCTATCTATCTATCTATCTATCTATCTATCTATCTATCTATCTATCTATCCCATATCTATCTATCCCATATCTATCTATCTATCTATCTATCTATCTATCTATCTATCTATCTATCTATCTATCTATCCCATATCTATCTATCTATCCCATATCTATCTATCTATCTATCTATCCCATATCTATCTATCTATCCCATATCTATCTATCTATCCCATATCTATCTATCTATCTATCTATCTATCCCATATCTATCTATCCCATATCTATCTATCTATCTATCTATCTATCTATCTATCTATCCCATATTTATCTATCTATTTATCTATCTATCCAGTTATATCTATAAATGTATCCCTCTGTCTGTCTCTTTATCCACCAATATCTTTCTGTCTGTCTATCCATCCATCAATCTCATGCACACGTCTATTTATTGAAGAGTGGTAACGTCTTCCCTCCACTAAGTTTCATTCAATATCATTGTATTTCCCATCATTCCGGTACCTGGAATACATCATGTAGCAGTTCGTGTTATTGATTTTACTTTCCTATTTCTCCTAGGCAAACTGACAGTTACTATAACAGAACTGTAATCCATATTCCTTCCAGTCTTTCTTCTTAACAATTACACTGGAGTTCATAGATTTTCTTATTCTTTTTTTTTTGCTTTTACTTTTGATACAAGGTAAAACTTCTGTTCTTTGGGGGTTCAGAGCAGCCATGCCATGGTTACCCGCGTTCAGTTTGCCTCAGAGAATTGTCACCTCATTTGGCTTCTAGATATAATTTGCAAGATCACAGAATGAGGCTTTCAAGGAAACATTAAAATACAAACCAAATGATGCAATAGCCACTTATTTTACTTAAAATCATGTTGTTTTATTATTAAGGTTTAAATACTATTTTTACCAATTGTAATACAAGTTTATCAAAACATTTATCTAAGTTTTCAAGATGGTATAAGTAAACCATATCAAATAAAATGTTGTCTTTCTGGATTCCTTAATAATACTTATTCATGGTTATAATTTCTCTCTAGTGATTTGATAACAAGATACATAATAAAATAATAAACATCAGAATTTAAGAGCTAACATAAAACATTTAGAATAAAGGGTAGTGGGTAGGGATGAGCTATTCGGTTCGGACGGTTCGGAGTTCGACCCGAACTTGGCCTGTTCGACTAGATCGCGAACACCGAACATTTCCGGGTGTTCACCGCATGTTCGACCACAATGGACCACAATGCATTTTCCCACTGGCCTGAAGCTCGTAATTGGCTACAGCCTTGCACCTGACCACATGTCTGGTGCAAGACTGGTTCAACACTATGCCAATCACCGCTCAGAGTCCTGATTGGGCAAATTTTGCCCAATCATGGGCTCATAGAGCTAAGTCCCGCAGCACACTATATAACGTTTCCACGTGCCGATTTTGCACGCATTTCAGAGGAGATTTCAAAGGAGATAGTTGTGTGTTGTTACTGCCGGTCTGCCACACTACTGGAGGGGTCTGGGGGGGTCTCATTTTTACCAAATATCAGGGAATTTAGGTGATGTGTGTCTTGTCACTGTGCCAGCAAGTTTTTTTGGGGTTTACAACTTTCTTTAAAACATTTGTGAATTGAGGTGATCTTCTGGGTCTTGTCACTGTGTCAGCAAGTCTTTTTGGGTCTCATTTCTACCAAATATCAGGGAATTTAGGTGATGTGTGTCTTGTCACTGTGCCAGCAAATTTTTTGGGGTTTAAAACTTTCTTTAAAACATTTGTGAATTGAGGTGATCTTCTGTGTCTTGTCACTGTGCCAGCAAATCTTTTTGGGGCTCACTAATTTCTTTAAAACATTTGTGAATTGAGGTGATCTGTCTCGTCACACATCCAGTACCACGCATTATTTTGGGGCTCACTAATTTCTTTAAAACATTTGTGAATTGAGGTGATCTGTGTCTCGTCACACAACCAGTACCACGCATTATTTTGGGCTCACTAATTTCTTTAAAACATTTGTGAATTGAGGTGATCTGTGTCTCATCACACAACCAGTACCACGCATTAATTTGGGGCTCAATAATTTCTTTAAAACATTTGTGAATTGAGGTGATCTGTGTCTTGTCACACAACCAGTACCACGCAGTATGTTGGGGCTCACTAATTTCTTTAAAAAATTTGTGAATTGAGGTGATCTGTGTCTCAACACACATCCAGTACCGCGCATTATTTTGGGGCTCAATAATTTCTTTAAAACATTTGTGAATTGAGGTGATCTGTGTCTTGTCACACAACCAGTACCACGCATAATTTTGGGGCTCACTAATTTCTTTAAAACATTTGTGAATTGAGGTGATCTGTGTCTCGTCACACAACCAGTACCACGCATTATTTTGGGGCTCACTAATTTCTTTAAAACATTTGTGAATTGAGGTGATCTGTGTCTCGTCACACATCCAGTACCACGCATAATTTTGGGGCTCACTAATTTCTTTAAAACATTTGTGAATTGGGGTGATCTGTGTCTTGTCACACAACCAGTACCACGCAGTATTTTGGGGCTCACTAATTTCTTTAAACATTTGTGAATTGAGGTGATCTGTGTCTCATCACTGGCTGCCAGCTATCAGTGTGTCTCACTGAGTTATACCAGAGTTCTTTAAATCTTTATACCAGAGTTGAATCAGAGTTCTGTATATATTAATCTATATATCACTCACCATGTCTGAAAGAACAAAAAGGACAGGCAGACGCTCCCAGACACAGATAAGAGGGCAAGCCCCTGTATCGGGAGGCTGTGCCTCTGGTTGTGGTGGATGTGGTGCATCCTCTGCAGGGGCACGCTTGTCCTTTCTAACTGGTGCTGGCCGTCTTAAGCAGCAGCAACATACAGAGGACTTGGTGGATTGGCTAACCAGGCCATCCTCATCCTCCGAGTCCTCTGCCAGCCAGGCTTCTAGTGCTTTACAGTCCACCTCAGCTGCCAAAGCATCTAATGCAGCTTCCATGTCCACAGCTACTCCTGCCGTAGCCTCGCTATCACACACGGAGGAGTCAGCTGAATTGTTTGACTACAAAGAGAGTGACATGCTGCTTGAGGATGCTCAGCAAGTACAGTGCTCTGATTCAATCTCTGAGGTTGAGCAAGGGAGTATAATCAACCTAGAGGAAGGGGGTGCCAGTGATGACACACAAATAACTGGCACTCATGTTGCCCCAGCAGCTGCAGCATACTGCCAAGTTGGCTCCAGTGACGAGGAGATAGGGGGTGAAGATGACAATGATGATGAGGTCACTGACTCCACCTGGGTGCCAGATTAAACAGAGGAATTAAGTGAGGAAGAGGGGGAGGAGGAGGCACAGCAAACACGAGGCACAACATCCTTTGTGACCAACCGTAGCACTAGCCAGTCCAAGGCATCACATGTCAGAGCTGCTCCGGTGCAGAGCACTGTTGTCTCAAAGAACACATGCAGGAACTCTGTTGTCTGGGAGTTCTTTAAGAAATGTGCAGTAGAGTGCAGCGTTGCTATTTGTAATCTATATCAGATGAGGCTTAAGCGTGGGAAAGATACCGGACACTTGGGTACCACGTGCTTGAGGCGACATATGAACAAGTGCCACACATCCTGTTGGCGCAAAACTTTGCGTAGTTCCTCCTCCTCCTCCTCATCTGTCTCTACCCCCACTGTATGTCCTGCCATGTCATTGCCTACAACCTCCACCGACAGGGATGATGCTACAGTAATGGATGTACCAGGTCCTTCCTCACAATGTGACATCATCCCAGTAGCTGAAGATTTACGCAGTCAGATTACGTTGCCGCAGCTGCTGCAGCGAAAGAAAAAATATAGTCCCAACCATCCCCAAGCACAGTGTCTAAATGCCAGTTTAGCAAAATTACTCGCATTGCCGCTGCTGCCTTTCCAGCTGGTGGACTCTGCTCCCTTCCGTGAATTTGCTGAATGTGCTGTACCACAGTGGCAGGTTCCAAAACGCCATTACTTTTCACGCAAGGCCATTCCAGCACTATACCAGCACGTGGAAGACAATGTTATCCAGTCATTTGGAAAGGCAGTCAGCAGCAAGGTGCATGTGACTTTAGACACGTGGTCCAGCAAGCATGGACAGGGTCGTTACATTTCCTTCACGGCACACTGGGTAACTCTGATCGCAGCTGGGAGGGATCCAAGACGGGGCTCTGTGCTGGAGCTTGTTCATCCACCACGCCTCCAGAAAGCTGCTTGTAAGAGGTCTGTCATCTCCACCACCACCACCTCTTCCTCCTCCTCCTCATTCTCTGTCTCTGGCGAAGTGGCAGTTAAACCGACGCCTGACAGGGTCTACGCAATGGCTCAAGCAAAAAGATGCCATACTGTGCTTGAGCTGGTTTGTTTAGGGGACAGGAGCCACACCGGGCCAGAAATGTTGTCAGCTCTGCAGGGGCAGGTGTAGAGATGGATAACACCACGCAAGCTTGAGCTGGGAATGATCGTCTGCGATAATTTCAGCAACCTTCTCTCCGCCCTACGCAAGGGTAAATTGACGCATGTACCATGCCTAGCACACGTCCTAAATCTTGTGGTACAGCGTTTCCTAACCAAGTACCCAGGGCTGCCAGTGCTTCTCATCCAGGCCAGAAAAGTCTGCAGCCACTTCAGACGGTCATTCCCAGCAAGCGTTCGCCTGGCAGAAATTCAAAGAGAATTCCACCTTCCCACAAACCGTCTAATCTGTGACATGCCCACCAGGTGGAACTCGACATTAGCAATGCTGCAGCGCCTGCACAAGCAGCAGAGGGCCATCAACGAGTACCTGTGTGAGTATGGCACAAGGACAGGTTCAGGTCAACTTGGGTTTTTTTCCCCCCCGCAGTGGCTGATGATCAAGGATGCATGCACTGTACTGTCACCATTTGAGGAGGCAACGAGGATGGTGAGCAGGGACAGTGCATGCATCAGTGACACAATTCCTTTAATGTTCCTGCTGGAGCATACTCTGCGGGGAATTATAGATGTGGCTCTAGAGGCAGAGCAGCGGGAGGAAGAGGAGGCCTTCCCTAGCTCTCAAGGCTCCAGTCTTTCCGCAGACAGCATTCCAGCGGGTCCTACTCAGATCAGACAGGAGGAGGATGAGGAGGAGGTGGAATATTTAAGTAGTGGGGGCATTGAAGGTGGGGATTCCTCAAGGGAGTGTTTTGTGTGCCCAGAAACAGAAGGGCTAGTGCGTGGCTGGGAGGAGGAAGTGCACGATACGGTCATCCTCATTGACCAGGAAGACTCGGAAGCTAATGCCACCTCCAACCTACGCTGCATGGGCTCCCTAATGATGCAAAGCCTGCTAAAGGACCCCAGGATTCGTGCTATCATGGAGAGGGATCATTACTGGTTGGCAACCCTTCTTGATCCACGATACAAGGGGAAAGTTGCAGAGCTCATCCTGCCCGCACAGAGGGAGCACAGGATGAAAAAACTTGAGGACGCTCTAAAGCTACACTTGTGTAACACCTTTCCAGGCACTGGTAGATTGCCAAGTGCTGAGACACAAGTGCTTCTGAGGCTACGGGTGATCAGAGAAATAGTGGTGAAGGTCAGGGCCGCTTGACTGATGCTTTTTTAAATTTTTTTAGTCCTCGACGCCCAGGGACCTCAAATGTAGGCACCCATTGCCAGCGTCTTCACCATATGGTGCAGGACTACCTAGGGGCAAGGGCAGACCTGGATACCTTTCCAGCAGATGATCCACTGGCTTACTGGGTGTTGAGATTGGATCACTGGCCAGAACTTAGCCAATATGCTATGCAGCTACTAGGTTGCCCTTCATCTAGCGTGCTTTCCGAAAGGACGTTCAGTGCCGCTGGAGGTTTTGTCACAGACAAAAGAGTGCGTCTGTCCACCGACTCTGTAGACCGGCTGACATTTATAAAAATGAATCAGTCCTGGATCAGCAGCTATCAATCCCCTGATGCTGAAGTAATGGAATAGATCAGGGATGTCCTCTTCTGCATTCACAAAACCTCCAGCACTGAACTCTTACACAATACCACAAAAGGGTTACAGTGTGAAGGCACTTGCTGCCATGAAAGGCACAATATTTGGGTGCACTGACGCCTTTGCCAGATTTATATCATTTTAATTTTTTGAACCGCAGGGTCCAACCCTGCATTCTTCCACAATACCACAGAGGGGTTACTGTATGATGATACTTGCTGGCCTGGCATTAAAGGCACAATATCTGGGTGCACTGACGCCCATTACCAGATCAAAAACCTTTCAATATAGGACCACATGGTCCACCCCTGCACTCTTCCACAATACCACAGAGGGGTTACTGTATGATGATACTTGCTGGCCTGGCATTAAAGGCACAATATCTGTGTGCACTGACGCCCATTACCAGATCAAAAACTTTTAAATACAGGACCACATGGTCCACCCCTGCATTCTTCCACAATACTACAGAGGGGTTACGGTATGATGATTCTTGCTGGCCTGGCATTAAAGGCACAATATCTGGGTGCACTGACGCCCATTAACAGATCAAAAACTTTTCAATATAGGACCACATGGTCCACCCCTGCATTCTTCCACAATACTACAGAGGGGTTACTGTATGATGATACTTGCTGGCCTGGCACCAAAGGCAGAATATCTGGCTGCACTGACGCCTTAACCAGATGCATATATTTTTAATATAGGACCCCATGGTCCACCCCTGCACTCTTCCACAATACCACAGAGGGGTTACTGTATGATGATACTTGTTGGCCTGGCATTAAAGGCACAATATCTGGGTGCACTGACGCCCATTACCAGATCAAAAACTTTTCAATATAGGACCACATGATCCACCCCTGCATTCTTCCACAATACTACAGAGGGGTTACTGTATGATGATACTTGCTGGCCTGGCATTAAAGGCACAATATCTGGGTGCACTGACGCCCATTAACAGATCAAAAACTTTTCAATATAGGACCACATGGTCCACCCCTGCATTCTTCCACAATACTACAGAGGGGTTACTGTATGATGATACTTGCTGGCCTGGCATTAAAGGCACAATATCTGGGTGCACTGACGCCCATTAACAGATCAAAAACTTTTCAATATAGGACCACATGGTCCACCCCTGCATTCTTCCACAATACTACAGAGGGGTTACTGTATGATGATACTTGCTGGCCTGGCACCAAAGGCACAATATCTGGGTGCACTGACGCCTTAACCAGATGCATATCTTTTTAATATAGGGCCGCAAGGTTCACCCCTGCATTCTTCCACAATACCACAGAGGGGTTACTGTATGATAGTACTTGCAGGCCTGGCACCAAAAGCACAATATTTGGGTGCACTGCCACTGATGCCTGTATCAGATTCATATCCTCAGAGGGGTTACGGTGTGACGGCACTGTTGGGGACGCTAAAGGACCAACTTTAAAGCACCCATTGTTACTTTCATCCAAAGCCTGCATATATTTCACAATAATTTAGCCAAAAAAATCAGTAATCTTTTTCTGCGTGTCCGAAAATGTCTCCTCTTTTCATACAGACTGCCGCCCCAAGCAGTTGTTTATGGATAGATTAAAGGAAAAGCATTTACCGTCATATGAAACGTCATTTGTTTGTTTTTAAGTGTTTCTATACATCCTAGAAATCCGCCACTTCACTGGCAGGTTATGGGGACCTCCTAGGCAGGATATTTGAAGGAATTTTTCATTTTTATTTTTAACCCTTATTTCATGGAAAACTCACTGTCCCTTTAAAAACTTTTTTTTTTTACTTTTTGTCCTTGTTTCCTGTCCCCCAGGGCACTACCCGGACCCCCATACACCTTTTATGGAAAATATGTAGCATATATGCCCTCTTGGAGGGCACTCTAAAAACCGAATTTTCAGCCCCATTGACTTGCATTGGGTTCGAGTTCGGGTTCGGACCCGAACAAATGAGAAGTTCGTGTTCGGGCTCGAACCGAACTCGGGGGGTGTTCGGCTCATCCCTAGTAGTGGGTACCAGTTTTATCATGTTACACATTATCTGAATATTAAGGGCTCTATTACATTCTTTGCGCAAAAACGCTCGCGCAACACGTCAATTTTTGCGCGAAGCGTTAAATGTTAATCCGCGTAAATTAACGCTGTTATTACAATCCTCGCGCATTTTTCATTCATCAAAAAATAACGCGCGGAAAAAAGACGCATTAACGCTGCGCGTCAAATCAGTGTGCGGACTGTTTTTTCACGCGATTCAGCCAATCTGAATTAAGAACCACAATTGTCTCCCGTTAAGCTTTTGCGCCTGTCAAAGTCAATCTGCGCATATATGCTGCAGCAATAATAAAAACACGCACAACCTCTCAATTTTATTGTTTGGGTATGCGTAGAATGTGTAACTATACTTTGCTGTATTTGGGTTCGGCCAGGACATTCAGATTTGCCATTACCACCAGCTTTTAAAAGACGTTAAAATTATTCGCGCAAACGTAGATAGTGCGCTGGTCGACGGATGGTATTACAAATGCATTTGCGCTCACAATGTTAAGTATAGGATGCGCGCAGTACAGTACGCCCACGCAGGGTTCACCCAGGTTCAACCGCGTTAGACGTATGTGCTCGTTTGTTGCGCTGACGTTGTAATACAACGGTCTGCGCAAAGGGTTTTCCCCTCGCATTAATGCGTTTTTTGCACACGCGTTAACGTTTGCGCGAAGAATGTAATAGAGCCCTAAATGTATAACTCAATCTGCCCTGGTGCTGGATAATGGCTTTCCAGGGTCTGTACATGAAAACATTTGACATACATCTGCCCCCTTCAACCTGCAATGTGTCTCTGCCCCATTTCACTCACCCCCAATAGATTCTCAGCCCTCTCCCTCTCACCTCATTGTGTATCAGCCCCATCCCTCTAACAAAACTCTGTGTGTCAGCCCATCCCTCTCACACCACTGTGTCAGACCATACCTCTCACACCACTGTGTCAGACCATACCTCTCACACCACTGTGTCAGCCCATCCCTCTCACACCACTGTGTCAGACCATACCTCTCACAAACATTGATTCACCCTCATCCCTCTCATCCCATTTTACCTCTACCCATCTCACTCACCCCCATGTTTCACACCTATTGAGTCGCTCACCCATCCCTCTCATACACTATCAGGTCTATTCAATAAAGGTGAAACTATGGAGAATTTGCAGAAGAAGTGAAAAATCAAGGTCAAAATAGTCTTCACTCCAAAGTGCATAACTTTGCATTTATCTACATTAAATTTTATCTGCCATTTAAGTGCCCAGTCCCCCAATCTATCTAAATCCCTCTGCAACGAAATAACATCCTGTTTACATTGTATTATTTTCCTAACTTTGTATCATCTGCAAACACTGATACATGACTTTTGATGCATATTTCAAGGTCATTTATAAATGAATTGAATAGAAGTGGTCCTATAACAGACCCCTGAGGGACACCGCTTACCACTGATGTCCATCTTGAAAATGTGCCATTTATGACCACTCTCTGTACCCTATCTTTTAGCCAGTTTTCTATCCAAGAACAAGTATTTTCATCTAGAACCAATTTTTCTTAATTTAAATAGTAACCTCTTGTGTGGAAACTGTGTTGAAAGCTTTGGCAAAATCCAAGTAAATCACATCCACGGCGACTCCGTGTTTGTATATTTTATATTATATTACAGACTAGACACCCTTTATCTTGAATTCTGATATCTGAATCTGAAATTTTCAGATCTCTTTAGAATTTCAGAAATACTTACCTCTGTGATGCTCTGGACAGGCCCTACTGCCCGACAATGCTCCTCTAATGGCTGCAGCACAGCAACGTAGATCATGCTGGGAGATTCTGTGCAGCCCTAGCATGGCACATGCCTCATACAGACATGCTGGGTTTGTGCAGTCTGGCTCAAGAAAAGAGCTGCGCAGCATTGCTTCTAGCTTGTATACAGACTGGTGGTGCTGCAACAAGTGGTTTGTGGCTTCCATGCTACATCCCCCCGCAACCTCAGATTTTCCCAGATTTTGAATTCCACAACGATCTGTAAATCAGAATTCTTGGGGTTCCAAGCGTGCTGGATAAGGGGGGCTCATCCTGTATATCTGTTTGTATTAATTGCAAATATTATAATATAAATAAATAAATTACAAACCGTTAATTTGAAGCTTAATTACTGATTGTCTGAATTTGAAATCCTTAATTTTAGAACAATTGGAACCAAAGTGTCCCAGATCTAGACTTTTTCCAATAAAGACAAATAAATAATCGCTGACTGTCGGGAAAAAAAAGGAATTAATAAGAATGTATATTTTTTACGTAATGCCTTCACAGCGTGGAATGTGTCTCTTACCTCTGGCCAATAAACGTATTAGGTTTGCATGTAATTTGGGTGCTTTGCGTTCCAGCACATTTCGCCTCATTTTGGCAATTCCTTTTCAATGGAAATATGGTGAATTCACTATTTAGCGAATGGTCACCGTATTTTCCCGAAATTGGAGTTGTTGAAGCAGTAGTTATCGTACGTCAAAGTGCAATGAAAACCGCTGAATTAGCATCAGTGAAATCAGCCGAACTGCAAAAAACAAAAGGAAGACTCCTATTCTCCTAATAGGAATATATATATATATATATATCAATAAAATGTGTCCAAATAATAAAGAAAGTCCTGTAAAAATAGTAAAAAAGTCCTTAAAGAAAAAATGTCATCTAAAAATGAATAGACATTTTGCTAAAAATGAAAAGATTAAACAGTCTTTAATTTTTTTTAAAAAGATATATATTTTTTTACTTTGAATATTATGGGATTCATCTGTTTAAACCCGTCCAATTGATACTCCGAAAATCAGGGCATTTCGGTGCAATACAGAAGACATGAGAGTCTTCTATGGGGCAATTTCTTTGCTGCCGAACGCCAGTGAATTGCATATTCCGCTGTTAATTCGCTAGTATTTGTCGAATTGACAGCTTAGCGAATGAACTGGCCCATAATTGCACTGAACGGTGAAATTCACTGTCTGGTGCAATTCGGGCCAATTCGGAGGTTAGTGAATAAGCCCCATAGTGTTATATCTGATGTTTCAGTTACTGTCAACAAGAATAATATGTGAGTTGAGGCTCAGTTTCCCTTTGTTACATATTGTCACACAGTATCAGCGTTTTGGTATCAGTCAAACAGAAGGACCAGACTTTTCTCGCAGACACACACTCCTTTAAATCTGCAGTTTATGATAGGCATTAGGAAAGCTGATAATAAATTGCATTTTCCTTTTTTTTTAACACGTTGCACCTTGATGTACACACCAGGATTTTCAATCATCAGATAACCTTGAAACCACTGCGATACCAAATTGCTATCATGAATATTGTGCAGGCGCAGATATAACTCAGCGTAATGCCATTGTGCATGCTAATCAAAAGAGAATACGACGCCTCGGCCGAACAATGGCAGAAGACCTAGATTTACTTGCGCGCATATTAGCTTGCTGACATCACGGCGAAGCGAGCTCCGGAATACCAGCTGCTATAGAATAGGTTCCCCGCCGCATTTAATTTGCAGAGAGGTGCACGTGGATGGATATAACCTGCTCGGCTTATTTGAAAATTCCTATTGTTTCTAAAGCCGGGATCTCCAACTGACCCCCCACATGTTCAGCAGAACTACAACTCCCATGATTCTCTGGCCACTTATTGCATTTAGAGGATTCTGAGAATTATAGGCAATAAACATCAGGGGGTTATAGATTACAGGTGTGCACAGCTGAAAAATTTGTTTTGTTTTGAAATAATTTTGTTTTTGGAATCTCGTTTCGTATTTCGTTTCGTATTGGATCAATTCGAAAGTTACTATCAATTCGAAAATTTAGATATCTCAATTCGAATTTTGAATCACTAAGTAAAATCCCCCTTAAATAGTAAACTGTGTCACAGATTTAGTGCCAGAGACATATTAATAGGGACAGGCTGCTTGTGAAACAGTTAAACTAACAGGGTAATTCAAAGAGATTCGAAAAGTCACTGCACGTTCGGTGACTTTTCGTTCTCTTCAATTCGGTTTGTTTTGCCGATCCCATTTCGGTGACCCTGCGGTGTATTCAGCAAACACCACAGGGCCCCCGAATTGCAGGGAAAAGCTACCGCAAACCTGACGAAAACTAACTGCAAAACCCGGCGAATGCACGCCGAAAACCCTCAAAATAATCTGGATTAACCTGCGCAAAACCACGGAAAAACCCGAGCAGGAGCCGATCGCAGCCTCCGGAAAAAGCCGAGACCGCAGAAGAGGCAGTGAATAAATTAGCAAAACAGTTTGCATGAATGATTGAAAAGTGAAACGCTGTTTGCAAAGAAACTACTGAACGAAAATGTCTGAAATTTACATATAAGATCCAATGAATGATAATAAAAAGGGCTGTTACAGAAAAAAGAAGTAAAGTTAAAAAAAATCGGACTTTTAAAAAAAAAAAAATACAGAAAAATGATTAAAACATCCTAAAAAATCTATAAATAAAGAGACTCTTTACTGCAGAATATTATAATGAATGGTTTATTAGATATTTAATTAAAACGGTAATATTTTTAACATTGAAGCCTATGGGATTCGCCTGAATAAATTTGCTGAATTAAACCACCGAATGGCAGGGCATTTCGGGAACCTTTCACTGCTGGTTTGTGTTCTCTGAATAGCCGAAGCAGTGCTTTTTCATGGGGATTTCACTGCCCTCGAACAGGCACCGAACAGGCACCGTATGTGCAGGCGATTCGCCAGGATTTGGCGAATTGCCTGCTCTCTGGATAGCCGAATGGCCAAGAAAGGTAACCGAACGCTGATTTTCAGCGTTCGGTTAACTTTCTCAAGCAATTTGGATCTCTTTGAATTACCCTGTAAATTAATTTGTTTCATAAAGTCGTTTGCTGACTGTAGCACTTGTGGTGTATTTTAACTTATGATCAATTTGATAACTGAAACATCAATTCGATAGTTGATATATCAATTCGATAGTTGATATATCAATTCGATATCGATTCGATAGTTGATATATCGATTCGAATTTCGGATTACTAAATAAAAGTTCTAAAACCCCAATTAATCTAATTTTTAATTTATGATGAAACAGTATAAAAAATTAAATCCGTTAGATACCATTTTGTTTAGTTTCGTTTCAAATTTGGATCAAATCAATATGTTATTTTTGAATTACTTACGAATTCCAATTTGTTACGAAACAAATGCACACCTCTATTATTGATTGTGATCTATGGACTGAAACATAATTCATACATGAAGGTTTTGTCCCGTAGGGTTACCACAATGACAAGTCCCCCATCAACGGTAATCCCACCTTGCAGGATTGCGGTTTTACTTGTGCAAAGGGTTCTCTCCTGGAGTTTTATGTTCGGGCTGCCCATTTATTTGTGGTTACATTGTTGCGCACATTGCGAAAGTTCCACTTGTAATGGTGTAAGTGAGATAAAATTCGGGAATACCTAAGCCAATGCCTAGGTCGGCCCAGGCGAGCCATTTGTGTGGATACCATGGCTCTGTTCGCTCTTCTTGACCCTGGGTCATCTGGCCCCTTCCATGGCCTCCATTTTTCTGATGGGATTCCGTAGAGCGCTGGAAATGCCACATAATTAAGGGCAGCTTCCCACCGTTTCTTCCCAAAGCCAGTCCTCCCCCTTTTTTTGCCCCATATGACTACCATTCTATAAGCTGAGGACTCTGCCAAGCCCCTGCAATTGTTGTGTGGTTTATTGACCTTACCTCTTTACATCCTGTATTGTGGCAGCCATGCTGTTTTATGTGAGTGCATATTAATATATATTTTTTTATTTATTTATTTTTACTTTGCCCTTTTTCTTTTTCTCTTGGAACGACTGAAACTGTATTGTTTTATTGCTGAATATAGGCTACAGCGGTCAGATACCTTTCAACTGCAATATATTTTTGTCATTCATTTGTTACCGAGATTCGTGTTCCCCAACCTTTTAATTAATAATGTGCTACATGCTGGCCCTGAGTGACTATTTTTCCTACTGCATAAATGATATTACTATATATATATGTCATGTACCCATAAAGAATATAAGTACAAAGCTTAGTTGTATTACTGGTGAGTTGGTGTTCCGAGAAATGGGTAGGGATGTGCATGGCTGAAAAATTTGTTTTGTTTAGTTTCGTTTCGTTACGCTTTTAAATAATTTCGTAACTAATTTTGTTTCGTGTTTTGTATTACGTTTAATTTCGGATTGATTTGTATCATATCATATCGAATCGAATTCGATAGTTGATATCCATTTGATAGTTCATTTCAATTTCGATAGTTGATATCCAATAGTTGATATCCATTTGATAGTGCATTTCAAATTCGATAGTTGATATCAATTATTCAAATTTTTCTTTTATGATGATGACACAGTGTAAAACGAAATAAATTTGTTATGTACCATTTCGTTTAGTTTCGTATCATATCGTTTTGTTTTTGTTTCATATCGATTCGTTATTCGGAAGTACTTCCCATTACAAATTATCAAATTTCGTTCCGAATCCCGAATTTTTCCGAAACGAATTCCCATCTCTAGAAATGGGGGGAGTGCATTTGCTGTGGCACACACACCTTTTGCGAGAGCCATGTACATCAGGGTTTTCTCTCCCCAAATCCCAGAGAGCTAATGAACGGACAACGAAGTGAAAAAGGTTCCCCGTGCAGGCAGCATGAATTTCCTCCTAGGGCATAAGCCCCTCTAACTCCTCCATAGGGGTGGTCCTGGATAAAACCTCTGAACCTGAGTGGGGGTAACTAAAGGTTAAGCTACAGAGTTTTTGTTCATCATTCTCAACAAAAATCTAAATTCGTTTTTTCTGCACGTTCTTAAGCAAACTGTTATTTGAGCACCTTGAGGAAATCAGCCGCACCTCCCTGCCGAGGCAAAAATTGCCGTAATGTCTGGTGGTCGCTTCATGTGTTATGCAGAGATTGGACACGGGACCCGTCTGATATAAAGATGGTAAATGTCCTGCTTGTCTCCCTTTAGAATATCCACAGGTACCACAGCTGGAAAAGCCTTTTCCTTCTGTGTTTGCACATCTATACTATAAAACAGTAAGGGCTGGCGTGTCTGTCGCCAAAAAAAAACTTCTGCGCATGCGCGCGCAACCTGCGGCGGTTGGCTGCGGGCGCAACCAACCGCTGCGGCAAGCGCAGCCGGCGTGCGCGAGGGACAAAAATAATCCGATCCATTGGAGAGGCGCACTCTCCAATGGATCGGATTTTTGTGTCCCTCATGGATACCCCCTGCCCAGAGTCTCCCCCGGAGGCACATGTCACCATACTTACATTTTAATGCGTGCCCCCACACTCCGCCATATCACTGTTTCGGCGGTTGGATGCGCGCACAGCTGGGTACGCACGCAGCCAACCGCCGCAGCACGCCAAAGCAAAGAGCCCTCAAAGCTCTGGGCACCACAGAGCTCAGAGGGCCTAACAAAAATCAGTGCCGCCCACCAAAGAGCCCCCAAAGCTCTGAGCACACACAGAACCTCGGAGTACCCAGTCAAAAACAAAAAACATAGCTGTTCCCCCACCCAAAACACACAGCCCCCAAAGCTCAAAGCACCACCACAGAGCTCAGAGGGCCTAACAAAAACCAGTGACCCCCCCCCCCACCAAAGAGCCCTCAAAGCTCTGCGCACCAACACCACTGAGCACCCACCACCAAAGAAAAAAAAATCACACACTTATCAATATACTGCCCTCTGGGCAGGCTTTCCACCAAGTGTTTTATAACATTTTATGAAAAGGCAGAAGAATGTTGTTATTTTTTTCACAAATTACTCCTCGCGTTTCAATACCAAACCCAAAATTTGCACATGGTCATTTAAGGCATCCGCGTGAAAATGAGCAATGAAAAAATTAGAACTTAAATAATAATACGATTAAGGAACAATGTAAAATGAAAATTTATATAATCATATTAAAAACAACAGAAAAAATAATTTCTGATGATCCTCAGTTGCTGCCGTTTAAACTTTGTCTCCATCTATCTACCCATCTACCCATATATCTATCTATCTATCTATCTCATATCTATCTATCCCATATCTATCTCAAATCTATCTATCTATCCCATATCTATATATCTATCTATCTCATATCTATCTATCCCATATCTATCTATCTATCTATCTATCTATCTATCCCATATCTATCTATCTCATATCTATCTATCCCATATCTATCTATCTCATATCTATCTATCCCATATCTATCTCAAATCTATCTATCTATCCCATATCTATATATCTATCTATCTCATATCTATCTATCCCATATCTATCTATCGATCTATCCCATATCTATCTATCGATCTATCTATCCCATATCTATCTATCGATCTATCTATCCCATATCTATATATATATCTATCTATCCCATATCTATCTATCCCATATCTATCTATCTATCTATCTATCTATCTATCTCATATCTATCTATCTATCTATCTATCTCATATCTATCTATCCCATATCTATATATCTATCTATCTCATATCTATCTATCCCATATCTATCTATCTATCTATCTCATATCTATCTATCTATCTATCCCATATCTATCTATCTATCTATCTCATATCTATCTATCCCATATCTATATATCTATCTATCCCATATCTATCTATCCCATATCTATCTATCTATCTATCTATCTATCTATCTCATATCTATCTATCTATCTATCTATCTCATATCTATCTATCCCATATCTATATATCTATCTATCTCATATCTATCTATCCCATATCTATATATCTATCTATCTCATATCTATCTATCCCATATCTATCTATCTATCTATCTATCTATCTATCTATCGATCTATCCCATATCTATCTATCGATCTATCTATCCCATATCTATATATATATCTATCTATCCCATATCTATCTATCTATCCCATATCTATCTATCTATCCCATATCTATCTATCTATCTATCCCATATCTATCTATCTATCCCATATCTATCTATCTATCCCATATCTATCTATCTATCCCATATCTATCTATCTATCTATCTATCTATCTATCTAGCTATCTATCTATCTATCTATCTATCTATCTAGCTATCTATCTATCTATCTATCTATCTATCTATCCCATATCTATCTATCTATCTATCGATCTATCTATCCCATATCTATCTATCTATTCCATATATATCTATCTATTCCATATCTATCTATCTATTCCATATCTATCTATCCCATATCTATCTATCTATCTATCCCATATCTATCTATCTATCTCATATCTATCTATCTATCTATCTATCCCATATCTATCTATCTCATATCCATCTATCTATCCCATATCTATCTATCTATCCCATATCTATCTATCCCATGTCTGTCTATCTATCTATCTATCTCATATCTATCTATCTATCTATCTATCCCATATCTATCTATCTATCTATCTATCTATCTATCTATCCCATATCTATCTATCTATCCCATATCTATCTATCTATCTATCTATCTCATATCTATCTATCTATCTACCCATATATCTATCTATCTATTATATATATATAAGTGTCTATAAGGGCTGTGGTGAAGGCTATGATGTGCAGGTGGCTTCTGCAATATTAAACGCACTTATATATATCCCATATCTATCTATCTATCTATCTATCTATCTATCTATCTATCTATCTATCCATATCTATCTATCCCATATCTATCTATCTATCTCATATCTATATATCTATCCCATATCTATCTATCTATCACATATCTATCTCATATCTATCTATCTATTATTGACTTCTTTAATAGGTCAGGGATATATTAATTATGACATATATTTTTCTTATTGTAGATGTATATAGATATATATATATTATTGACAGTGCCTCCAATACCAGTGGTATAAATTGGTATTTAACCCCTAAAATAGGGATTAATAACCAATCAATGTATATACGTCTTAACAAATATATGGCGCGTTATCCCGAGTTCTTTTGATGCTATCTAGATATTTTTAAACACAATAAAATCAATAAAGATGATATGAGACTGCCTAACGGTAAAACAATTCAAGTCAAAATTTATTCACACGTCAAGTTTCATACAATCATATGTTATCAACGGATTAGCAAAATATAATTTACAAGTGATTATAGATCGTGATTAGTAGCGATACTGCGACACGCAATAATCTAATGGACAAATATTTTAGGTTTATAGACCGCACCACAGATATACACGCCTCAGTTCTTAAACACCAAGCTCTATTCTATTCACTTAAACCTTTCCCATTATAAACCAATCCTCCACCCTGCTAAAATAAACACTCAGTTACTGGGCATCACCTGCAGCACAATTTATTATTGTGGGGGCCTATTCACTAAATGCAACTTCCTTCAGGGAGATAGGTAGACTATCTCTTCCACAGATCAATCACAGCACTTCATTCAATCGAAAGGGCTGCAAGATGGATATGGAAGGAGTTATGCTAGTTTACGAATGGGACTGACGGCACTTGACATATAAAAGCTATTTCACGGTCTCAGCGTTATAGATATATAATTGATCTTTAGATGTCCACAACCAGTATTCTTGGAATACAAATAATTTCACTAAATTATGGCTCAAGTATTCAGCCGGGAATAGTTTCTTCCTAGCAATCCTCTGCAGGGGACTGGAAGGTTGAATTACTATTCTACCGAGGAAGCTCAAACAGCAAAATAATTCATTTATATTCCTTTAATTTGTGATGGACATCTAAAGTAGGGACTATGCAATTAGAAAATAGATATCAAGTTATTCAGGCATACTTTACCATCTGGTTAGTGAAGATAGAGTGGTGGAAGATTAGGGTGTGGTCGCGTCTTTAAAGGGGGCGGCTGATGATAATTGCCTTTCTCCCCTCCAAGCGTCCCTCAGGTCTCTCCCCAAGCTTTTCTCAGTGTGTGTTGTCCCTTCTGCTCTGGAGTGTCCCCTCTATATAGTGGTCTTCCGCCCAGTTTTAGATCTAGCCCATCACTATGTGGCCTCATTTGATTGGAGGATATATATATTCATCAACTCCAGGGGTCTGTCCAGGTGTTATATTACCTGGCCAGCAGATGGCGCTCTCAGATCATCCATCAACCTTCTTCAGGAATTAATTTATGTGTTTGGCCAATCTTTTACTGGTTTGGGGTCTTTTATTCCTATATCCCGGGACTCCATAGATTTTGTTAACAAATCAAAATTTATTTCTATTGTGGCATCGCCAGCATACTTCGCCACGGCGTGTGTGCATCTCATCCCCCTTTACTTATATCCACAGGGATGTGTATGTGAGGGGACATACATTCATTCATTCGTGGTATCGTCTTTAACATTCACACTTTACCCGACTTAATCGGCTTCATGCGGGTTAGTACACCAGACATTTGTGATGATCAACTAAATGTGGTAGGGCCTCTGTTTTTATAAGATGCCAACATTATCAGTTCTAACTAATAAATATTCTCATACCATATAGTGTTACATCATATTGCCGAATAGCATTACAAGCTGGTTTATCCAAGCCATTTAACCTCGGTTTTTTTTTTCCTTTATTGGGCAACCCTTTGTTCCCTGTTTACCTGGTCTTTCAGAGTTTCGATCTGACGAAATAAACACAATACTGAGATTTCTATCTTAGTTGTCATTGTGTTCCCTTACTTTTAAACCATTTGATCTAACATCTGTTTGTTTCTCACAACCAGGATTAATTAAGGACCATGGATGTTTGCTGATAGATAACGAGTCTCACTTGTTACATTGTCTTTAGAACGCATATTCTTGTTATATATTAACGACGCAGACAAGTTGTCTGTGTGACGCAATTCCTGGCCCCAAATTTAAACATTCCTGCGTTATAGAAATTTCATATCTAAAAAGGTCTGACACTATCTATCCCATATCTATCTATATATCTATCTATCCCATATCAATCTATCAATCTATCCCGTATCTATCTATCTCATATCTATCTATCTATCTATCTATCTAGTATCTATCTATCTATCCCATATCTATCTATCTATCTATCTATCCCATATCTATCTATCTATCTATCTATCTATCTATCTATCTATCCCATATCTATCTATCTATCTATCTATATATCCCATATCTATCTATCTATCTATCTATCTATCCCATATCTATCTATCTATCTATATATCCCATATCTATCTATCCCATATCTATCTATCTATCTATCTATCTATCTATCCCATATCTATCTATCTATCTATCTATCTATCCCATATCTATCTATCTATCTATCTATCTATCTATCTATCTATCTATCTCATATCTATCTATCTATCTATATATCCCATATCTATCTATCCATATATCTATCCATCTATCTATCCCATATCTATCTATCCCATATCTATCTATCTATCTATCTATCCCATATCTATCTATCCCATATCTATCTATCCCATATCTATCTATCTCATATCTATCTATCTCATTTCTATCTATCTATCTATCTATCCCATATCTATCTATGCCATATCTATCTATCTATCTATCTATCCCATATCTATCTAATCTATCTATCTATCTATCTATCTATCCCATATCTATCTAATCTATCTATCTATCTATATATCTCTCTATCTCTCCCATATCTATCTATCTATCTATCTATATATCCCATATCTATCTATCCCATATCTATCTATCTATCTATCTATCTATCTATCTATCCCATATCTATCTATCTCATATCTATCGATCTATCTATCTATCTATCCCATATCTATCTATCCATATCTATCTATCTATCTATCTATCCCATATCTATCTATCTATCTATCTATCTACAGTTGTGTTCAAAATTATTCAACCCCCAATGCTGTAAAGGGTTTTAGGGAATTTAGTGTACATTTGTAATTGTATTCAGAATGAAATCCTACAAGGACTTTTTAAAGAACCATATGCAACTAAAATGACATCAATTGGTTTTGTAATACAGTAGTAAATGTTTCTTTTGTGAATTCTTCATTGACACAATTATTCAACCCCTTAAAGACTACCACTCTGAAGAACAGAGGTTCATTCAAGTGTTTTCAATCAGGTATTGAAAACACCTGTGGATGTCACGGAGCAGCAATAAAGCATAATAAGCACCAATTAGGCAGCTTTAAAATGACTGTGATACTCAGCTCCTTCTAGACATTTACTGGTGTGGTTACAAACATGGTGAAGTCAAGAGAATGGTCCAGGAAGACAAGAGAAGAGGTAATTACTCTTCACAGGAAGGGCAATGGCTATAAGAAGATTGCAAAGATGTTAAACATACCAAGAGAGACCATAGGAAGCATCATTCGCAAACTCAAGGCAAAGGGCACTGCTGAAACGCTACCTGATCGTGGCAGAAAGAAGATGCTGACTTCGACTGCTGTGCGCTACCTGAAGCGTAGAGTGGAGAAAAGTCCCCGTGTGACTGCTGGGGAACTGAGAAAAGATTTGTCAGATGTGGGTACTGAAGTTTCAGCTCAGCCAATACGGCGCACACTGCGTAATGAAGGCCTCCATGCCAGAACTCCCAGGCGCACCCCCTTGCTGTCTCCAAAGAATAAGAAGAGTCGACTGCAGTATGCCAAAAGTCATGTGGACAAACCACAGAAGTTTTGGGATAGTGTTCTGTGGACTGATGAAACAAAATTAGAACTGTTTGGGCCCATGGATCAACGCTATGTTTGGAGGAGGAAGAACAAGGCCTATGAATAAAAGAACACCTTGCCTACTGTGAAGCATGGCGGGGGTCAATCATGCTTTGGGGCTGTTTTGCTTCTGCAGGTACAGGGAAGCTTCAGCGTGTGCAAGGTACCATGAATTCTCTTCAGTACCAGGAGATATTGGATGACAATGTGATGCAGTCCGTCACAAACCTGAGGCTTGGGAGACGTTGGACCTTTCAACAGGACAATGATCCAAAGCATACCTCCAAGTCCACTAGAGCATGGTTGCAGATTAAAGGCTGGAACATTTTGGAGTGGCCATCGCAGTCACCTTACTTAAATCCGATTGAGAACCTCTGGTGGGACTTAAAGAAAGCAGTTGCAGTGCGCAAGCCTAAGAATGTGACTGAACTGGAGGCTTTTGCCCATGATGAATGGGCGAAGATATCCGTAGATCGCTGCAAGACACTTGTGTCAAGCTATGCTTCATGTTTAAAAGCTGTTATAACTGTAAAAGGATGTTGTACTAAGTACTAAGATTGAATGTCACTTGGGGGTTGAATAAAACTGATAATGATGTGAGCACAGAAAAGACATATGTGGTTATTTCATTATAAATGTTATGTTATATTTGTCTGACCTACACGTGCCTCTTTGATTTAATTGTAAGCAAGATGACTGAATGATCAAAATCAATGTCAAACTGGCCAAAACACTCAATTTCAGGGGGGGGGGGGTTGAATAATTTTGAACACAACTATATCTATCTATCTATCTATCTATCTATCTATCTATCTATCTATCCCATATCTATCTATCTATCTCATATCTATCTATCTATCTATCCCATATCTATCTATCTATCTATCCCATATCTATCTATCTATCTATCTATCTATCTATCTATCTATCTATCTATCCCATATCTATCTATCTCATATCTATCTATCTCATATCTATCTATCTCATTTCTATCTATCTATCTATCCCATATCTATCTATCTATCTATCTATCCCATATCTATCTATCTATCTATCTATCCCATATCTATCTAATCTATCTATCTATCTATCCCATATCTATCTAATCTATCTATCTATCTCTCTATCTCTCCCATATCTATCTATCTATCTATCCGATATCTATCCCATATCTATATATCTATCTATTTATCCTATATCTATATATCTCATATCTATCTATCCCATATCTATCTATCCCATATCTATCGATTTATCCTGTAAAGATTATGTTTTAACCCCTTCAATACCAATGAATTTTCCAGAACACCACTGACAGGACGCAGTGGTTTATTGGAAAATCATTTTTAATTATTATACAGTAAGACATATTCAGGAATATTCCCAATGCAATCCTTATTGTAATAACCTATTTGGCAGGCGGTTGCTGCCACCTGCTGGTCAACCAGAGTTACTGCAGTTCAGGTCTACATTCAGGATCAGCTGGTGAGATATCACTCTGTTCCACGTCACACGTTCCCAGCTGGATTTAAAAAGTGTTAACACCTCTGGCACCATGCCCCCAGTCCTAAAACTTTAGTTAGTGCAGGAGGGGTGGGGTCGCGCCTATTCCCCGAAGGGTTGGCTGCAACCACCAAATGCATCCAGCCCAACAACATGTGTAGAACATAACCAAGAAAAAAATGTCATCTGCGCTCACTCCAATTATACCGTGTGAAACTAAACACAATTAGAGGTTTGGTTTCTTATTAATGGCCATTATAAGACTAGCTCACCCGCCATTAATAAGAAACCAAACCTCTAATTGTGTTTAGTTTCACACGGTATAATTGGAGTAAGTGCAGATGACATTTTTTTCTTTGTTATGTTCTACACATGTTGTTGGGCTGGATGCATTTGGTGGTTGCAGCCGCCCCATCGGGGAATAGGCGCGACCCCACCCCTCCTGCACTATGTATGTTTCAATGTACTTCCAGCCAGGTCATCCCTGCAGCAAGACTCCGTTCCGTGTCTTTGTTTTGATCCCAAAGTGGATTTTGTTTCTGGGGGAGCATAAATAAAGGCCCACCAGTCTACCTCATGTTTGACAAGCAGCATGAGCAGGTATGGTTTGCTATACAGCAGCCTGTGGTTTCATTTTGGTTAGGACTCGCCCTTTTAGAGGTGCCGTGACGTTGGTGGGCGAGCTAGTCTTATAATGGCCATTAATAAGAAACCAAACCTCTAATTGTGTTTAGTTTCACACGCTAAAACTTTAGTTGCATATTCAAGAAGGCACAGGTAAATAAATTAAATTTGCAATAAATTAAATTCCTTTGCATTGCGCGTTTGGGACAATATTTTGTTTATACTCTATGGGCTGTATTACATTCTTCGTGCAAACGTTAACGCATGCGCAAAAACGCATTAACGCGAGGGGCAAAACCCTTTGCGCAGAACGTCGTATTACAATGTCCACGCAAAAAATGCGCAAAATGCGCGTTAACGTCTACCGCGGGTGAACCTGCGCGAACCCTGCGCGAGCGTAATGTACTGCGCGCGTCCTATACTTAACATTGTGAGCGCAAATGCGTTTGTGTGCTGGTACACGCATGGTACTACAATCTTAACGCAAAACTCAACGCACAGCGTTTGCGCTCATAAGTTTAACGTCTTTGAAAAGCTGGTGGTAACGGCAAATTGTAACAACCTGACCGTACCAAACTGCGGATTCACAATGGAGAACGTCGATGCGCATGTTTTTTTTACTAGATCCGTCAAAAATGACGGCCACTACCATCAAAACGTACGAATATTGTGCGCAGTCTGCAGAAAAATGACGGACTCGCATCAAAACGTACGAATGTTGTGTGCAGTCCGCACAAAAATGACAGACTCGCGTCAAAATGTATGATTGTTGCGCGCAGTCCGCACAAAAATGACGGACTTGCGTCAAAATGACTTGCGTTAAAAACGACATTAGGCTCACTGATTTCTGCACTGCATTTTTGCGCGTCGGTTTTACGAGCGCAATTTCCCGACGGATGAAAAAATGCGCGAGGAATGTAATTCCAGCGGTGATTTTCGTGCGTTAACGTTTAACGCTTCGGGCAAAAAAACACGCGTTTTGCGTGTGTTTTTGTATTAAGAATGTAGTAGGGCCCTATATCGGGGCACAAGGAGGTGCCTTGCAGATCGAGAACAATCGTTCACGGTAGTGAAGGGCTTAAGAAAACTAGTTTTGTAAACTGGGACTGCAAGCGCACGGCCCATGCAATATAGGAACTCTACTAAGTTAAAAGTATCGGCGCGTCTAAAGTGTTGTTTATGGAAAAAGAATGACGGCTAAACTTTTTTGATAACTTCAAGCGTTAATGGAATTATTTTTGAGGCAAGATAAAAATAAGGATCCGCTGCGGATGCGGCGGCACGTAAACGTTGGAGAGAGCTGATAGCATTAAATTAAACACACCAAAGTTCTGAGTAATATCCTCTGCAATCTGACCAATTGTGCGACTAATACAGGACTAAAAAAAGGCATAAAAGAGCATATAATTCCGCTATTAGAGCATAATTATCATCCTGGTTAATAAAGAGCACTGAGATTATTTAGGAAGAAATATAGAATTATCAGTGACATGGAAGGAAAATGCCGAGTGATTACTTGCCGGCGTATTTTACTTCAGTATTGAAGAAGAACAAGAGACGTTAAGTAGTATAATTGATCAGACATTTACAAAGGCAAAAAAAAAAGTTCATTTTTAGCACCGCTGCCATATATATCCTCTGTGCACTCGAGGGCCACTCGCCAGGTTCCTTCGTTCTATTTTGCTTTATTTTTATTTCTTAATAACAAGCGAGCACTAATTTTCCCCTATTTGTATCGGC
The DNA here is from genome assembly GCA_009667805.1 of Leptobrachium leishanense. Lineage (NCBI taxonomy): Eukaryota > Metazoa > Chordata > Amphibia > Anura > Megophryidae > Leptobrachium > Leptobrachium leishanense. The sequence continues at coordinate 23,062,343 of CM019069.1, forward strand.
CGTACGAGTGAACTCTTTTATAGTTATGTTATTTCCGGGGAGTGTTTATATTTGCATCTTTCGATAACGTTTATTTTCATAAAGCAAAAGAATTTGGCGCTTCTCGCTATCGTTACGAAACCTAAAAGTTGAGCGGGTGCTTTTTTTTTTTGGATCCCTTGCAAACTGCTCTCATCAAGCCCTATTCATTCTGTCGGTATAAAACTTTTATTTGAACAGTAGTCAGAAAGCAGTTTATTTTGGGATTTACTTTTAAAATAAACATTTCGAAATGGCGGCTAAACTTTGCAAACGTATGGAATGCAATAAGAAAAAAAGTGTCATCTGTGCTTATTCCTATAACACCGTGTGAAACAAAACACAATTAGAGGTTTTGGTTTACTTGAATGGCCATTGGAGGGTAAGCTCACCTGCAGCATCAAGGCAACTCTAGTAAAGGTGAGACCTGCCTAATGAAACCAAAGTATGCTTTCTAGCAAGGCACATATGCTCATGCTGCTTCTCAGTCATGAGGAAGACAGGTGGGTATTTATTTATACACTCCCAGAAACAAATCCACCATGGGATCAAAAAACAAAGCCACGGAACGGATTAGCTGCACGGGCGACTTCAGAAGAATTTTTGCGAGTCCAACAGGCTAGCAATCTTTCCATTTCCACAGCGATTTGTCGGACGATGCCCGGACGATCTGGTACAATTTACATGAAAAAAAGATGAATTGTCTAGTTAAACCACAATGCAGCAGCAGGAAAATTGTCCAATGCAGAAGTGATTCAGTTCGACAGGTGAAGCCCATAGGATTCAATGTATAAAAATATTTTCGTTTTTACTTCAACCGTTTATTCTTTTCATCAGAAACAAAAATCCTTTGTATCTATTGATTTTTTTTGAATTTTTAAAATATTTTTTTATTTTTTAGGCAAAATTTTTGATTCAAATTTTTTTTTTGAAAAAGACATGGCTTGTTTTCCTGTCCGAGTGCGGCGTGTTTTTTTTTCTCCTTCTTCTTCAGTCTGGTTGCACTTGGCGGTGCTGTCCTTGTTGCTGAAATCTATTTCAGCACCAAGGACAGGGTCCTGCCCCCCTGCAGCCTTCGATGAGTTTATTTTTTCTGCATTCGGCTGCGTTCCACGTGCTCTCCTTGGTGCTGAAACCCTGTTACGACACCAGAGAGAGTTTTTTCTTTCCCCTGCAGCAGGGTTTTTTTTCTTTGCTCGGCAGCCTTTCAGTCGGCCGACCTGGGTCGTCCACAGACGGTTCCAGTGGACGACCCTGGTTGTGTGATGGCGTTGTCCATAGTCGGAAGACCAAGTCGGTCGTCCAACTAAGAACCCAGTGGACGGCCAGCCTTAATGTGTTTGGGGCTCATGCAGTGATGCTACCGCTTTGAAGGTACGTGACCTATTATTTCACATTCACATCTATTCCCTAAAAGGTGAAAATCAGGAGAATTGGCCGGTGAAGAGAACAATTTAAGCCAAATAGGCGATTTGGAAAGTGAGATAAATGGGTGAATTTTTCTGGTTTGGCTATTTTGACCTAAATTTTTAACGCCTCTTACCAATTTTACTGACTTCACTCTTTAGTGAATAGACCTGTTTGTCTCTCAAAAAGAGCACCCAGAGAGAAATGTTGTATAAGAGCATCCAATAAAATATTGTATTGAAAGAATTTTGAAAATGTTTTTCGATCTTTTGTATCTGCATACCACTTCTACTTTTCTATTAAAACGAAGAAGAAAAGAAGCCTTAGGAACACCGGCGTCAGATCTACATTCCCTCCTCTGTATTTTGGTTTGTGTTTCTTTCTCTTTTTGTATTTTGTGACAATTTTTTTTTCTTCTTTTAAAAAATAGATTTTTGTGTCTAAAACAATAATTCATTCGTACGGGTCGATGATTTCTGAGCCGAGCAAACAGAGGAAACTAATTATTTAATCAGAAATATGTTTAGCTTTTCTTATGGGAGGTAAAAAGTGTATTTCTGTAATCTACAAGTATCTACAAAAAACAGTATGCGCAGACTGCAAGAAAACACAAACACACTGAAAGATTTAAGAAATGTCTGATACAAGAGAAAGTAATGGGTGTTATTATTTACACATTTTCTTTTTTTAACAAAACACATTTTATTTAAATTTGTACCGAAAAAAATAATATGCTGTCAATAAATTTTTTTTAAATCGTTCTTTCAGCCATGATAAACTTGTAAACTGCTTGACAATCGTTTGAAGTTGGCCAATGCTCAAGCCATTCCGTAATGATTAGTAATGAACGTAAAGGGACGCTCTATTAAAGATAAACTTGCCTTATTTTTGCCCCTAAAAAATTGGGACAGATCCTGCTGACAGTATCTACTCAATTAATTATTTTTTTTTGTTGAATTTACTCACCTTTTGTCCCACGCCGCACATAGCTCCTCCTCTTCAGATCAGGGATTCCCAAAACCAGAAGTCCCCGAAGCGTTTCTGCACAATTTGTGCAATTACGCAACTTAGGTGGTGTAGGAATTGCAAATTACGCTCCGCAACAAGACTTACATGCTTTACGTACACAACTTCGTAGCGCCTGCGCAGAGTGATGGATCGGAGCTGTGTGCGCATGCACAGATCTGATCCATTAGCTGCCTCTTTGAGATCATTTGCTATAGTGGGTGGTCTCAGAGGGTGACACTGGGTGGGGTGGAGGAAACTCCTCCACTTCACCCAGAATTTTCTGCCAGATCGAGGAAGGAGGTAGGGGTGTCACTCCTCAGATCCTGACAACTTTAATACAATAACGTGGTCAGGATGAGTAGAGTATCTCTTTAATAGAGATGTGCATTTGTTTCAGAAAAATTCGGAATTCAGAACGAAATTCGTTAATTCGTATTTCGAAGTACTCCCGAAATAACGAATCAATATGATCCGAATTCGAAATGAAACAAAATTGTATCTAACGCATTTAATTTGTTTTATCGCGTCATCATGATTTGATAGAAAAATTGTTCCGTAATTCGAATCAATATTCAATTATCGAATCTATATCGAATTGATATATCAAATATCGAATTGATTTTTCAACTATCGAATTGATCTTAAATTAAAATACATACAAGTATACAGTCAGCAAGCAACTTTATGAAACAAATTAATTTTGTTTCACTGTTTCACAAGCACCAAATTTGATTAATTGGGGTTTTATTTAGTGATCCAAAATTTGAATTGATATCAACTATCAAATTTGATATCAACTATCGAATTTGATATCAAATTTCAAATTGATATCAACTATCAAATTGATCTTAACTTACAATACAAGTAATAGTCAGCAAAGGACTTATGAAACAAATTAATTTCATTTCACTGTTTAATTAATTTGACTCAAATACTAAATCTGTGACACAGCTTAATATTTAACCCTACTTAGTCATTTAACAGCAAAAATTGATTAATTGGGGTTTTATTTAGTGATCAAAAATTCGAATTGATGTCGGTTATCGAATTGATGTCATTTATCGAATTTGATGTCGACTATCGAATTGATCCAAAACAAAGCAAAACGAAATACGAAACTAAATTAATTAGTTCCGAAATTCTGAAAACGAAATTAATTTAAAACGAAATAAAACGAAACAAAACAAATTTTTCAGCCGTGCACACCCCTACTCTTTAAGTTGAGTTGACTTGAAAATTGCCCAATTCCAACCAACCAAAACTGACCCTAATGAATCTCCTTGTAATGCCAGACATTAATAATCTTTATTAAGTCACTTGTCGACGTCTTTGTGGTCAGTTATAGGACAGCCGGGCAACATCAAGGATGCTTTCACTCTACTGAAAAAAAAGATATTTAGCCGACATTTTTAAATGAATGTAAACAAATACATTATCTTACTGTTTTGTGCTTTTATTGATCTTTTCTCCATATTGCTTGAGTACAAAAAACAAGACACGACTGAGAACCACGTTCATCCCTGCAAATCGAACAACATGACTATAGTCTGCATTTTTCTACATGATAATTTTATATCAAGTCAGGAGCCTTCACATTTTGCAATCTCTTCTCTTTACTAAATCACAGCAGCAAAGAGAGTTTTACATAGCAACAGTAAAAACCAATAAACAAATAGCATTCCCACAAGAGAGCAGTAAGTCCCTCCCACAGCCTCTTCTCTTTGCTGCTGACGACCAGGTGAGACGTTTTTGAAACAGCTCCTGGTTGTCAGGCCTAGTTTAATTGTATTTTACTGTATTTTCGATTGATCTTTCTGTAATTTTATTATATGGTTTTTCTACTGTATTACTGTGGATTTAATCTGTTTTTCCCCATAGGTTCGTCCCTGCTGTGTGGGCACTCTCCCGCCTGCAGGTTGCGCTTTGCCATCTGCTTGTGGTCTCCCGACGGGACGAGCGTTTTACACCTCTGACCGTCGGGTGACTATCGGCGATGTTTTGCCACGTTTTTTCCACGTTTTTAGTGTATTTTTCTGCACTTAATTACCCGTTGTGCGGCTTTCCCAGTTTTAACCGAGCGTGCGGTCTTTTCTCCTCAGAGCGTGGTGTTTTTACTGCGCTTGCACACCCTGGCGGCCATTTTGGGGGTTTTCCCATATGCGTTTGCCGCCATTCGGAGCTCGCAACGCTGACAGGTGGCAGCACACTTCAGGCTCCCTGAGAAATAAACAGCCTCTGCTTCCCTGCAGGACCCCGCGGTTAACTCGGGTGAGCCCCGATATATTCGTATACACCAAGCGGCATTTTGTTATTACCAGTCCGCAACACATCGGGTGAGCCCCGATCACACAGCAATATATTGCGCTACTTTCGCGGATATATATATATATTAAAGATCCGCAACGGGTGAGCCCCGTAACTCCCGATGTTTTTGATAGACCCTCCACAATTAAATCCCATCAATCAGGAGGAGCTTAAGGCCTGGCTCCTTACTGCTATTTCCGAGACCCTACCCATAGCCCTGGCAGCTTTACCTCCACTTCCACAGCCAGATCCTCCGGTGCTTTCTCGGGCCCAGTCCCCGGCTCAATCTGTGGACTCTCAGTCCGATCAGTCTGAAGCTGCCGCACCGTCACGCAAAAGACCCTGGAAGGGCCAGTCTGACTCCGCAGGCAAGGGCCCGCTAAAAAATCCTCTCGCATGTCTGCCCACCATGATGGGGACGATATTTGCGACCTGGAGGATTACCGGGCTGATTACCCGGAGGAGGAAGAAGCAGAGACCGCCGGTGACCCGCTGGCTACTCCTAGCTCAACGGGTGATCCCCGTTCTGATGCCATGGCCATTGTGCCTCTCTCTGCCACGTCAGTACCGCCACGCTCCCTGGTGTCCTCGGATACCCCATTGTAGATCCTCGATGCTCGAGGAGTACCCTTTTTCCACCCGCGCACTACTACCCACCCCAAGTCTTCGGCCTAGCTCCCACCTGACCACGTAGCCGAGCTCCTGTGCTTTTGGCTACACTGTCCCTTAGAAAAAGCAGACAGGGCACGTTTGCGCAAAATACCCCCGCCCGACCTTGCCAGACAAGGTCTCTCTTACCCCGGAATTCGAGGATTTCATCATCTTCATGGGTAAGGCTGGCAGGGATCCTCGTCGTGGTCTGGAATAGGGCCTCCGCGTCGCTCAGGACAAACTGCTAGACGTTTTTGGCCCCCATTCCGTTATTTTCGTCATGGCGGACAAAGCATTAACTAACAATACTCCGCTAGACCCCCGCGATGGTCTGAGAATGGGCACAGCATGCTCTCTGCCTTTTAGGTAACGCCAATGTTGGCATCTCTTCCGAACGCCGCAAGGCGGTGTTTTTTAGTTTTGATACAAAACTTACCAGCATGTGCACCAAGGAGTTGGGTCCTGCAGCTAAGGGGTTGCTGTTTGGGGATCTCTTCTTAAAAGAGCTAACTGTAAGGTTGAGGTCTATGCGAACCTGCAGAAGGTCCAGTATAATATGAAAAGAGTCTTCCACCCACAGACTCGTTTTTCCTCCAGGGCTGGCGCACAAAGAGGTCGGGTCGCCAGCCGATACAACAACTCCTATAGACCTCGCCTCACCACCAATCAGAGCACGGACGTGCAATATAGACCAAGCCCAATCCTCGGGGAGTTCCCGTCGGTCTCGGCTTCAACAGCCCTTGGCCCGAGTCACTGATAGACAGGGAGCTTCGTTCCCTGCAGTTAAAAGGGGCCATCCTCCCCGCACTAGACCACCCATGCTTCATAAGCCATGTGTTCCTAGTACACAAAAAGTTTGGGAATCTCCGTCCGGTCATAAATTTGAAAGCCCTCAATGCCTTCGTGTCCTATCGCCACTTCAAGATGGAGGGAATACACCTGCTCAGGGACCTCCTCTGAGACGGCGACTGGTTCACAAGACTGGACCTCACAGACGCGTACCTTATGGTCTCGGTCAATCCTGCAATTTTACTGGCACCACGACCTCTGGCAGTTCACCTGCCTACCGTTCTGCCTCAGCTCAGCGCCATGGTGCTTCACAAAGCTCCTCAAACCGGTTATGGCCTTCATACGCGCTCAAGGCATCAGGACCATCATCTATCTGGATGAGATACTAATACTGGCTCAGGATCCCGTCCAGTCTTCCCGTCACACGGTCTTAGTGGTTACACTCCTGCAAGACCTCGGGTTCATCATCAACGTGGACAAGTCGGCACTTCGTCCAGCCCAAAAGGTCACCTTCCTGGGATTCGAAATAAACTCCACGTCTTGCCAACTACGTCTCCCTTCGCAAAAGCTTTGAACCATCAAGAATACCCTACGGGGCGTCCTGACGGACACCCTCTGCCTCTGAGATCTGGCGAGAGTTGTAGGCCTACTCTCTTCCTCCATCCAAGCTATTTTCGCGGACCCATTGCACTATCGGGAGATGCAACGTCTGAAGACTACATACCTCTGCCTCAATCCCTCCTACGACCAGTTGGTCCCTATCACCCTGGAGGTTCGAGTGGAGCTCCTATGGTGGCTGCGACACATGGAAGCATGGAATGGGCGTACTTCCTACTGGAATCGGACGCCAGCCAAACGGGCTGGGGAGCAACCTGCGGGTCCGTGTCCACAGGAGGTGCCTGGACGCCAGAGGAACAGCACCTTCACATCAACTGCTTGGAGCTCATCGCCGGCTCCTTTGCTGTCCGCAGTTTTACCCAAGACCTCAGGGACTGCTCTCTACTACTCCAAATGGACAACATCTCCACGGTCCAATATGTCCACCAGCTAGGGGGCTCCCGTTCCAAGCTCCTGTTGGACCTTACGCTCTCCCTTTTCAACTACTGCCTGAAACGGAACATCTCCCTCACAGCGGAATATCTGCCTGGTTCATAAAACTATGTGGTGGATTGGGTTTCAAGATACTGGAGAGACTCCAGCGACTGGAAATTGGACGATGCGACGTTCCAACACTTGTCGATGCTGAGAGGGCCTTTTTCATCTCGATCTGTTCGCTTCCTGCTTGAACCATCAGACGCAGGCCTACTTCAGCTGGCTTCCAGACCCGCAGGCGACAGCAGTGGACACTTTCCTCCAACCATGGCCCCCGTCGGGAGCCTGCGCTTTTCCACCATTCCCGATGATCACACGCATGATCCAGGAAGTCTGCAGACGGAGGATTCAGATTCTCCTAATCACACCCCTGTGGCACGCTCAGCCCTGGTTTCCTCTGACGTTGGAACTTTCTTGCCTCCATCCGCTTCTGCTACCATCCTTCCACTCAATTCTGCTGGACCCTCAAGGCAGGCACACCCGTTGGTTTTGGAGGGCAACCTTCCCCTGGTGGCGTGGACGATTTCCAGGGACCCTGTATGCTGCCAGGCCTATCAGATGCAGCTCGCTCCTTATTATGGGGATTCTGGGCTCCTGGCACAAGAAAGAGCAACCGTTACACCTGGAGAACTTGGTGTAGTTGGTGTGTGCAACAACAGGCTGATCCTGCTACAGCCCCTCTACCTCTAATATTTAATTTTTTAGCGAACCTTTCCACGACCAGAAAATCATACCGTACGGTTAATCTGTCCCGCTCGGCCATTTCGACAGCTCACGCTCCCTTGGGTGGCATTCCTGTGGGTCGGGACCCTTCCGTGTGTCGTCTCCTCCGAGGCATTCGGCTTGCTCGCCCGCCGGCCCCTAAGTATGCTCATTTCTGGGATGTTGTGCTAATGCTCGAGTTCCTGCATAGCTGGCCAGATAATGATTCGCTGTCCCTGCGTCAACTCTCAGCTAAACTAACAGTCCTTTTAGGTTTGGTGTCCTTTCGACGTGTCTCAGATGTTAGGGCCTTCGATGCGCACGCTGTGGCTTTCTCCCTAGTTTTCACACTTACCAGGCATACTAAAACACTTTCTCCGGAGGTTTCCTATCCTTACTTTCCTTCCGATCCCCTATTGTGTGTTGCTCGTTGTGTTTCCACTTACCTCTCTCGTTTGCGTCCCTTGCGCTCCTCTCCTACTGGCCAACTTTTGGTCTCCTATGTCACCCCTTACAAACCTGTCTCTTCACCTACCCTCTCTAGATGGGTTCGCTGGCTACTCTCCCTTGCGGGCGTTGCTCCTCACTTTGGCGCGCACACCGTGCGGGGCGCTGCGGCTTCCTCTGTTGCAGACGCCGGGGGTTCTCTGTCCGATATACTGGCGGCTGCTGATTGGTCCAGGGCGGTTACGTTCCATACCTTCTATTTTCGCCCTCGTTCCCATGCATCTGGGGCTCTAGTGCAGCTTTAAAACTGCAAAATATGAAGCCTCCTGACTTGATATAAAATTGTGGATTATTCCAGCCTTGGTGTTAGAATAATCTTAATTTTAATAAAGACAGGAGGCGAATATTTTTCCCTCCCGCCCATGCCCTGGTTGTTTACATTTACCGCATTTTCTACTGAATAAAAAATTAAAAATAAAAAAATAAAAACACGACTTCAACGACTGTGTCCATCATTTATCTAATTGTTTTTCCCTCCATTAGTAGGATTCGATGTTTGCATGTCTAGTTAGTCTAGTCTAGGGCTAGTCTTCTCGACCTTGTTCATAGTGTTCTTGATAGCTCTTCGCTAGTGAGTTAGTTACCTGCTGATTGACACGTTTCCATCACATGGTACTTTCACGTATCCTCTGTTTTCTCCTTAGCCTGATTGGACTCCGTTGCTCCGCTGGTCTGCAGTTCTGCGACTCGCCTGTTGAACTCCGGTTCCTCCTGTTAGGCCAGTTGACGTCAAGTTCACTTAGGTTTCTTCATCTTCAGTTGTTCCGGACTTTCTGTTTCATGGACATTCCTGCTCGTCCCGCACGCAAGAAAAGAGGCTGTGGGAGGGACTTACTGCTCTCTTGTGGGAATGCTATTTGTTTATTGGTTTTTACTGTTGCTATGTAAAACTCTCTTTGCTGCTGTGATTTAGTAAAGAGAAGAGATTGCAAAATATTCGCCTCCTGTCTTTATTAAAATTAAGATTATTCTAACACCAAGGCTGGAATAATCCACAATTATTCTACATCTACAAATAGGAAGTGTTTTGCAGAAGGTATAACTTATCTTTCATTCTTACAAACCAATTAGATTTTAATTGTCATTTTGGGATCTTTCTAATTTTGTAATACAATTACGTACAGTTGTGTATTAAAATGGCTACCGGCCCCTACAATATGGAACAGTACAGCCAAGAAATGGAAGTGGAACAGTTTTGTCCTATCCTTTGCCTGTGTTGTTTACTGAGAAATTAATAATTAGTCTTTTATTGTAAGATGCATTTTAGATTCTGCCAGTAGATGTCGGCCCTGTGGTTCATTTGAATCTTCCCTTAATGGTTCTTGTTACTGTTCCACACCCGGCTTTATAAAATATTGCAGGAAACTTAGTAAAAAATGTTGAAGTATATTAACAACACTTACATTACAAGTTTAATAGCAATTGTAAAGCTCTGGCTCCTGTTAATATTCAAACACACACACATACAGTATATTGAGAAATCTCAAAGTATCCTTCATGGTAAAATACTTTATAAATAAATAAATATAATTCTACATCAGAAAATTAAATTCAAATTATTAACAAGTGAATCACAAGTGTGTATGGATTACCTCCTAGAAAACCACCCTTGATTTAGGACATTATTAAGATATAGGACCCTTTTCTGGCTTAACCATTAATAGAAAGGCGCAAACGGCACATAACAATACGAGATGTTAACCTACTACCAGCTCTATTGCACATAAGCTGCTATTTTGGCATCTCGACTAGTAACTCCTTGGAGTTGCTATGTTGGCATCTCAACTAGGAATATTTTGGAGTTTCTATGTTGGCATCTCGGCTTGTAATTTTTTAGAGCCGCTATGTTGGCATCTCAACTAGCAATATTTTGGAGCAGCTATGTTGGCATCTAGACTAGTAATATTTTGGTGCCGCTATGTTGGCATCTCAACTAGTAATAATTTGGAACCATTATGTTGGCATCTCGGCTGGTAATATTTTTGAGCTGTTACTGTATGTTGGCATCTAAAAAATAATTTTTTTAGAGTCGCTATGTTGGCATCTCGACTAGCAATATTTTGGAGCTGCTATGTTGGCATATCGACTACTAATACTTCTGGAAGTACTTTTATAAGAGGAGACCAGTTAGGAAAAATATCTTAGCTTTGTTCTCTTGATGCAAGGAGGCTTCTACCCAATCAGCCAACAATATGGAATAAATCCTATCATATACCATGTGGAAGGAAGGGGTGGGGGTGGGGAAGATCCATTGCAACAGGACAGCCTTTTTGCCAGCAGCCACCAGCAAACAAAATCAAAACAGATGACTTTTGGAAAGGGTTTGTGTCGTAGTGGGCATGTGGTGATTAAATATGGCTCATTCAGGAGTGGCAGGAATGTGTATATGGAGAACAGTTGTGCCAAATCTATGACCTGAGTCCCAAAACATTTGGATAAATGAGCATCACCACAAGCAGTGCCATAGGTCCTCAGGGGATTGCTGCATATTGTACAGCATAACTCAGTAATTGGAAGAAGGGAAACATCGCCTAGACTTTATCGTGAACTTGATTAGGCCCTGAGAAGTAAGGGTGTCACGTTTCCAGCTCTGATCCCTATTGTGAGCTGATCCGGGCCGGCTCATACCCTTGTCTGAGCTATCCCTTCCTATACCTCCATTCTTGGATTCCCCTGTAGCCAGTCTGGCCTGAGATCACATGATCTACCTGCTCTTCCCTAGTCCCTATATATAGTCAGTCTCTCCCTTTGCTCAGGGCGCTTGCATGAGTCACATTGCTCCTTGAGGTTCTGCTAGTGCATTTGTTCCAAAGATAGTATTCTGTTATTTTTCCTTGTTTTCCAGTGTTCAGTTTAGTTCTGGTTTCTTGTTTCCTTTGTCTGTCTGTTCCTCCTGTTGCCTTGTCAGTTATATTTGGTTTATTCTGCTCTGTGTGTCTCTGTGTTATCTGATGTACGGTGTATGACTCTGGCCTGGTTCGCTGACTATTCTAGCGTGTTTTCCCTTTTGCTCTCCTGTGTACCGACTCCTAGCTTGTCTGATATTTCCTCTCTGGTTTCTGATATCTGGCTTCTGTATTAATACCCGTTTTGGTTTCTGACTCTGGTTCTTGTTGATGACTACATCTCTGGATTTGTCCCTCTTGTCCTGTTTCTTGGTTCTGTGTGTTACCCAGTAGTCAGGTCCCCTCCCTTAGAACAGATGGCCATTCTAAGGACCGTATCCTAGATTAGGATTCCCTTTAGTGTGCTGCTGGGTGCCAAAATATTTTTGTTCTCTCCCTTATCCTTTGCCCTGCCTGTTGTCCTGTTCTATGTCTCTTGTTGTCTGGTTACCTTGTCTCCTGACCTGCGTGTCTTGCAGCCAGCAGCTATCCCGCCTAAAGGTATATCTATCTGGAATGATGGGTCCACCTTGGCTCACGATGGGGGCCCACGTGACAAAGTGTTTGTAAACCAAGGAGCCATTTGGTAATCACTTTCCAGGGAACAAGTGTAGATAGTGAGGCATGTAGAAGAGCATAAATACTTGAGGTTGAGGATAGAACTTGAGGTTGAGGATTGAAGAGTCTTCAACCGCCTCTCCCTCTTCCTGTCCTCCAATTCCCTACTTGACCCCCTGCAATCTGGCTTCCGTCCCCTACACTCAACTGAAACTGCCCTCACCAAAGTCACCAATGACCTCCTAACTGGAAAACAACACGGCCACTATTCTATTCTCATCCTGCTTGACCTCTCGGCTGCTTTTGACACTGTTGACCACCCCCTCCTTCTACAGACCCTCAACTCTCTGGGTCTCGGTGACACTGCACTCGCTTGGGTCGACTCCTATTTATCCAACAGGTCCTTCTGTGTGTCCTTTGCTGGTAACTCCTCCTCCTCATTGCCTCTATCTGTTGGTGTACCTCAAGGCTCTGTCCTTGGTCCTCTGCTCTTTTCCATCTACACCTCCTCCCTGGGCAAAATCATCAACAGCTTTGGCTTTAATTACCACCTCTACGCTGATGACACTCAGATCTACCTCTTTACCCCTGATCTCTCTCCCCCTGTCCTTTCCAAAGTCAGTGACTGTTTATCTGGCATCTCCTCCTGGATGGCCTCCCACTACCTAAAGATCAACATGTCAAAGACTGAACTCCTACTTATTCCTCCCTCCAATGCCTCCCCACCTCCTGACTTCTCTATCACGGTGGAGGGTATCACCATCTCCCCATCAAACCAAGTTCGCTGTCTTGGAGTTACACTTGACTCTGCTCTTTCTTTCATCCCCCACATCAAGTCTCTTTCCTCCTCCTGCCGATACCAACTAATATTTCCAGAATTTCTTACCGCTGTCACCACAAAACAACTCATACACGCCCTGGTAATCTCCCGACTTGACTATTGCAATAATCTCTTATCTGGCCTCCCTCTGTCCCACCTCTCCCCCCTACAATCCATCCTGAACGCCTCCGCCAGGCTAATTCACCTCACCCGCCACTCTGTCTCTGCCGCTCCCCTCTGCGAGTCCCTTCACTGGCTCCCCATCCACTGCAGAATTAAGTTCAAAATCCTTATCCTTACCTACAAAACCCTCACTAACTCAGCGCCCCACTACCTGTCCTCACTAATCACCAAAAACACCCCGGCCCGCTCCCTAAGGTCAAACAGTGACCTGCGACTAGCTTCTCTCCGCATCACCTCTTCCCATGATAGACTGCAGGATTTCTCACGCGCAGCCCCCACTCTCTGGAACGCTCTCCCTCGTACTGTCAGACTTTCCCCTAACTTCTCTTCCTTCAAACGCTCCCTTAAAACGTTCCTATTTAGGGAAGCCTACCACCCAACTCACTGACACAACCATCAATCACTCTCATCTTACAGTCCTCTCCTCCTGTTTCCAACCCCAACCCTCCCAGATTGTGAGTTCCTACGGGAATAGGGCCCTCATCTCCTCCTGTACTGTTTGTCAAATGTTGTTCAATGTATTGTAACCCTGTCTATACTGTGCTTATTGTACAGCGCTGCGGAATATGCTGGCGCTTTATAAATAAAGAATAATAATAATAATAGAACAGTCTGAGCAAGCACTAGTGAGTAAAGAGGTTTTTTAACTATTTTATAATAATTAAAAGAAAGCATAGCTAAATAAATAATGCAAGCCAATTCTCCAGCAAACAGACAGTTAAAATATGATACTAGTCTGGAAATACAAAATTATACTTTAATGCCAGTTGGTTTGGACCACAAGCTACCATGATGTATGTGCCCTTGTCTGTCGCAAAGCAAACTTCGGGTTACTTTGTTATTTAATCTACACTTCTGCTTGGGATTCCTCCACCGCAACGTACAGATTCGACTTTATAATTTAACCCGAAGCAGAATTTGTCATCGAGACATCTGTGGACGACTGGTCCATTTAAAGACCTCTCTGCATCGCCGCGGCTTCTGGAACACTACGACCTCTAGAAATATCAGATCATTAGCTCTTAGGTTTTGTAAAGCCCTCCCCTCCCCTTCCATATATTTATTCACAGATCACCGCACATTTTCTTTTTTTAACCTATTGGCTGCTGAGCCATTTCACCCCACGTGTGCTGAGCTCATTTTGACTCTTTTGTGCTCATGATGTATAAATGTGATTTGAAGTCATGTTTTAACAAAGGACACGAACATAATATACATAATTTTTTAACAGACACGGCAAATTAGAAATATATCTTTATCAATTGTACATGTCATGTTCTTTAAAATAAAAGCAAAAGAAGTGAAAAAATAAATTAATCATGATAACTTTTGTGGTTATATGTTTCCTTATGATGTATCCTTTCAGAAATGAGGAAATGGAAAATATTTCAAGGTTGGGTTTTTTTTGCAAAATTTGGCAGTTTATTCAAAATCTAAAATTCTGAAATTTTGCTCATGACATGACTCATGAAATGTATAAAATTAGTTTGTTTAAAATTATTCCTAGATTGTGAGTTGGAATAGGGCCCTCATCTCCTCCTGTACTGTTTGTCAAATGTTGTTCATTGTATTGTATTGTATTGTCTATACTGTGCCTATTGTACAGCGCTGCAGAATATGCTGGCGCTTTATAAATAAAGAATAATAGTAATAATAATAATAATTATTAACATGGAGCAGTTATTCATAAAAATTTAATGGGGGTTGTTATTTACTGAATGGGGGTTGTTATTTATTAAATAGGGGGGTCTGGGGGTCTCAAGGCAATTTTGATTTTTTAAAAACTGCTGTTAGAGACTAGTGATGAGCCGAACACCCCCGTGTTCGGTTCGCATTCGAACTCGAATAATTTCAAAAGTTCGAGTTCGAACTCGAACACGAACCGAACTCAATGCAAGTCAAAGGGACTCCAAAGTTTGACTTTTAGAGTGCCCTCCAAGAGGGCATATATGCTAGATATTTGCCATAAAAGGTGTATGGGGGTCCGGGTAGTGCCCTGGGGGACAGGAATCAAGGACAAAAAGTTAAAAAAAAGGATAGTGAGTTTTCCATGAATACACAGAGAGAATAGTCAAATGGCAGGCAAAGTCGGCAACAGATCAGGTTTTCAGAACAAGCAGGGTCAGTAACAAGTAACAACAAGTAACAAGATCAGGTAACCCCATATCATATATATTATAGGGACACGGAGCGCTGTGTATAGAGTAGGGGTGCATTGATACCACACACAGACATATACGTATATATCAACACGCAGACCTATATATACGAATATATATCAACATGCATATATATATATACACCCACTCACAGACCTCAGACCATATATACACATACGCACATGTAGTGGTGGCATGTGGACAATCTCAACTAAATGCGCCCCCCCCCCCATTTGGCTGATCCCTCCAGAAGAGATGTTGAACCCGACAGACCAGAGAATATATATATTATTCTCTGCTCTATCGGGTTCAACATTTCTTCTGGAGGGATCAGCCAATGGGGGGGGGCAATTAGTTGCCAAAATTTGTGTGTAATACAAGTCTGGATATATATACTTATATATATATATATATATATATATATTATATCATACCTGCCCTTACCTTCCCTATAAATTTGCTAAAAATATACACACAAAAAACAAATCACTGCCTGAGACCCCGCGCAGCCCACATGCCACCCCCCTTTACCTGGCATAATGTATCTAATATATATAATTAAATACATTCAGCCAGGTAGAGAAAGAAAAAAAAAGGTTTATTTTATGTTCCCGGGGACAATTAAAAATGTCCTCGGATTTAATTTTTTTTAGAAATGTGTCGCCTTACCAAAGCCTGGTGGTCAGTGGGGGGGGCTCCCTGGATCCTGGTTGTGGGGGGGTCTGTCATGGCCGCAGGTGCAGTGGCTCCCTCCCTGCGCTACCTGTCTCTGCCACATGCACCCGGGCGGCTAGCCCACACAGTCGCAGCTCTGTCATCCGGTGGCCGCATGCTCCTCAAGGGGATTCTTGGGAGGCCCCTGTAGGCTGCCCTCTACAGTGCCTGATTAGAGGGCCGTGTCTGCCTGATGTTTTAGTAACAAGAATGTTTTATCCCATAGGCTTCAATGTTAAAAATATTCCCGTTTTAATTCAATATCTAATAAACCGTTGCTTATAATATTCTGTAGTAAAGAGTCTCTTTATTTCTAGATTTTTTAAGCATTTTTTATACTTTTTTCAAAAGCAATTTTTTTTTTAGAACTTTTGGCGAACGTCCCAAAAAGTTCAAAGTTTGCAAACTGTCGAACGGCCGATGTTCGATGCGAACTACGAACAGATCGAATCGAACAGCTCATCCCTATTAGAGACCCCCTGTGTGCTCTGTTTTGGGATTTTTGTGAATTTTGCAAGATTTATTTATTTATTGGTGGTATGCACCTTTAAGTGGCACATTGTTGGAAAGGTCAGACTGTGACCTTTCCAGCTATACTTCATTTATGCCTGTAGGCTGTAGCCCCTACTGATGAGAAGATAGAGGGGTCCGAAGGACCCAACCTCTCCCCTTTAGGTAGTTACCTGGCTCTGCAGGGTGGTGCCTGAAAATGACATCATTGCACAATGGCGCAATGATGTTTGTGCAGAGGGTGGTCCCACAGCAAGTGGGACTCCCAACAGAATGGCTGTGATCTCCCCTGCCGCCACAGAAAAGCCATGACGTGTGGAGGACGTCTCCAGCATGTTGCAATTAAATACTAGGACGTCCCCCACACATCCTCTGCAGTGAGGGGGTTAAAGAGTATTAGAAAAAAACAATATTTAATTTTTTTTTCTTGTGGATATAAATACCGTATGTATTCCTCAGTATTCTTGTTGTGGGCGCACGTCGTACATATTTCCTATTGGCTTTCTTACGCCGTGATTAGATTATTGTAGCACCTTTCATATTATTTTAGAACAGCTGCAAAGTGTCATTGATCCTCAGGCTCTACACAATTAATAATACAATTTTGCTTAACATACACATGATATAAAAGTATTGGCATCTTGCAAATGCTCCCGAGATTCTGACATGTACAATTTATGGTAAAATCTTTTATGGAAATAGATCATTCCATTGCGCTATCGCCCACAGTACACAGGATAAAATATAGTGACATTTACTTTAGACACTTTACTATGTTCCACCACGGCATGACGCTTAAGAAATTTAAACCATGTTTGCCCGAGGGAAAAAGCTAAAGGATACCATTTATGCTGGGGAACTGTTTGTATGCTTGATTGACTTTACACTGCTTTTGGTCTTTTGCGTTGATTGGATTGTTCTTTTGGAACACAAAGGTCGTTTAAAAGGCAAAGAGAATAAATATGATATGCAGCAATATGCCCAAAAGCAACATGTTAATGTCAAAATTAAATTATAATAACTTTTGCGTTGATAATATTCAAAAATTGACAAACTACATCCAGGCTGATGTCACTTTAGAGAAACATCTCGGAAGCGCAGTATATTTATCAGTGGTAATTCCAAGAGCTGAAAAGAGAATGAAAATACAATATACAGTCAACTGTATGTAATATATATATATATATATAAACTCCAAAACACAGGATGCACTTGAGGACTTAGGAAAAATAAAATCCAAAATTTTATTAAATAAACATGTTAAAAAGTTCCTGTACGTGCCTGACGTTTCGGCTCCTTCTGAGCCTTTCTCAAGGGAGGAGCCAAAACGTCGGGCACCGTTACAGGAACTTTTTAACATGTTTATTTAATACAATTTTTGGATTTTATTTTCCTCAAGTGTCCTGTGTTTTGGAGTTTGTATATGTGCTAAGGAATTTTTGCACTGAGGCTCTGGTGACTAGTTGGAGGCTAAAGCAGGCTGTGTATTGGACTTTATATATACATAAACATACACTATATTGCCAAAAGTATTCGCTCACCTGCCTTGACTCGCATATGAACTTAAGTGACATCCCATTTCTAATCCATAGGGTTCAATATGATGTCGGTCCACCCTTTGCAGCTATAACAGCTTCAGCTCTTCTGGGAAGGCTGTCCACAAGCATAAATAGTGTGTTTATGGGAATTTTTGACCATTCTTCCAGAAGCGCATTTGTGAGGTCACACACTGATGTTGGACGAGAAGGCCTGGCTCTCAGTCTCCGCTCTAATTCATCCCAAAGGTGTTCTATCGGGTTGAGGTCAGGACTCTGTGCAGGCCAGTCAAGTTCATCCACACCAGACTCTGTCATCCATGTCTTTATGGAACTTGCTTTGTGCACTAGTGCACAGTCATGTTGTAAGAGGAAGGGGCCAGCTCCAAACTGTTCCCACAGGGAGCATGGAATTGTCCAAAATGTCTTGGTATGCTGAAGCATTCAGAGTTCCTTTTACTGGAACTAATGGGCTAAGCCCAGCTCCTGAAAAACAACCCCACACCATAATCCCCCCTCCAAACTTTACACTTGGCACAATGCAGTCAGACAAGTGCCGTTCTCCTGGCAACCGCCAAACCCAGACTCGTCCATCAGATTGCCACATGGAGAAGCGCGATTCGTCACTCCAGAGAATGCATCTCCGCTGCTCTAGAGTCCAGTGGCGGCGTGCTTTACACCACTGCATCCGACGCTTTGCATTGCACTTGGTGATGTATGGCTTGGATGCAGCTGCTCGGCCATGGAAACCCATTCCATGAAGCTCTTTGCACACTGCTCTTGAGCTAATCTGAAGGCCACATGAAGTTTGGAGGTCTGTAGCGATTGACTCTGCAGAAAGTTGGTGACCTCTTCGCACTATGCGCCGCAGCATCCGCTGACCCCGCTCCGTCAGTTTACGTGGCCTACCACTTTGTGGCTGAGTTGCTGCCATTCCCAAACACTTCCACGTTCTTATAATACAGCTGACAGTTGACTGTGGAATATTTAGGAGCGAGGAAATTTCATGACTGGATTTGTTGCACAGTTGGCATCCTATCACAGTTCCACGCTGGATTTCACTGAGCTCCTGAGAGCGACCCATTCTTTCACAAATGTTTGTAAAAACAGTCTGCATGCCTAGGTGCTTGATTTTATATACCTGTGGCCATGGAAGTGATTGGAACACCTGATTCTGATTATTTGGATGGGTGAGCGAATACTTTTGGCAATATAGTGTATATAAATATCAGACTTGTGTTATTTGGTTAGGGTCGAATACTTAATTATTTAGTTGAATGTTGGTGTTATCAGCGATTTGGAAGCATCCAAATTACAAATTGATGAGTTTCTGAACCGAATCACTACCAAAAGATATTTTATCAAATCGATTCAGAAACCTTAAAACAATTGCAATGACGTGTAATGCAAATACCCTAACCGAAATCTTAAAAACAATTAGATATATTAACTAGGGGTGAGCATTTATTTCATAACAAATCTAAATTCGTTTCAAATTTCATTACTTTGGAAGTACTTCCGAAATACGAATCAACGGATTGATTTGATTTGAAACGAAAATGAAATGAAATCAAACGGTATAAAACGGTATAAAACGAATTTGACTCGTTATACTGTTTCACAAGAGACCATTGATTAATGATTAAATGATTCCTGAGCAGTATTTGATTAATTAGGGTTTTATTTAGTGATCCGAAATTCAAATCAATATCAAATATTGATTCGATCCCAATTTACATTACATGCAAGTCAGACTCAGGAATCAGATTTGTTTGACTGTTTCACAAAGCACCCTGTCCCTATAAATTGGCCTGTGGTGCTGAATCCGTTGTCAGCACCACAGGCCAATAGACAGAACAATATTCAACCCTAGGTTGCCTTTTAACAGCAAAAATTTGATACATTTAGTGATCTGAAATTCAAATTGATATCAAATTTCGATTCAATCCCAAATGAAAACAAATTAACGAAATTAAACTAATCAAAACGTAACGAAATTACGAAACTAAATTAAGAAAAGGAAAATATTTTGAAACAGAACAAATTCATTTTTCAGCGTGCACACCTCTAATAGTAACGCTAATCTTAACCCTAAAAGTATTAATCCTAAACAAGCATAAATAGTAATCCTAACCCTAATCATAAAACAAGCAAAAATAGTAACCCTTATCATAAAAGTAACCCTAACCCTTAACATAATCATAACACAAGCATAAAGAGTAACTCTAACCCTAAAAGTAACCATAACCCTAAACCTAATCATAAAACAAAAACAAATAGTAACGCAAAACCTAATCATAAGACAAACATAAATAGTAACCCTAACCCTTATCATATTCATAACACAAGCATAAAGAGTAACTCTAAACCTAAAACTAACCATATGTAACGACTGGGGGGGGACCTGACTTGACATGGAGCAGGAGGGTGTGAGCTATAGAAGCAGTGACTAGGCGTGAACAGACATGAACTTAAAAAGAGTAAATAAAGGAATTTATTTACAACACTAAGTAACAAAGAGGAACCAATATAAACAGACAGGAGATATCTAGAACAAAATACACATAAACTAGAGACCAGGGAACTTAGCAAAACAAAAGCATAAAGCATAGAAACAGACCTGAACTAAATACACAGTGAATACTAGACTAGATAAACATAAACAGAACTAGACATGGGAAAACACAAGACTATACCTGACAGAGAATACAAGAACTGAGAAAACATAAGCAGGATCAGAATGAGGCTTGAACTCAAAGGGAAAACAGAACAGACTTGACTAGGCTAAGAACATGAATATCTAGGAGGCTAGGATCACAAAGAGTACCTAACAGAACTGAGCTCCAGAACAAAAGAGGCAGCCTCCTTCTTTGGGTGCTGCCTGCTTTTAAGCACATGAGTTCATTAGCAATTCACTCCAGGTGTGTATGTCCAGGCTAGACGTCAGGAAGTGACTGAATGTCCAGAACTAAGGTGCATAGTTCAAAGAAGCCAGAGGTGGTGCCAGATACACCTAAAGTCCAGAACTTCACTGGCAATGTCCACCTCAGCCAGAGGGGGCGCAGGACGTAACACCATAACCTTAAACCTAATTATAAAACAAGAACAAATAGTAACGCAAAACCTAATCATAAGACAAACATAAATAGTAACCCTAACCCTTAACCTAATCATAACATAAGCATAAATAGTAACTCTAACCCTAAAAGTAACTCTAACCCTAAACCTAATCATAAAACAAGAATAAATAGTAACCCTAAGGCTGGGGTCAGACCAGCGCACTTTTAACGTGCGTTCTGGCGCACATAATTACGGCCGCACTAGCAGCAGATGACGGGCAATGACGGCCAATATACGATGTACGGCCGCACAAAAGTCCGGCCGTGCAACGTAAGTGGAATTTGAACGCATTTTTCTGAGAACGCTGAACCGCTAGTACTGACGTACTGAGTGCGCAGCTGCGGCATAGCGGCGTGTTTGCGTGATTAGGAGATGTCAGACACTGCTAATGTCCAGCCTACATAACGTCCAGACGCAAAAAGAGTTTTATTGACGATCCGTACAAAATCACGACCGAAAATGCGCGTCGTCTGACCGTTTTTGCGCATTCCGTGAAAAAATACATCAATTTTGTTCAGACACACTTTTTCACGTTCGCGGGAAAAATGCTTTCGTTTGACCCTAGCCTAGACCTAATCATAAAACAAGAATAAATAGTAACCCTAAACCTAATCATAAAACAAGAATAAATAGTAACCTTAAACCTAATTGCAAAACAAGAATAAATAGTAACCCTAAACCTAATCGTAAAACAAGAATAAATAGTAACCCTAAACCTAATCATAAAACAAGAATAAATAGTAACCCTAAACCTAATCATAAAGCAAGAATAAATAGTAACCCTAAACCTAATCATAAAACAAGAATAAATAGTAACCCTAAACCTAATCATAAAACAAGAATAAATAGTAACCCTAAACCTAATCATAAACCAAGAATAAATAGTAACCCTAAACCTAATCATAAAACAAGAATAAATAGTAACCTTAAACCTAATCGCAAAACAAGAATAAATAGTAACCCTAAACCTAATCATAAAACAAGAATAAATAGTAACCCTAAACCTAATCATAAAACAAGAATAAATAGTAACCCTAAACCTAATCATAAACCAAGAATAAATAGTAACCCTAAACCTAATCATAAAACAAGAATAAATAGTAACCCTAAACCTAATCATAAACCAAGAATAAATAGTAACCTTAAACCTAATCGCAAAACAAGAATAAATAGTAACCCTAAACCTAATCATAAAACAAGAATAAATAGTAACCCTAAACCTGATCATAAAACAAGAATAAATAGTAACCTTAAACCTAATCATAAACCAAGAATAAATAGTAACCCTAAACCTAATCATAAAACAAGAATAAATAGTAACCCTAAACCTAATCATAAAACAAGAATAAATAGTAACCTTAAACCTAATCATAAACCAAGAATAAATAGTAACCCTAAACCTAATCATAAAACAAGAATAAATAGTAACCCTAAACCTAATCATAAAACAAGAATAAATAGTAACCCTAAACCTAATCATAAAACAAGAATAAATAGTAACCTTAAACCTAATCATAAAACAAGAATAAATAGTAGCCCTAAACCTGATCATAAAACAAGATCAAATAGTAACCCTAAACCTAATCATAAAACAAGAATAAATAGTAACCTTAAACCTAATCATAAACCAAGAATAAATAGTAACCCTAAACCTAATCATAAAACAAGAATAAATAGTAACCCTAAACCTAATCATAAAACAAGAATAAATAGTAACCCTAAACCTAATCATAAAACAAGAATAAATAGTAACCTTAAACCTAATCATAAACCAAGAATAAATAGTAACCCTAAACCTGATCATAATACAAGAATAAATAGTAACCCTAAACCTAATCGTAAAACAAGAATAAATAGTAACCCTAAACCTAATCATAAAACAAGAATAAATAGTAACCCTAAACCTGATCATAATACAAGAATAAATAGTAACCCTAAACCTAATCGTAAAACAAGAATAAATAGTAACCCTAAACCTAATCATAATACAAGAATAAATAGTAACCCTAAACCTGATCATAAAACAAGATTAAATAGTAACCCTAAACCTAATCATAAAACAAGAACAAATAGTAACCCTAAACCTGATCATAAAACAAGATTAAATAGTAAACCTAAGAAATCAAAGAGGAATCCCAGGTGCCCTGTCTTGATTTCCTTCCTGCAGCATATGAATTATACATGTTGCAGGTGGCACTTTTCCCTGTGTTTTCTCTTTGCATAAAATAGTAATGTGTCCATCAAACATGGCCAACCTGGCAACAATAGCTGTGACGCAGGAGAAGGAAGTTCAGAGTCGTTAATTAAAAATTGGAGGAAAATGTTGAAAAGAACAGGAAACAATAAGACCAGTCCGAGCAGGAGTCTATGAATCAGAATAAGATATTATTAATAATTATAATTTACTTTCTTATATGAAAACAATATAACTTTAATGCATCCTAATACAAAGCAGCAATAGGAATGATCTTTATGGTAAGATTTAATGGGAAGTATTTAACATGGAGAATAGTCCCTGCATTCCTCATTGTTATATCTTATGGTATTCTGCTACAGACACGAGGCAATTAATTGAGCCGGAGAAACAGAGGAACGACTTAATGCTTTCTCAAATATCAAGTCCAATTTCATTAAGACTTAAATGATGTTTCTGGTTTCTCTTCATGTAGATACCACTGCAGTCAATTAGCATTGTCACTTTTAATCTCGCCTACTTGGATACCGGGTATTTTCCATTACAGCCCTTATTAAAAAGAATCTTTATGGTCAGACGATG
Organism: Leptobrachium leishanense; assembly: GCA_009667805.1. Classification (NCBI taxonomy): domain Eukaryota; kingdom Metazoa; phylum Chordata; class Amphibia; order Anura; family Megophryidae; genus Leptobrachium; species Leptobrachium leishanense. The sequence continues at coordinate 23,086,081 of CM019069.1, forward strand.
CAAAAAAAATAAATAAAAAAAGGGAAAAAGTTATTACCAGCTTGACATTTGCTAAAAGGTTAGACGTTGCCAGGTTTTGAGACAATAAAAAAATAAATAAAAACTAATTAAAAAAGAGAACGTAAAATGATTATTTAGACAAAATCTCCGTCTATCTTTCCGTCCTAAACTGACACTGTTAAAAAAAAAAACACATACCAAACGTAGAAAGGCAGTGAGGCTTAACCCCTTCACTACCAAAGGATTTTTCAGAAAACCTCTATCGGGAAGTGCGTTTTTTTGGAAGATGGTTTTTAATTAATTATCCAGCAAGAAATATAAGGAACATTCCCAATTTGAGTTCCTTTCTGTGATAACCTATGTGGCAGGGAGATGTCGCCATCTGCTGGCCAAAAGGAGTTACTGCAGTTCTGGGCTCCATGCAGGATCAGCTGAGGAGACGTTGGAGAGACACATTCACAGCTTGTTTTACCTCTTCACTGTGGATGATGTGTGGGGGATGTCCTCACGTGTGCCCGCTGAATGCAGAGGATGTCCCCCACATGTCATGGCTTTGAAGCCCCCCTCCCATCGATACTCACCTCTCCGTCCTGGGTCCCACGCAGATTTGACTTCCTTGATATACTTTTTAGACAAAATATTTGAATCTCAATTTTTTTTAAAAAAAAAATTATTCTGTAACAGACCTTTTTTGTTATTTAGACACATTTTAATATATTCTTATCAGTTTAAACACCAATTAGAAGAATAGCAGAGTACCGTGTGGTTTTTTTTGCAATCCAGCAGCATTCAGCGGTCTGTTCGGCGGTCTCTGGCAACGTTCAGTGGCGTTCGGCGGTCTTTGGCAGCATTTGGTGGTCAGTTTGGCGGCATTCGGTAACTCCATGTTCAGCTGACTTCAGGAACCCTGTGCTGAATTGTGTATTCACTGCAGGGTCAGCGAAATAGAATCGCTGAAGGGCACCGAATCAGAAAACACGGAAATTTTCCAGATATTTCAGTACTTTCTGAATAATCTCTTTTTTTTTTAACCAGGTGGGGAATGTCTATGACGGACTCTTCCTCTGGTGATCCTGTACGGAGTCCAAAACTGCACTACCTCATTTTGGTCAGCAGATGGCCACCTCTGTCTGTCAAATAGGTTATTACAGTAAGGAATATATTGGGAAAATTCTAAATATATTTAGACACCTTTTAATATATTTTTGTCGGTTTAGACACCTATAGGAAGAATAGCAGAGTTCCGTCATTCGGCGGTCTTTGGCAGCGTTCGGTGGTTTTCGGCAGCATTCACTGGTCTTCGGCAGCTCCATGTTCGACGCACTTCAGGGATCCTGCAGTGAATACTGAATTTACTGCAGGGTTGGTGAAATTGAATCGCCGAAGTGCGCCGAATGAGAAAGCACCGATATTTCACTGAAATTTTGGTGCTTTCTGAATAACCCTTTGGTGTGGAAACTCTGGGGCGCAGAGGGAAGGTGGGGGTGCAAAATGTATTTTGCCAAGAGTGACAGAAATCCTGGCACCGACTCTGAGGGGCAGCAAAGGACATTGAATCTGAAGCTACTCAAGCATTTTCAAAGCTCTTCATCCTCTAGAAAGACGGTCCGACACTGACGTTCCACCAACTCATCTTTAGATATATATGGTGTAAACAAGAGGTCACGTCCGTGAGGGCGAGTCCCAGTAAAATCCAACTGAAAGCCTTATTTTTTGTTGTTGTATTTGTCTAATGGAGTTGTTGTCCCCCTCCACCCCAAAGTATAATGCTGGCACAGTCCCCGCACCATGCACAGTATTCCTATCATGCGTCTGTACATTTTTTCCTTCTTAACGTTCTCCAGAAATGTTTAAATTAAAGCAGCTGCAGCTGCTCTGTCAGAGGCTCACTAAGCGCTGCAGTCATCCAAGCAATTAAAAAAAATTTGCACAGAAGGTAATTAAAAGCCTTACTGGTTTTTGCTATTAGACTGACATTTTAGATGCCTCTAGATGCTTTATTGTGCCAATAACCTATTTCCCCAGTCTCCAAGAGAAACGCAACTGACAGACAGTCATTCTATAAAATTATCTGCAGGTAACATTGCGTCCCCAACAAAAATCGCAGGTCTGGGTGGTATGGTAGGGGGGGCTGAGTGAAGAGTTGGTTGATACAGTTACCTGGTGGAAGGTGTAAAATGTTGCCGATCCCATTAAAAAACATTTCTGTTACATAGTTTTTCTGAAACGGGGCATTATTAACCCCTTCACTACCAAGTGATTTTCCAAAAAAACATTGTCATAACCCAGTGATTTTTTTTATGTTTGTGAAATAATTTTCGATTACTTATACAGTAAGAAATATTTGGGCATATTCCCAGTGTATTTCTTACTGTAAATAAACTATTTGGCCAGTAGATGGCACTATCTACTGCCAAACTGATTTATAGCCGTTACAGCTGCAGCTCAATTTTTTTTCCCCTGCATCGGCTGCTGAATGTCTGACGGAAGTGAATCATCAGCCGATTTTACACAGTTTTTGCTATTTGGGCATTATGTCCCACAGGGCTAAAACTTGGGCAGCAAGCAAATTTCATTTGCTTCTTGACTGCAGATCGAGAAATCTTGATATTGGGGACCGGATGGTGCTTTTGAAGCCCGAGATATCTCGATCTTGGTAGTGAAGGGGTTAATTATGGAATACTTACTGTGAAGGCAGTATAGCAGAATATTAATTATGGAGGAATTACCAAGGAGTTTTCCCCCTGCACACTGGTCTCTTGAGCCGCTGTCCATGAACTGAGGACACAGAGATCTGTGAAAGCTTTTGTTATAATGTTGTGTCATAGCTTTTTTATTGTAAAGCCGTGACTGGGGAAAATGGGACAGGCACAGGTTTAAGGGGGCACTGGCAAGGACAGAGTTAGGGGAACACTGGCAGGGACAAAAATGAGGTGAAGAGTTAGAGGCCAGAGACAGCATTAGGACGACACAGAGAAGAATATTAATGAGACACAGAATTAGGGATAATTACAAGTCGAGCCACTAGGATTTAACGACTTTTGATCTTGGCGGCTCTGTGTTACTGGAATCTGCCAAAATTATTATTATTCTTTATTTATAAAGTGCCAGCATATTCCGCAGCGCTGTACAATGGGCACAATATAGACAGGGTAACATTACATTGAACAACATTTTGACAAACCAGTACAGGAGGAAACGAGGCCCTATTCCCATGGGAACTCACAATCTAGAAGGGTTGGGGGTGGAAACAGGAGGAGAGGACTGCAAGGTGAGAGTGATGGACTGCAAGGTGAGAGTGATGGACTGCAAGGTGAGAGTGGCGGATTGCAAGGTGAGAGTGGCGGATTGCAAGGTGAGAGTGATGGGCTGCAAGGTGAAAGTGATGGACTGGTGGGACTGATGGACTGCAAGGTGAGAGTGATGGACTGCAGAGTGAAAGTGATGGACTGCAAGGTGAGAGTGATGGACTGCTAGGTGAGAGTGATGGACTGCAAGGTGAAAGTGATGGACTGCAGGGTGAAAGTGATGCACTGCAAGGTGAGAGTGATGGACTGCAAGGTGAAAGTGATGGACTGGTGGGAGTGATGGGCTGCAAGGTGAGAGTGATGGACTGCTAGGTGAGAGTGATGGACTGCTAGGTGAGAGTTGTGGACTGCTAGGTGAGAGTGATGGACTGCAAGGTGGGAGTGATGGACTGCAGGGTGAGAGTGATGGACTGCAAGGTGGGAGTGATGGCTGCAAGGTGAGAGTGATGGACTGCTAGGTGAGAGTGATGGACTGCTAGGTGAGAGTTGTGGACTGCTAGGTGAGAGTGATGGACTGCAAGGTGGGAGTGATGGACTGCAGGTGAGAGTGATGGACTGCAAGGTGGAGTGATGGGCTGCAAGGTGAGAGTGATGGACTGCAGGGTGAAAGTGATGGACTGCAAGGTGGGAGTGATGGACTGCTAGGTGAGAGTGATGGACTGCAGGGTGAAAGTGATGGACTGCAAGGTGGGAGTGATGGACTGCAAGGTGGGAGTGATGGACTGCTAGGTGAGAGTGATGGACTGCAAGGTGAGAGTGTTGGACTGGTGGGATTGATGGACTGCAAGGTGAGTGATGACTGCAAGGTGAGTGATGGACTGCAAGGTCAGAGTGATGGGCTGCATGGTGAGAGTGATGGGCTGCATGGTGAGAGTGATGGGCTGGTTGGGGCGGCGAGATGTATCAGTGAGTCGGGTGGTAGGCTTGCCTGAATAGGAATGTCTTAAGGGAGCGTTTTATAGAAGGGAAACTAGGGGAAAGTATGACCGTACGAGGGAGAGCGTTCCAGAGGATGGGGGCTGCGCGTGAGAAATCCTACTGTGTATCATGGGAAGAGGTGATGTGGGGAGAAGCTAGGCGCAGGTCACTGTTTGATCTTAGGGAGCGGGCTGGGGTGTATTTGGTGATTAGTGAGGACAGGTAGTGGGGAGCTGAGTTAGTGAATAGTTAGTGAAATAGGTCCCAGGTTTACAGCGACTGAAGAAGGTCTAAGAATAGGGGGCCAGAATAGGAAATAAAGAGAGGATTAATGGGAAAGTGACAGAGTGGCAAATGGGGATTTGTAGGAATTATAGGGACAATTACAGGATAAGGAGGGAGCGGCAACTCCAGATATTTAGTACCTAAGATTACTGATGGGTTGATTTTGTGCAAGAATATTTTGGGGTCCATGGTGGTGAATAATTCTTGCCCTTGTTGTATTTTATGGGAATCATGGGAAACACAAACTTCAGACAATCTTTTAGAAATATATGGCAGTTTGAAACCTTATTTTTATTCGAATGTATGATATTAGAGGCAAAACGACATTTACTTATTTTTTCACAATGATCTTCTATAACGTATAAATCTCCCCTAGGTACTATTATACTAATTTGTAGAATGAGGCTTCCAGTAATTTTATTTTATAATAGCCTCAACAGTATAAAACGTGAACGTAATATTGTAGAAGACGTTTAAAAATAACTTTACAACATATACTGAGTGGTCAAAAAAGCCAATAGGTGCTCGCCTTCCATGGGATAATTACTGCAGTGATTAATATGTTTCAGCATAAAATGAGGTCATGTGACTCTCTGAATATACTGAATGAGCAGGTTTTTCCATCAATGGGTTTTTTCTGATGGCACAGCGGGCATATTCCAAGATGGCAATGCCAGGATTCATCGGGCTCAAATTGTGCAAGAGTGGTTGAGGGAGCACGAGACATCATTTTCACACATGGATTGGCCACCGCACAGTCCAGACCTTAACCCCATTGAGGTTAATCTTTGGGATAATGTGCTGGAGAAGACTTTACGCAGCGCCGCGACTCTCCCATCATCAATACAAGATCTTGGCCACAAATTAATGCCGCTCTGGACGCCAATAAATGCTGTGACATTGCATGAGCTTATCCACACGATGCCGCGGCGAAAGTCCAAACAAATCCAAGCAGTGTATATACAAAGTGTATCACTGAGGCACAAATTCCCAACTGATCCCCTTGGTGTGTGACGGCCACATTAGTGTGATATTAGAAAGGCATTTTTTAACTGGGAAATATCGCCTGACAGCTTTGTCTTAGGATCTTTTCTGACCTTTATTTTATTGTTATTCTTTTTTTTTTTTTTATCTGTGCGTACACCATTAATCATTTGGGCCGTGGTGTTTTTTGGCAAATATTATGAATAACTTCCATTTCCTGAATGTACTTGAAAGGTTATAGCTGCTTGAAAAACTTTATTTTCATGCAATAAATAAAAAAAAGACTTTGCAACAGTACAATCCACAGCGAGTGATCGCCCTATTAAATCTATCCAGAGTGGGGGTACACTTAACAACTATTAACCCCTTCACTACCGTGAGCGTGATAGATACACTATCTAGCTGTAGCAGACACAGCAGCCTGAGATCGTGTTAATACTGTGCTGTATGACTGCAAATTAAATTGACTACCTAGCAAACACATTTCTTTTGCATTAGAGCTCCAGAAGGTGCCTCCAGAGTTTTAGCTCCCCGGACATGATGCTGAAGGTGCTAACACTTTTTAAAAATAGATGGGAATGTATCTGAATGACATCTCTCCAGCTGATCCTGCACTGCGCCCAGAAATGCAGTAAATCAATTTGGCCAGTAGATGGCGACATCTCTCTGCCACATAGGATGTTACAGTAAGAAATATACTGGGAATATTCCCAAATATTTCTTACAGTATAAAAAAATATTTTCCAAGAAACCACTCATGTCGAACCTTATGAGTGGCTGAGCATCATGGGAGATGTAGTTTCAAAAGCCTCTGGAGGGCCAAGGTTGCTGAGCCATGGTGTAGAGCAGTGGTCCCCAACCCTGGTTCTTAGGGAACACTAACAGGCCAGGGTTTAAGGAAACGCAGACTGAATCCTGCAAGCACTGAGCAGCAAATCATATCACCTGTGCTGTGCTTCAGATATCCTGCAAACCTGGGGCCCTATTACAATTTTCATGCAAACATTTGCGCCGGCGCAAAAACGCATTAACGCAAGGGGGAAAAACCCTTTGCGCAGAACGTCGTATTACAAATTCAGCGCAAAAAACGTGCGCACTCGTCTACCGCGGGTGAACCTGCGCGAACCCTGCGCGAGCGTACTGTACTGCGCACGTCCTATACTTAACATTGTGAACGTAAATGCGTTTGTGCGCTGGTACGCGGACGTTATTACAATCTATGCGCAGTTTATAACGCACAGCGTTTGCGCGCATAATTTTAGCAACTCCTAAAAGCTGGTGTTAATGGCAAATCTGAACGACCTGGCCGAAACCAAATACACAAGCCCAAAAAAAAAAACGCAGCAAAGTATAGTTGCACATTCTACTCATACCAAACCAATAAATTTGAGGAGTTTTGCGTGTTTTTTTTTATTGCTGCAGCATATATGCGCAGTTTGACTTTGACAGGCGCAAAAACTTAACGTGAGACAATTGTGGTTCTTAATTCTGATTGGCCGAATCGCGGGAAAAAAACAGCCCGCGCGCATTTGTCCGCGTCCGTTTTATGCGCATTATTGCTCGACGGATGAAAAAATGAGCGAGGATTGTAATTCCAGCGTTGATTTACGCGAGTTAACGTTCAACGCTTGGCGCACAAATTCACGCTTTGTGCGAGCGTTTTAGCGCGAAGATTGTAATAGGGCCCCTGGTCTCTTAGCGGTCCCTGAGGACCAGGGTTGGGAACCACAGGTGTAGACTGTCCCTGTAAGAGTGATGTACAGTAATGTCAGCATAGCCTTACTACATCCGGTGCAACAATGTACTCAACATTTTGACTTTGTTTGATAAGTATAAGTAAGTATTGTCATTGTGGCAACATTTTAGCTTAATGTTTTTACTTCCGATGATTCTAAAACGGAGCATTTGTTGATAAATACCTAATGCTGCACTTTTGAAGGTCACACGAATGATAAGTTTTTGCCTAAACACGTGCTCATGGTTGACTAATATGTTTAAGAGGTTGCGTATTTTCACTTGAAGGTCGCTTTTTCCCTGCATTGTTTGTTGTTTTTTTATGTGCTACTTATCTGTGATTAGACTTCAGCCACGACCCAAGTCATATTTGTAAATTCGTCATATTTTGGGGGGTCAGCAACTAAATTTCCATTCCAAGCAGAGCTGGAGATATTCTGCCTGCGTGGAGCGCCTGTTATAAGAATGCAAACACCGTACCAACCTCAGAGTATATTCATCAAAGGGATGATATGATCTCACGTGAGATAGTATCACTTTCCTGTTACATTATTCCACTGAGTAGATTTATCAAGCCATGATTCCTTATAGACACATCCATGAATCAGCCCCAGAATAATTTAGCGGAAAGTGATATAATCTCACGTCCGATTATATCGCTCAATTGATTAATCCATCCTTTTGCTTTTTCCCCTGAGGAATACATTTGCTACAGAGGGATACGATCATTCAGTGCGTACGACTAATGGGTATATACATTGACAAAAACAATTCTCATTTTAATTGGATGAATTAAGGGATGAAAGGGAAATTCCAGGCAAGAAATGACCTTTATTTTAATGCTTAATTAAGAGATTTCATAAAAATCTTGGGGGAGGGGAATAAGTTCATAAGAAAATAAAAAAGTAATAAATAAAAGTTCTTTGTTTGCTACAAAAATTCCTTGAGTTTTCACCTTGAAAAGGGAACTATACCTTACGGGGCTTAATCAGAGGTGTCTCTCTCTCTCTGGTCTACAGACCTGGAGATGGGTTCCAGCCGAGCATTTAATAGCGACTCGCACATGGGAAATTTCTGAGTGGGATGTTATCCATTTGTATCTTGCTATTAATTAGAGTATCAATACCTAGATGCTGTATCAGTATCTCAAGTGCATTCGTTTCGGAAAAATTCGGAATTTGGAACGAAATTTGATAATTCGTATTCGGAAGTACTTCCGAATAACGAATCGATACGATACGAATTCGAAAAGAAACGGTATATAACGAATTTATTTCATTTTACACTGTCATCATCATAAAAGAAAATTTTTAATAATTGTTATCAACCATTGAATTTGAAATGAACTATCAAATTGATATCAACTATTGACTTGATCTTAACTTACAATATACGTAATAGTCAGCAAAGGACTTTATGAAACAAATTAATTTTGTTTCACTGTTTAATTTGACTCAAATACTAAATCTGTGACACAGCTTAAACTTTTTTCTTTTAACAGCAAAATTTGATTGGGTTTTATCTAGTGATCCAAAATTCGAATTGATATCAAATATCGAATTGATAAATGAAATTCGAATCGATTCGAAATTTTAAATCGATCCGAAAAGAGATACAAAACAAAATTAGTTACGAAATTCCGAAAACAAAATGATTTAAAAACGTAATAAAATAAAACTAAACTAAACACATTTTTCAGCCATGCACATTCCTAATCTTAAATTAGAACACCACACAAATCTCAGCGCAGCGCCAGTTAGCCTAAACCTACTGGTTGGCAGAAACTTATGTACAATACATGACCATGGTAGGGGTTAAGATATTCCTTTTTCTCTAATTCACCCCTTATTCATAATGTATCTCAGAAGTTCTGTGGAAAAGATGGAAAACAACGATTGCGCAGTATGTTGGTTGAGAGAATTGATGTCAGTGCGTGTATATCCAACTCACATTTTATTGAGCCCACATCCGGCTCTAGGTGGAAATTCTACATGGGTCTTTGTGTCTTTTTCAGATGCCCATCATCCCCTTCGTCACTTCATAGGTCTCATGCTGTATCGTCCTGTGGTATAAACAAATATATACCGGGGATGCCCCTAGCATGATACTGTAACCATAAGGAGCAGGGATAGAGAAACGTGATAATTTCTAACTTACATATTCCTGAGCCCGATATGGCTGCGTGATGATGTCATCGGCTGGCGCCGGTGGTCAGAAATCAGGAAGGGGAGCTCCTTTGGAGCACTCTATCTCCCCAACTGTTTGAGCTACAGTGATGCAAGTTGCAACGCTGGAAAGGGGAGAGTCTCCCCTTTTCAGTGGTGTACAGCATTAACTGTTTTGCCGCTGGATCGCGATTCAGTGAAAATTTGTGCCAAATCACAATTCAAACCTGGAGGGGGCTGACACCTTGGATGTCAGCCAAGCCTACAGGTCACCCCCCACCCACTGACATCCACACCATATGTGTGAGTATGTCAGTGGGCCAGTTAACCTCCTAGCTGCCATGTGGAGCTAGGGGGATCATTTGGATCGCCTTATCTCCCGATCCGTAGCAGCTAGAGGGTTGGAGGCCTGATCATGGCCTTTCCAATGATACCAAACATGACCAGGTTTGGTGTAAAAATAAAATAAATAAATAATAATAAAAAGAAAAAGAAAAAAAAATGTTTTTTTTTAAAAAAATTGTCTGGGGGGGTTAAGTTAAATAGTACCTAGGCTGTCATCTAAAAATAATTAGCATAAAATGGTCACAATGAGCTCAGCGCACATAGGTGAACTGGCTCAGCAGTGAAGGGGTTAAAAAGCAAAAACATGTAAAAATTGGGTATTTCTATTCTCGGGACAACATTTTGAAACTATTTAGCTGGGGTATTTTTTGGTGGTTGTAGAATTTGGAGATTAAATTACGAAAAAGTGTGTTTTTACCATTTTTTCATCATATTTCATCTTTGTTTTATAGTAAATTATTCGATATGATGGAAATAATGGTATTTTTAGAAAGTCCTTTTAATGCCGGGAAAAACGGTGTATAATATGTGTGGGTTGAATAAACGAGTAAGAGGAAAATTTGACCTAAACACTAACAGCGCAGAAACGTAAAAACAGCAGTGGTCACTAAAGGACGGATTTGTGTAAAACCGCCCAGTCACGAAGGGGTTAAATAGTTCTCAGATGCTCCCTTTTGGGTCTGTTGCTAAAATAAAAGGATAGATTGCTGTGTTTGGGTTTTAGAAAGTAAATCTTTCGTGTTTTAACCCTTTACTTTGAAATTAAGTTTATTCCAACTTATTGTCCACTTGAAGCTGCTCCGGCTGTGATGTGCTGCCAGCTTTGTGTAAGCTGCAGCTGTCACGTGACCAGGGGAGAATGGATGCGTAAGTGAATAAGTGATCATCCAGCCGATCCAAAGGCTCAGAATGCAAAGCATGCAGGTAGCTCCAGGGTCTAATCCCCTGCAGTCAAAGGGCTGAATCAGCCCTTCGAGACCCCCCTGGAAGGAGGGGGAGGGTACTGCACATTACAATGAGTGGTCACAGAGCATGGAGTGCCCCGTTAAGTAGTGAAAGACACAGATGTGGAGACATGAGTAACAAACATATTTGGTACCAGGTCTGTAAGTTTTTAGTTCCTCCGTGATAATTGGATGGATCCAGCTGCTGCCTGCTGCCAGGAGATACATTTTATCAAATCTTCAGACTCTTCCTGGAAATACATTTTATTGATACCCAACCAGTAGTAATGTTTTAGTATCGACCTCAGCCAGGGACTGACCTTGCAACCTATATGCGTGAGCAGCATCTAAAAATCGGTGCAACGACCAAAAAAAAATAATTAAAAAAAAAGTCCCTTACCTAGGAATTGAAGGGTTAAAATATATTGCAAAAGAGCTGGAAGTTCTATTTTTACAAACATAAAAGCTCTCCCTTCCAGACTAATTAACAAAATGATTAATCCCCGGCATATAAAAGAATAAACATCAATTAGAACGCATGGTTTGGAATTTTGGGGCCTAAAACATCTGAGGCTCAGGTACCGGGATAAACGAGGAATTAGAGGTTTCGGATTATCTGCGGGAAAACATGAACTTTCTATATTTTCTCCCCCTCCTTGTTTTGCACTTCTTAATCCATTCTTTGTCAACGTATTTAATTTGATCCATTCTTCATGAGAGAACAGCAGTCCCGTTTACTGCTGGGAGATTGATAACATACAGTGTTATCAATCCCCCAGCTCTGATACAGGACACGGGCTTCAACCAAGAGATTCCATTTGTGCTATCAATCTCACAGCATCCTACAGCTTCGGCGTTCGAATCAGCCGCTTCCATGCATTTTCAGGTTTTTTTTGTGTGTTTTTATGGCAGACGTCCGGCTGTATCAGGACCATCAGTCAGCGCGGTAAATGGAGGTACGGATTCCGCGCTCTATACTTCTATTTCGGGTGTAGAATTTCTCACCTGACGTTTTGTTTAAATACATACATTTTGTCCCCCCCTCTTCGCCCCCACACCCCCCCCCCGGCAGGCTGTGAAATTGAAGTGTTTATAATTATACAGCGCTCAGTTAAATACTCAGATAAATGACAGGTCACACAAGCTCCTCTGAAACACTTTATCCTGTGCCACGCTGATTTCCTAACTGTAAGTATATTTCTGCCTGATTCTGTCATTTTATAATTAAGTCGAAATCGGATGAGAATTTTATCAGGTTGGTGTTCACACCATGCGCAAATGACATGCGAGCGGAAGAACGCATCCTAAAACTTAATAACTGGAAGCACCAGGGAAAATATATTTGATCGGTTACATCTTCGCTACAAGTGTAGAGGAAATAAATGTATCTATATACCTGTTCAGAAAAAGATAAGTTGTAATGGTTCCATTCAGTGCTGTGAGTAGCTTTACTCTAGGAAAACAAACCTTGTTTACGTCATATCACTCTCTCTGTCTGGTTCATATACAGTATATATATATATATATATATAGCAACAGATATGGGAGCACTCACGGACTTAAAATAAGACAATACTTTTATTGGAGATACATTAAAGGAATCCAACGTTTCGGCTCATAAAAGAGCCTTCATCAAGGATTGGGACTTTAATATATATATATATATATACAGTTGTGTTCAAAATTATTCAACCCCCACTGAAATTGAGTGTTTTGGCCAGTTTGACATTGATTTTGATCATTCAGTCATCTTGCTTACAATTAAATCAAAGAGGCACGTGTAGGTCAGACAAATATAACATAACATTTATAATGAAATAACCACAAATGTCTTTTCTGTGCTCACATCATTATCAGTTTTATTCAACCCCCAAGTGACATTCAATCTTAGTACTTAGTACAACATCCTTTTACAGTTATAACAGCTTTTAAACGTGAAGCATAGCTTGACACAAGTGTCTTGCAGCGATCTTCATGGGCAAAAGCCTCCAGTTCAGTCACATTCTTAGGCTTGCGCACTGCAACTGCTTTCTTTAAGTCCCACCAGAGGTTCTCAATCGGATTTAAGTCAGGTGACTGCGATGGCCACTCCAAAATGTTCCAGCCTTTAATCTGCAACCATGCTCTAGTGCAGTGGTCCCCAACCCAGGCCCTCAGGGCCCACTAACAGGCCAGGTTTGCCAGATATCTGAAGCACAGCACAGGTGATATGATTTGCTGCTCAGTGATTGCAGGATTCAGTCTGCATTTCCCCAAGGTGATCTGCAAAATCTGGCCTGTTAGTGGGCCCTGAGGGCCTGGGTTGGGGACCACTGCTCTAGTGGACTTGGAGATATGCTTGGGATCATTGTCCTGTTGAAAGGTCCAACGTCTCCCAAGCCTCAGGTTTGTGACGGACTGCATCACATTGTCATCCAATATCTCGTGGTACTGAAGAATACCTGGTTTCAATACCTGATTGAAAACACTTGAATGAACCTCTGTTCTTTAAGGGGTTGAGTAATTGTGGCAATGAAGAATTCACAAAAGAAACATTTACTACTGTATTACAAAACCAATTGATGTCATTTTAGTTGCATATGTTTCTTTAAAAAGTCCTTGTAGGATTTCATTCTGAATACAATTACAAATGTACACTAAATTCCCTAAAACCCTTTACAGCATTGGGGGTTGAATAATTTTGAACACAACTGTATATATATACAGTATACAGTGGCAAGAAAAAGTATGTGAACCCTTTGGGATTACGTGGAGTTTTGCATGAATTGGTCATAAAATGTGCTCTGATCTTCATCTAAGTCATAACAATTTGAAAAACACAGTCTGCTTAAAATAATAGAACACAAACATTATATGTTTTCATGTGTTTATTGAACATAACATGTAAACATTCACTGTGCAGGGTGGAAAAAGTATGTGAACCCCTAACCTAATGACTTCTCCAAGAGCTAGTTGGAGCCAGGAGTGAGCCAACCTTGAGTCCAATCAGTGTGATATTATTCGATGTGTTGCTGAAAGCTGTCCTGCCCTTTAAAAACACACACCAGTTTTGGGTTTACTGGTTTCAAGAAGCACTGCCTGATGTGAACTATGCCTTGCAGAAAAGAGCTCTCAGAAGACCTTCCATCAAGAATTGTTGACTTGCATGAAGCTGGAAAGGGTTACAAAAGTATCTCCAAAAGCCTTAATGTTCATGTGTCCACGGTAAGACAGACTGTCTACAAATGGAGAAAGTTCAGCACTGTTGCTACTCTCCCCAGGCGTGGTCATCCTGTAAAGATGACTGCAAGAGCACAGTGCAGAATGCTTAATGAGGTAAAGAAAAATCCTAGAGTGTCAGCTAAAGACTTACAGAAATCTCTGGCACATGCTAACATTTTTGTTGACACATCTACAATAAGGAAAACATTAAACAAGAATGGAGTACATGGGAGGACACCAAGGAGGAAGCCATTGCTGTCCAAAAAGAATATTGCAGCACGTTTGAAGTTTGCAAAAGAGCACCTGGATGTTCCACAGCACTACTGGCAAAATATTCTGTGGACAGATGAAACCAAAATTGAGTTGTTTGGAAAAAACACACAACACTATCTGTGGAGACAAAAAGGCACAGCACACCAGCATTGTTGTCATTGATGGAAAAATGAATTCCAGAGCTTATCAAGACATTTTGCATTAAAACGTAAGACCATCTGTCCGCCAACTGAAGCTCCGCAGAGGATGGGTGATGCAACAGGACAATGACCCAAAGCATACAAGTAATTCAACAAAAGAATGTCTTCAACAAAACAAAATACGCCTTCTGGAGTGGCCCAGTCAGAGTCCTGACCTCAACCCGATTGAAATGCTGTGGCATGACCTTAAGAGAGCAATTCACACCAGACATCCCAAGAATATTGCTACACTGAAACAGTTTTGTGAAGAGGAGTGGTCCATTACTCCAGATCGTTGTGCAGGTCTGATCTGCAACTACAGGAAACGTTTGGTTGAGGTTATTGCTGCCAAAGGAGGGTCAACCAGTTATTAAGTCCAAAGGTTCACATACTTTTTCCACCCTGCACTGTGAATGTTTACATGTTCTGTTCAATAAAATCATGAAAACATATAATGTTTGTGTTGTATTATTTTAAGCAGACTGTGTTTTTCAAATTGTTGTGACTTAGATGAAGATCAGAGCACATTTTATGACCAATTCATGCAAAACTCCACGTAATCCCAAAGGGTTCACATACTTTTTCTTGCCACTGTATATATATATATAAAATTTGGTGTTCCGCAACTCAAAGACTTCTATATAAATTCTTTTACAGAACTCTTTATTAAGGTCGACCTTTGTCCTCAATAAAGAGTTCTTTAAAATAATTTATATAGAAGTCTTTGAGTTTTGGAACACCAAATTTTCTGTTCATATGTGCCTGGTTCCTGCACCGAAGCGATTAGCTACATTGGAAACCGGGTGTGCGGGGATCGAGTCTGTTTATATATAAATATATATATATGTGTGTGTATGTATGTGTGTGTGTTACAGGTAAAGTCCAAAATCTGGATAAACCTAGTATTAACCGGGTAAACCTGACATTACCCAGGCAGCTTTGCTATCATTGGGTAAAGCTTAAAATGAAATTGCACATCGGGCTTTACAAGGATAATCTACAACCTAACTTGGGTAAAAGTGATTTTTAGGGTCAGGGTCAAGGTTAGGGTTGAAGTTAGGATTAGGTTTAGGGTTGGGTTTAGGTTTAGTGGTGGAGTTAGTGTTAGGTTTGGTTAGGCCTAGGCTGATCACTTGTATAAAGTGCTGTATCGACAGGGCAGTTATCCTACGGGCAGGGCTGTCTGTTCCTTATGTATCTATATCACGTCTCATGTTTGTACTTCCCTTTTGTAAAGCGCTACAGAATCTGTTGGCGCTATATAAGCAACTGTAACCGCCGCCTTTATGGCAGTAGGGTACGCTGGCAGAGCCAATCAGGTGGCTTTATTACATATATAGGATCAAGATACAACAGCACAATTCAGGAAAGTCAGGAAACACAAGGGAACTCACGTGTGGAGGGGATAACAACAGGAATGTGGATGGGGACCACAGGAATAACGCAAATACAAGGCAAACAAAGCAAGGCTGGATATACATGAAGTACATGATTAGAGCGGCCATTCAGAGAGCACTGAAATGTCACCGACAGTTTGGTGCTTTCTCGTTCCTCGCACTTCAGGGAATCAAATTCTCTGCAGTGTCCCCGAAGTGCAGGGAAAATCTGCCGACCGCATCCAAAAATGTGCCGCAAAATCGCCGCATCGAACGGAAAAAACGCCGAAAAAACTCCAAACGCATTTGAAAAAAGCCGACCATCCGCCGCAAAACCACCGAAAAAGCACACAGCGCAGACCAGACGCCAGAAAAAAACGACAAGCGGACAAACGGGGTAATAAAGAAAAAAAAAACGATCGACAGTTTCAAATTTTAAACTCTGTTTGCAAAAAGAAAACCTACTGGACGAAAAAGTTTGGAATTAACATATAAGGTCCTGAATAATAATAAAAAGGTCTGTTACAGAAAAAAAACGCAATTTAGGAAAAAAAATCAGGAAATTTTAAAAGCTTTTTAGCTTAAAAAATCCCATAAAATGTCCTAAAAAATCCTAAAAAAAATAAAGACTTTTTGCTGCAGATAAAAATACTAAAAACGGTTTATTAGATATTGTAGAAAAATGGGAACATTTTTAACATTGACACCTATGGGATTCGCCTGATTAAACCTGCCGAATGAAACCACCGAACATCAGGACATTTCTCTGCTGTTCGGTGTCTCTGAAAAGATTAACCATTGCTTCTCTATGGGGGATTTCACTGCCGCCGAACAGGCACCATATTTCACTGGAAAATCGCCAAAATTTGGCGAACTGCCTGCTTTCTGAATAGCTCAATGGTCACGAAATAGGACCGTACGGGGAAATTCAGTTTGGTGCAATTTCGGGGCCATTTCGTCTCTCTCTGAATCACCCTGTATATCAGTGCATCAGGGAAAAGGGCCAAATCCCTTAAATAAAGGAGCCCAGGGTTAATTAGGGAAGTGCCTCAGGTAGGGCAGGTGGAAATCAGGACTGAAATGGGACACATTGCATGAAAGGTGCTGTCAGAGTTCACAGCTCGGACACGAGTCTTTTTATGGACCTTTCGTGGTGCTGGGTTTTGCGCATGACAGTAACATTCATTATGTACATGAAAATAGATTTAAATGTGCATTCTTCTTTTTTTTCAGTAAAATATTGGAAGAGGAATGCTCATTAAAGAGGCCTGACATCAAACCGCAGGATTCGGCAGAGACTGGAACACAGGGGTATGTCAAAAACTTCCCACACGTCTTTGTCGGTGGTGACATGCAAGCCGGATTTTATTCACTGGATGAGTGACGGTCTCCTACGTAGACACAGGAGTTACATCTACGCTTTCATAGTATTATTTTAACCGCAGGTAATTTGCCTGCATATCTCAGCACCTCTTTTACAAGCGCTGCGAACAATGTGACAGGTCTGAAAACATTTTCATTCTCTAATATAGGAGCTTTCAACACCCACCCTCTTTAGCACCGCTACGGTTTAGCATGTCATTAGAATCCTTGAAATCTCTGTGTCAATGGTGTTTTTTTAAATGATTGTAAATAGAAACAATGAATGGAATTCCGATGGATCCCTTAAATCGCTAAGCCTTGTTTTGGGTTCCCTCCTGTGAGGACAAGAGGGTGGGGAAGTAAAGGAGATACATAGAAACACGTGCCAGGAAAAGGAAATTAACCACTTCACTGCGGAGGAAGTGCTCAGCGTGTCCAGCCAAGTGGGCCTCCTGTGCTATGGATGCGCTGAGCGCGACCTGACTTTGCAGCGTCGATCGGCCTGCATTTCGAATGATCGTTGCGGCCTCCCGGTGCGGACTGACATCTTGGGTAACAGCCCAGCCTCCGGGAACCCAGCTGTCATGAATATCGTCATTCCGCCCAACGCGATGACGTCTGTTCCAGGCATCCCCCTGGCAGAGCAGGGAAGGTGCCTGAGGGGGAGGTTCTTTGGACCTCTCTCCCTTCCCATCGGTAAGGGACACAGCAAAAAGGCAGGCACCGCTTTGGAAGGACACAGCTTGCCCTTCCAAGAGGTGACTTCCTTTAACCCCTTAGGGGCTGGATTGTGCTTCGGCACCAGATCGTGGTCCCCTCCCTGAGCTGGCTGACATCTTGGATGTCGGCCAAGCTTCCAGAATGTCCCCCTGCCTACTGGCGGCAATGCGCATGGACATGATGATGTCAGTTCGAGAGTCCAATGACCCCTGTATTTCCCGATCCATGGCAGCTAGGGGTTAATGTTTTGTATCATTGGAATGGCCAGAGCATGACCTTTCCAATGATACCAAACATGATCTTGTTAAAAGTAAAGAAAAAATATATATAAATAAAAAAAATTAAAATAAATAAATAACTGTTTATCTTTATTTCATTAATGCAGCATTATTGTTCACATTTCAATGATAATGTGAACAATGATGCTGCACTAATGATTTTTTTACCTAAAATCACATAATTTCTCAGAAAAAAAAAGTAATGGGTTCCCAATTCTAATTTTGTTATCAAGCGCACCCCATACAATGTATAACCGCAAACACTCAGATGATAAAATGCGAAAAAAAATCACTTTACACGCTGTAGATTATTGAAAATTCAAATTTTGTTGCATATTTTGTTATAATAGTCAGGCTAAGCATGACGTATACAAATAATAATGATATATTATGAATCTGCCGAGTCTGCTGAAAAAAATGATATATAATATGTCTGGGTCGTATAATAAAACATGACCTCAAATTGCGTTTAAACATGATGAGCGAAACCGGTAAAAATTAGCTCAGCACAGAGGGGGAAATGGCTCAGCAGCGAAAGGGTTAAAGGGTCACTACCACCAATAAATGAAATTACCCTGTTGTGTTTATTTGATGTTGCTGATATCTTACATGTGTTTGTTTTTCTCTTGTATGTTTAGTTAAGAAAATATTTCCCTCTATATGTGTCACTGGGTGCATCCATTGTGTGATATTTTCCTCTACATGTGTCACTGGGTGCATCCATTGTGTGATATTTTCCTCTATATGTGTCACTGGGTGCATCCATTGTGTGATATTTTCCTCTATATGTGTCACTGGGTGCATCCTTTGTGTAATATTTTCCTCAATATGTGTCACTGGGTGCATCCATTGTGTGATATTTTCCTCTATATCTGTCACTGGGTGCATCCATTGTGTGATATTTTCCTCTATATGTGTCACTGGGCGCATCCATTGTGTGATATTTTCCTCTATATGTGTCGCTGGGCGCATTCATTGTGTGATATTTTCCTCTATATGTGTCACTGGGTGCATCCATTGTGTGATATTTTCCTCTATATGTGT
The DNA here is from genome assembly GCA_009667805.1 of Leptobrachium leishanense. NCBI lineage: Eukaryota > Metazoa > Chordata > Amphibia > Anura > Megophryidae > Leptobrachium > Leptobrachium leishanense. The sequence continues at coordinate 23,105,197 of CM019069.1, forward strand.
CACTGGGTGCATCCTTTGTGTAATATTTTCCTCTATATCTGTCACTGGGCGCATCCATTGTTCGATATTTTCCTCTATATGTGTCACTGGGTGCATCCATTGTGTGATATTTTCCTTTATATGTGTCACTGGGTGCATCCATTGTGTGATATTTTCCTTTATATGTGTCACTGGGTGCATCCATTGTGTGATATTTTCCTCTATATGTATCACTGGGTGCATCCATTGTGTGATATTTTCCTCTATATGTGTCGCTGGGCGCATTCATTGTGATATTTTCCTCTATATGTGTCACTGGGCGCATCCATTGTGTGATATTTTCCTCTATATGTGTCACTGGGTGCATCCATTGTGTGATATTTTCCTCTATATGTGTCACTGGGTGCATCCATTGTGTGATATTTTCCTCTATATGTGTCACTGGGCGCATCCATTGTGTAATATTTTCCTCTATATGTGTCACTAGGCGCATCCATTGTGTGATATTCTCCTCTATATGTGTCACTGGGCGCATCCATTGTGTGATATTTTCCTCTATATGTGTCACTGGGCGCATCCATTGTGTGATATTTTGGGCCCTATTCCATTCCTTACTATAATATGGAGACTCTAAGCAGGATAATGTTCGCTTGCAGATTTTCCTTTACCATCTCCATGTTAACATCATATTCCAGGGAGGGTGCTATCTCAGGACCTCGGCTGGAAGGCAGCGCTAAGTAACAGTGCAAGCATCGGCTCCTGGAGTCCATAGGACTCCATGGTGCCTTGAACCTCTGGGCTCCAAACTCTGCGTGAGCTCACTCTCGTGAAATCGCACAGCACCGTGGAGTGGTTGCAGAGGGAGACTAGGAAATATTTGTTTCTTGTCTCACCCTGCTCCTGGCAGGGCCTGCTCTTCAAGGGTGCCATAGGTGCAGTGCAACCATCCCCACCCTCACAACACCCCTTTCCAGCGATGCCTCTCTTTTTTCTGAAACAACTCCTGATCAGGAGGAAGACCCCCTTCCTTTCAGGCACTCTCCCTAGTCTGCCGCAGGGGAACCTGAAACTGATGTCATCACGCCAGAAGGGGTTTAAAAGCGGGGTCTGAATTCAACGAAGTCAGACCACTGCGGGACCCCGGACAGAGAGGTAGGTTTAGGAAGCACGCACTGCTGACTGGACGAAGTGTGGGGGACGCCCTCCGCACACAGTGTTGACACACAAGGACATCTTATAACCTAAATGCCATCTGTGCATTTACAATTTATTTTTGGGCATTCATTGGGTCTCTCCTTAAGAGAAAAGGACAGTGACCCCATGTAGACCGTTGTTGTTGTTAGTTGTGAAGTCGTGTCCGACCCATTGCGACCCAATGAACAATGCTCCTCCAGGCCTTCCTGTCCTCTACCATCTTCAGGAGTCCATTTAAGCTCAAGCCTACTGCTTCAGTGACTCCATCCAGCCACCTCATTCTCTGTCGTCCCCTTCTCCTTCTACCCTCAATCTTTTCCAGCATTAGGCTCTTCTCCAGTGAGTCCTTCCTTCTCATTAGGTGACCACAATATCTTCAGGATCCTTCTTCTACAGAGCAGTCAGGGTTAATCTCCTCTAGGACTGACCGGTTACCAATTAAACCACGTAGGGGAAAGTGTTCTCCATAAACCCCCTGAATCTTTCAGGTCGCACTTGACTTCCCATTCATTTTTTTTAAAGAATCGGCAGCGTATCATGGGACGAGAAATTAAATTATCCATTTATTCTTTAACAATTCGTCTTTATTAGAAAATGCCTAATTGGCTGGAATATAAATCGGCACAAAATCCCAATCAGCGGGTCTGATTTCGGCAGAACGATCGCGCGCTACTTGCGAGAATTCACAGATTTTAAGTGTTGGCTTTATTTGTGTTGCCCCAGTTATCTTGAAACGGCATCTTAATACCATTATAAATGTCCACATTATTGTAACTGCGAGCCCCACAGGCACTGTTGTACTTAACAGTATTGTCCCTAATAACTGGAATCATTCCATCAATGCCTTAAATTTAAGATAAGGCTGACAGCCAACATAAATTGCTTCCTTATTAGACCCTATTTAGCCGGCCGATAAGCTGGAAGGAGCCCGGCCCGATGTGTCACCGTTTTATAGCCAGGACATATTTTTTAAAGTCCGCATTACTCATTTCCAATTAAATTCGCCATAAAATTTTCCAATTCACGCGTAATCTACAGCGATCAATAAAAGCAGCAATATACAACTTCACTGGGGAAATATGGCAGTAATTCCTCTCTAAGTATAGCCGTGGGAGCCTTAAAATATAATATCCCGTGGCTGGAGCATAATCATCATGGTGCTGGACTCCGCGCGGTCCCCGGCAATTTCCCATCTCGCTGCCCACAGACACACTTTAAACTTACATAGCTGGTGACATAGTAAGCACACGTTAGATTTGAGAGTGAATTAAATAATGTCACGGGGGTTAAATTTGTACCTAAGACACCTTTTCATAATAAACGGCAACAAAAACTGTGTTTTTCCAAGAGATCGGCCGGGAAAAATTCTTATTATTTTTCTCTGTAAAACGCAACAAAGATGATTGGGAAGAAGAATTTATATATTTTTAGTTTTATCGGTTAGCGTGTAATTAATCGTGCACGCATGGGACAGGAGCGGAGGAAATACAGAGCTTAGAATTTTCAAACACTACGGGTTCTATCAGCTGGTGTGATATGTCATTGGATAATAATCAGCTGGTGTGAGCTAAAACAACAACGCTACATGATAAATCTAGCGCGAGTCGCTAAAAGGTAGCACCTGACAACCCACCGACAGATCACTTTGTCCATGGTAGTCCGTGTACAAGATTAATTAGCACACGCAAGTGAAACGCTAAGACCCGGGCTGAGACCCAGCGCTAGTGCATTCTATAGTATAGCCACCATGCTTTGGGAAACGTGAAAAAGATGCATTGTATGGTTAAACCGGCATGGATCGGAAAACGTGAGAAGATGCATTGTATGGTTAAACTGGCATGCTTGGGGAAACGTGAACCCCAAATTTTCCAAGCAAAATCCAGAAAAATGCCTAATAAATTCTAACCGACTGGTTGGAGTAGAGGTAACATCCCTGCTCTATAATCGTGGAGTCACAGGTTCGAATCCCAGCTAGAGCACCTCTCCAGTAAGTGCCCTTGGGCAAGACACCCAATGGTACACACTTGCCTACCACACAATATCGACTGTGGAGTCCAGTGGTGACATCTCTACCCTTCAACCGTGGAGAAGCAAGTCAAATTCCATTCAGCACATCCCTCCGGTACAACTGAGGAGAAGTCTCGGCAATACGAGAAGCGGGTTCAACCTAACCACTAGGTCGCTGCTCTACAATCATGGAAAGACGACTTGATCCCACTCAGAAGACGACACCACCAGCGAGTATCCTTGGGCAAAACACCTAACAATATGGATGCGCCTACCTCGCAAAATACTTGTACATCTCATAGATTGTAAGTTCTCTTGAACAGGGTCCCCCTGAATCAGACCGTATCATCCATGGGTGATATTCCAATGTATCAACCCCTTGTACACTGATCTTGTAAAGCGCTGCGGAATATGTGGCGATATATAAATAAAGGATAATAAAAATTCAATAAATAAAAAGGCTTTTTGCTGCAGATAAAAATAACTATAAACGGTTGAATAAATAAGGAATAAAAACAATAATATTTTTTGCATTGAATGCTATGGGCTTCGCACACGGCAGGTTTTCCTATACAATGCATCATCTCACGTGTCCCCGAAGTGCGCCGGTTTAACCATACAAGGCATCATCTCACGTGTCCCCGAAGTGCACCGGTTTAACCATACAAGGCATCTTCTCACGTGTCCCCGAAGCGCGCCAGTTTAATCATACAATGCATCTTCTCACGTGTCCCCGAAGTGCGCCAGTTTAACCATACAATGCATCTTCTCATGTGTCCCCAAAGTGCGCCAGTTTAACCATACAATGCATCTTCTCATGTGTCCCCAAAGTGCGCCAGTTTAACCATACAATGCATCTTCTCATGTGTCCCCGAAGTGCGCCAGTTTAACCATACAATGCATTTTCTCACGTGTCCCCGAAGTGCGCCAGTTTAACCATACAATGCATCTTCTCACGTGTCCCCGAAGCGCGCCAGTTTAACCATACAATGCATCATCTCACGTGTCCCCGAGGTGTGCCGGTTTAACCATACAATGCATCTTCTCACGTGTCCCCGAAGCGCGCCAGTTTAACCATACAATGCATCTTCTCATGTGTCCCCGAAGCGCGCCAGTTTAACCATACAATGCATCTTCTCACGTATTCCCGAAGTACGCCGGTTTAACCATACAATGCATATTTTACACATAAACTACATCCAGCGAACCAAGAGACACCTGTGCTGCATTCCTTTCAATTGCCTGTTAATTTTGGGACTTTTCAGGTTTTTTCCCTTTTTTTCTTCCTTTTCTGTCAATCAACACCAGGATTCAGCAGTCGGTAAATGTTTGCGATTAGTGTCGTCGGTAAAATTATCGCCGGGACCAAACGTTCTGTTGGCTAGAATAGCGCAAGTGCTCTGTAGCGCTGCCCGTGTTAAGTATAGGACGCGGTAAGTACAGTAAGCTCGCGCTACGAATCGTTAAAAACCACGCTAAGTAGTTTTCGCGTTTGTAGCAGGAAGCAAACAATCTGTTGGTCCGGCGCTCCACTGAATTTACCTGGTGCTAACGGGAAAACAGGCTGACGCTAGGGTTAGTGCACTCCAGCTGATAGGGCTGATAAGTCATCCAATTTGGAAAACAGGAATTGAATGACCTAGAAAATTCATACAACATCATACTATAGGGCAGGGATCAGCAACCCTGATCCTCCAGATGCTTTGGAACTACATCTCCCATAATGCTCTGTCAGTCTACTGAGTGACTTAGCATCATGGGAGATATAATTCCAAAACATCAGGAAGGCCATGGTTGCTGACGTCTGCCATAGGGGTTATTCACTAACCTCCGAATTTGCCACTGAATTGCACCGAGCTGTGAATTTCACCGTATCTGCTATTTTGTGGCAGTTCGTCTGTTCACAAAGCTGTCAATTCGCCAAATGCAAGCCAATTGACGACGAAATCTGGTGCATTTTGCCCCAATTTGGTGTCGTTCAGCGGCACTGACATTGCCCCATAAAAAAATAACGATTTGTCTATTCACAGAATGTTGAATTGCACCGAAATGTTAACAAAATGCCCTGATTTTTGGGGATTTCAGTTTGGCAGGTTTAAACAGGCAAATCCAATAGGTTTCAATGTAATAAATGGAATATCTTTTTAATTCTTTTTTTTCTAAGACCGCTTATTATTTATTTTTTTTTACGAAAAAACTTTTGTTTATTTTTTAAAAGACCTTTTTGCATCTTTTGTGTTTTTTAAAAGACTTCTTATTATTTTTAAAAGATCTTTTTCATTATTTAGACACGGTTTTAATACGTTTTTATTGATTTTTAACTCCTTTTATAAGAATAGGTGAATTATCATTTTTTTTTAAGTGCGCCGAAATGCGAAGCTCCGAAACTGAACTCAATTTTGGTGCTTTGTGAATAAACCGCTTTGGCTCAAAATCTTTGGGCGCTATTCCGTACCTGCGCTAAAACGAGGAAGCTAACTGGGAAAACCTGCGCCTGCATCCCCGTTTTAGCACCATATTATGGGGCAGGCGCTGATTCAGCAACCTGCCTCGTAACGCAACGCTAACCTCCTAAATACCCGCTGCAGCGCTAACATGCCATCGGAAATATCACCTCCTGGAGTCCATAGGACTACCTGGAGGCTTGTGCTGCCGGGCCGCGAGATCGTGCAGTGCCGCAGAGTGAATCGCAGAATGAGACTGGGGACTATTTATAAAGCGCCAACAAGTTCTGTAGCGCTGTACAATGGGAGAGACAGTTTTAACAAATATAAGTACACATTACACACACCAAACAGTAGGAGAGAGGACCCTGCTCGAGAGTTTACAATCTAAGAGGAGGGGGGCAGATTAGGGGAGCATGACTAGCAGAGTATGTGAGAGCGTGTGGGCTCAGTTGGAAAATGGTGCAAGAAATATACAATGGGGGATTATGGAGTGAGCTGATAGGCTTCTCTAAAGTAATGTGTTTTCAGAGACTTCTTGAAGGACTGGAGAGATGGGAGAGTCTGATGTTGCAGGGAAGGGAGTTCCATAGAAAGGGGGCAGCTCGGGAGAAGTCTTGAAGGTAAGAGTTGGGGGTGCGGGTACGTGGAGCTGATAACATCAGATCATTGGCAGAACTTAGTGGTCGGGATGGGATGTACCTACTAATAAGGGAGGAGATGTAGGCAGTGGCGCGGTTACAGAGAGCTTTGTATGTGAGCACCAGTATTTTGAATTTGATTCTAAAGGAAACGGAGCCAGTGTAGAGATTGACAAAGGGGTGAGGTGTGAGAGGTGCGGGAGGTGAGGTGTATGAGTCTGGCACAGGCATTCATAACAGGCTGCAGAGGGAGAATCTGGGACCTCTTAAGGCCAGAGAGAAGGAGGTTATGGTAGTCAAGACGGGGGAGATATTAGTAGAGTCCTGATTAAGAAAATAATTTTGTAATCCTAACGTTAATTACCCTTAGCGCTCCCCATGTTAAGGGCAAAGTAAAGTAAGCTCTTGGAAGCGAGCGCAATCACCGATGCGGTAATTGATTTTGTAACCCGTTAGCGTTCATAATTTAATATGGGGCATGCGGTAAAAGCACTTAACCTAGCACTAACTCTCACATTTTTGAATGAATGTAATAGTGCTCTTTGGGCCCTATTACATTCATCGCGCACATTTGTTCACGCGTGTAAAAACGCATTAACGCGTGGGGAAAAACCCTTTGCGCTGAACGTCATATTATGACATTCGCGCACAAAATGGGCGTTAACGTCTAACGCGAGTGACCCTGCGCGAACCATTTGCGAGCGCAATTTAGTGGCACATCCTATACTTAACATTGTGAGCGCAAATGCTTTTGTGCGCTGGTGCGCGCATGGTATTACAATGTTAGCGCAAAATTTAACGGACAACGTTTGTGTGCATAATTTTAACGTCTTTGAAAAGCTGGTGGTAACGGCAAATTGTAACAACCTGACTGTACCAAACTGCGGATTCACAACGGAGAACGTCGATGCGCACGTTTTTTTTACTAGATCCGTCAAAAATGACGGCCACTACCTTGTCTTCCGTCAGAACGTACGTCTGTTGTGCGCAGTCCGCACGATATGACGGACTCGCGTTAAAAATTACATTGCGCTCACTGATTTCTGCGCCTTTTTGCGCGTCAATTTTCCGAGCGCAATTTTCTGACTGATGAAAAAATGCGCGAGGAGTGTAATTCCAGCGGTGATTTTCATGCGTTAACGTTTAACGCTTCGCGCAAAAAAACACACGTTTGGCGTGCGTTTTTGCGTTAAGAATGTAATAGGGCCCTTCATGTTTTATGAAAAATCTGATAATTAAATATATAACAGGATTTACCAACTTGGAAGTGACTTCAACTTTTTAAAAAAAATATATATACATATTTGGAAAAAAAAACTCTTAAAAAAAGATAAAAAGAAACAGTTTTTGATACCGTGAAGAATATTTGCTGATTTTATACATTTTTTTTTTTCCTTTCGCTAAAATAAAAAATGCTTATTTAAGATTCTGCATTGGATACTTTTTTTTCTCCGCGGCCCTTTATTTATTTATTTTCCATATACAAATACAGATAAATCCCACACACACGCACACACTGTTTTCATGCGGTTTTGAAATGCAGAATGTTCCGGCTAGATAAAATATTTCATCGTGATAAAAGTGCTTTAGCGAAGACATGGTCCCAGGTGGTGCTACCAACTGGTATAATCCCGTGATTAAGAAAATATATTTGGTTTAGGAAGCCGTTGCTGCGGAATCCGTGGTCTGTTGTAAACGTTATTCTTTCAAGATCGCCTCCTATAAAAATTACATCTTTAACACTACACGCTCGCCGCTGATAATACGCTGCTAGTTATTCAACCTGCCTTTCAAGGAGACATCCAATTTAGATAGTACACCGCGAGAAGCTACATCTCCCCATAGACTCGACGCTAGCGTATTTATAGTATTTGCTTTCTGTATTATTATTTTTTCTCTCCCCATCGTACGACGCTGCTCAGAAGATGCTGTTTTGTATATGCATTTGTGAAATCCATATTCCTTCCTTTTCTTTTTGTCGTTTTAAATAAATGTAGCTCTGGGATATTTAGATGGTTTCGATACAATTTTATCCTTTATTTATATAGCGCCATATATTCCGAAGCGCTTTACCAGATCAGTGTACAAGGGGTTGATCCATTGGATGAATATCACACATGGATGATACAACCTGATTCAGGGGGACCCTTTTCTTAAGGGGATTTACAATCCATGAGATGTACACGTATTTTGTGAGGTAGGCGCATCCATATCGTTAGGTGTCTTGGCCAAGGACACTCGCTGGTGGCGTCTTCTGAGTGGGATCGGGTCACCTTTCCATGACTGTAGAGCAGCGACCTGGTGGATAGGTTGAACCCGCTTCTCATAAATTCAACACAAGCTTCTCCACAGTTGTATTGGAGGGATATGCTGAATGGGATATTGACTTGCTTCCCCACGGTCGAAGATCAGAGACGTTACCACTGGACTCCACAACCGATATTGTGTGGTTGGCAAGTGTGTACCATTAGGTGTCTTGCCCAAGGACACTTACTGGAGAGGTGCTCTGGTCAGGATCGAACCTGGGTCTCCACGGTTATAGAGCAGTGATGTTACCTCTACCTTGTACCAGCCGGTACAAATTCAGTTCGTTCACTATTTTTGCAGAAGGAACCCAGTTCCTATTGGTCCCATACACTATTAGGCTTGAATGCGGGTGTACAGTCATGCGGTTCCCAGTTAATAGAGATGTGCATTCATTTCGGAAAAATTTCGATCTGTAACGAAATTTGATAATTCGTAGTTTGGAAGTACTTCCGAATAACGAATCGATACGATATGAATTTGAAACGAAATGAAACGGTATATAATGAATTTATTTCGTTTTACACTGTGTCATCATCATAAAAGAAAAATTTGAATAACTGATATCAACTATTGAATTTGAATTGAAATATATCAAATTGATATCAACTTAAAATACAAGTAATAGTCAGCAAAGGACTTTATCAAACAAATTAATTTTGTTTCACTGTTTAAATTGACTCAAATAGTAAATCTGTGACACAGCTTAAAATTTAACCCTAGCTTTTCTTTTAACAGCAAAATTTGAATAATTGGGGTTTTATTTAGTGATCCAAAGTTCTAATTGAAATCAACTATCGAATTGATATATGAAATTCTAATCGATTCGAAAATTTCAAATCGATTCGAAATTTCAAATCGATCCAAAACGAAACGATACGAAATTAGTTACGAAATCCCGAAAACTAAATTATTTAAAAACGTAACGAAACCAAACTAAACGAAACAAATTTTTCATCAATGCACATCCCTACCAGTTAAGTCAGTAAATATAGGATGCCTATAGTACAGCGCTGCGGAATATGCTGGCGCTTTATAAATAAAGAATAATAATCATATATTTTTTACTAAAAATCACATATGTACATAAATGGATCGGATTTGAGTGTGTACTTCTGTTAAGTGTGAGATAATAATTTCTGTTTGGGGAGCTAAATCTTGGTGAGTCCCAACACTTCTTTTTCGGGACTCGACCTCTGTAACCAGCCCGACCATTGACATAAATTGGCTGTATAACTTCAACATATTCAACCGTACTCATCAAAACTGGTCCAATCCTTATTTATAGGACATTTCACTATATCCATCATGACTTTTCTCCTTTTTCTTTCACGGTGCTATAAAGAGAAATAGACGGTACCTTGACAATAAAAAAAAAAGCATCTCTAATCAACATTTTGCATACAACATTATAGTGGAACGTCTTCTACTTGATACAAAGCCAAGGTGTCCAACTCGATTTAGAACGGCGTCTGATGAGTTGTTATTTAACTCAACGGGCATAATTGACTTGGCATTGCATTTTTTTTAAATGATATCTTTACAGGAGATGGCACCTTCTTTTTATTTCACTTCAGACATATTATTTGTACCCATCCTTTGAAGCCAAACATAAAATGAATTTGAGATCAGACTGTCTTGGTTAGAAGAATACAGTATTGTGCTGTTAACAATTTTCCTGGTCCTATAAAAGCTATATTTTGTTCTTTTATCACTCGCCATTACTTATGTCACTCGAAAGATGTTGTTTTACAATGCATGGTATTGCCGCAATATATTTTTGTTGCCTCTCTTTTCTGGTTTAAGAGAAAGCTCCAGATATATTCAACAGAACTTCCCAAGCATTTCAAATGCTTATATTCCTTAAATCTAAGACCTGCATTATATTACCATTCGCCCCTGCACTACCAAGTGATTTTCCAAAAAAAAAGAAAAAGAAAAAAAAACACTGCCAGTAATTTTTTTTGGGGAAAATCATTTTAATTAATTATACGGTAAGAATTACTTGGGAATATTAACAATGTATCCCTTACTGTATTAACCTGTTTGGCAGGGAGTTAAAAGAAAAAAATAATTACACAGTTTAAACAACTAAAAAACTGTTTCTTGCTTTATTATTGCAACAAAAGAAAGGGCAGGATCTGTTGCAAACCCCTTCACTGCCCAGTGATCTTCCAAAAATCCACTGCTAGGAACAAGTGGGTTTTTGGAAAATAATTTTTAATTAATTATAAAGTAATAAATATTTGGAATATCCCCAATGTATTTCTTACTGTAATAACCTATTTGGCTGACTGATGTCGCCATCTACTGGCCAAATGGAGTTACTGCAGGTAGAACTGTAGCTCGTGGCGCCGTGCATCAGCTGGGGGAAGCCCGACACATCAGAACATTCCCCAGCCGGTTTTAAACACTTTTAACACCTTGGGCTTTATGCCATGCAGGGCTAAAACCTTGGGGGCACCTTCTAAAGCCCAAAACATGAAATTTGTTTGCAACAAACTAATTTCATTTGCTTTTGCCCTGCTCAGCTGCAGATCGAGATTACTCGATATCGGGCACCTGATCGTGCCTTTGAAAAACCCACGATATCTCGATCTCAGGAGTGAAGGGGTTAAAGCTAAGACTTATTTGATAGCTTAAGGTTTATTTACAAAAGTGATTATTAAACTGCTTCAGCCAATTAAAATCCCAATTACCTCTTGTATGTAATAAAAAACATTGTATCAACTTATCGAAATTTCCCTTACCAAAACAGTTCATCAATTTATTACTTTTTGTATACATTTTTTATACATTTTCACATTCATATGCTGAAAAGGGGCAATTTGAGGCATGTAAGGTGAAAGCATATTACAGAGGAATCATTTTGTTAACACAAATTATCTTTTACCACTTTTTGCAACATTGTATCCCACATCAAAAGTTTAGACATTTGGGATAGGGTGGTGAATTGGTAATGGAATGGCTACATCCATATTCGAAATCCTCTAAGCTGAAGCAGCTGAGATCTTCATCCCTCCTAGCCCTCGCCACCTCTCCTCTACCCTTTCCACCTGTCTCCAAATTTAACTAAAAGCCTAATCTGTTGTTAGTAATAACTTCCACTATTAATTTTATGTTTGTATGGTCCCGGTAATGAGGTTACATGCTTATAACCAGTGCACAAGAAGTAAGATGTGACCACTAACAACGTTGCAGTTTTGATGGGAATATCTTGAAAGTCACGAGTAATGAAAAGACAATCAAAATATAGTGCGGTCAAGCTCCTTAGCCGGAAAACTCATTTTGACCTTGAGAAAGAGTTTTTTGCAGGTTAGGAAGGTCAGTTGTGTTTCGGGGATGCTTTGTACATCTTTTGCGAGCAGTTAGTTGCATGTATAGTCTTCCACATCTGTTTCCATTGGCCACCATAAAGGTGGAACATTTAGTCCTCTAGTAAGAATAATATTATTCATTGATGAGTTCATCCAAATAAGTTATTACAGATATTCTTTTATCTTTTGCTCCTGAGGAAGTCAACACAGTTGGCGAAACACGTGGGGCTGGCTGACGCCTGCTGGGATTAGGACTGCTGTTCATCCAAATGGGCAGCTTTTAACCTTGATGTGCCTTTTTATTATGCATTTATGTGAGTGCAATAAATGGTTTGCGTTTTAAATTCTAGCACAGTCTGCACCATCATTTGTTATCTGCTTTCCTCCTATATGTATGTAAACACTGCTGAGGATTCACTGCATTGAAATCTGTGATTGGCGATTTGACCCCTGGTAGGGATGATGGGCAATTTATATATCCGGAGCATGTGAGTGGCCATTTGTCTACACTGAATCCTATGGTATAACAATATTATTATTATTATTATTATTATCATCATTTATATAGCGCCAACAGTTTCTGCAGCGCTGTACAATAACCAAAGTGAACAAGATAGATAAACGGACATGTGATGAAAACAAGAGGTGTAGAGGGCCCTGCTCATAGGAGTTTACAATCTAGAGGGATTGGGGTTGAGTAAAACAAGGGGAATTTTATCGGACAGCATGATCATTAGTGCCAACAGTTCAGGAATGGTGGGGCCATCGAAGCAGCTTCAATCCTGTGTGAGTAGGTGAGCAGAGGGATGAGTTGCATCAGTGATGCGGTACATAATTTGAAGAGATGGGTTTTGAGGGATTTCTTGAAGGCCTGAAGACTAGGGGAGAGTTTAATAGGGCGAGGCAAGTCATTCCACAGGACCAGTGCTGCCCTTGAAGTCTTGGAGGGGAGAGTTGGCCGTGCACGTGTAGACCGATGACAGGTGGAGAGCGCCTGCCGACTGGAGTTGTCTAGACGGGACGTGCTTGCGGAGTAGTGAAGACATGTAGGGAGGAGAAGGAGATGAGTTATTGAGCGATTTGAACGTGAGCATCATTACCCTATGTTGTTTTTTACATACACTGACTGCAGGAATTATCCAATGGAAGGCTCACACCTATTGGCTTAGTTACATCCAGAAGGTGACTTTTTTTGGCATAGGACTGTAGTAATTATCTTATTGCTGCTGGTAAAGAAAAGCAATTGAGTGTCTGATAACCTTAAAGAACCAAAATGAACTTTTGAGCAAGGTGGTTTTGCTCATGAAAATGTGAGTCTGGTGAGAGTGTTAAGCGTTGAAGGAGTTACTGAAAACACCTGCTCCAGATTGTCTTTTCTCTCATTTCCTTTATGTTTTATGTATTGACCTATTCACAGATTGGAAACAATTTGATTCGCTCTATAGAATTAATAACAATACTATGTTATCACCGCTTTACATGAGGTTTATAGAGGAAGTGAAATGTTTTGACGGTGCAACACAAAGAATGACGTTTTTATTGTATGAAAATAATAAAAAAACGTAAAATAAATGAACCTACTTTATGATTTGTGACTGCAGGGTGCGCTGTATTAGTGCACATTACTCATTTTCTGATTTTCTAATGTAGACGTCCTTTAATCAACACATATTTACCGTCTGTCGAAAACTAGTGATTGTGCCAGCACTCATTGTGTTCATTAGTGCCCCTGTAGTACACTGTAAACCTCTTTGCTGTACTTGTGATGATTTTGGACTAATTAATTTGAACAGGACTGACCTTTTTTCGAATAATAGGGTGAAACATAATAGTCATTTCATTCTTATTCATTAATGCGGCAGCACAGACAGTTCTGCAATAAAAGGGGGGGAGAGTATGTGCTTAACTTTCAATATTGGTGGTTTGTAATAAAAAAAAAATGAATCCAGGTTTATAAACGAAATAATAAAATGAGAGTTAACCCATTCACTACCGATTTTCATATAAATGTGGCCCACGCCCTCAAAAGTATATCTGAGGCTGGATGAGGTCCTTACTCTCAGCCTTCAAATAGCAAGACCTACAATGGAAAAAACTCCAGCATACAGCAGTATCTCCTCAAGCGGATTTATTCCTTCACCGTCACTGCCGCAACACTTCACCATGAGTCTCTATAAAGACCTGCTTAAGGTTGAAACATCTTGTGCTGTGAAGGTATAGATCCACTTGCGATACTGCGGTATGCAGTGGCGTCACTAGGGTTGGTGTCACCCGGTACGGTAACTTATGGTGTCACCCACCCCCCGAGTTTTAAGGGGGGGTTTTTAACTACTTTTGCTCATAAATCAGTACTCCCATATAACACTGAATGCTCATAATACACGGCGCACATTACTGTGAGTTTTATTGCTGTAGAGCTCTGTGATATGCTCATCCACAAATTTTGGCAAACTGACAGCAAGTACGGTGCCTGTTTGAAGGCAGTGAAAGTCCCCATAGAAAAGTAATGGTTAATCTGTTCAGAGACACCGAACAGCTGAGAAATATCCTGATATCCGGTGCTTTCATTTGGCAGGTTTATTCAGGGCGAACGAACACCATAGGTTTCAATGTTAAAAATATTCCTGTTTTTATCCAATATCTAATAAACCGTTCATTCCTTTAATCCATAGTAAAAAATCTCTTTATTTATTGATTTTATTTTTTTTAGTATCTTTTAGGCATTTAAAAAAAAATCAATTTTTTTTCTAATAGCAATTTTTCTTTTTTTTCTGTAACAGACCTTTTTATTATCATTCATAGGACCTTATATGTTAATTTCAGACATTTTCGTTCAGTAGTTCTTTTTAAAGCAGCAGGCAACGGGTTTGCGACCGCATTCGGTGACTGATTCCCTGCACTTCAGGGACCCTGTGGTGAATTCAACGGGGAAATTTGATTCCCCAAAGTGCGGGGAACAACAGAACACTGAAATGTCTGCGTCATTTCGGTGCTCTGTGAATATCCTCTTTGTGGTGTTTTTTTGCAACCCCCTGGAAAGTGTCAGCGTAGGCTGTGCCTACCCAGGACATACTTGAAAATGAGAGAATTCTCAATGTATCCTTCCTGGTGTCACCCGGTGCGGGCTGCACCCCCGCCCCCCTAAAGACGCCCCTGGTGGTATGCTGGAGTTTTTTTCATTGTAGGTCTTGCCGTTCACTGCCAAGTGATTTTCCAAAACTCCACTCTCAGGAACCAGTGGATTCCGGAAAATCATTTTTTATTAATTATACAGTAAAAATATTTGGGAATATTCCCAATTTATTCCTTACTGTATTGATTACGGAGATGTAGTGTATGCAGCAACCCCGCAAACACACCTTCAGAAACTTACTACATTGTATAACTCCTTCTGCCGCTTTGCATTACAATGTAACTACATGACCCACCATTGTGACATGTTAAAAGAGCTAAACTGGCCATCGCTGGAGTCTAAACGCACCCTTCACCTTTCCAGCCTGGTGTCTAAGAGCATTTCTGGGAAGCTGCCACCCTACCTGAATAGACTGCTTCCCCAAGCAGCTCCCTCATCCTATAACCTCCGATCCAGGACCAGCACCTTACTTGCTATACCACAATACAAAAAGACAGTGGCTCGGACCTCATTTTCCTACAGAGCACCACAATTATGGAATAACCACCCAGACACAATCAAATCTTCCCCCAGTCTTAAGTCACTCAAGAGCACCTTACTAACATACCTCAATACAGAATGCACCTGTAAACATGTAACCTAGTGACTATATTTCCTACATATTTATTTTCTGTCAATCTGTATATTTGTGCTGTTTTTTGGGGTTTTTTTTTTTTATATCTTGCATTTTATTACTTTGTATTTCTGTAACTGTAACACTTCAATGTTCTTGAACCCAGGACATACTTGAAAACGAGAGAAATCTCAATGTATCCTTCCTGGTAAAATCCTTTATAAATAAATAAATAAATAAATATAAACTTATTTGAGAGGTGGATGTCGCCATCTACTGGCCAAATGGAGTTAATGCAGGTAGAACTGCAGCTCGTAGCTTCATTGGGGTTATTTAGAAAGCACCGAAATTTCGGCACTCTCTCGTTCGGGCAACTTCAGTGTGCTCCGGCCATTTCAATTTGCTGACCCTGCGTTGAATTCAGCACTTACCGCAGGGTCCACGAAGTGCGCTGAATGGGATCTGCCGAATGCCGACGATCAGTCCGCTGAACGCTGAAAATCAGCCCACCGAACCCCGCCGAAGAGAGCAGACGATCCGCCGAACTGACCACTGCAGGCCGTCAAACAGCCGCCAAACTGGTAAAAAAAAAAAAGAAACTGCAAATTTAAAAAAATTATTTAGAAATAAAATGCATGAAAATGCACGGAAATAATAAAAGAAGTCCAATGAAAAATTATGAAACGGTCTGTTACAGAACAGAAAAACACGCCATTAAAATAAATGGAAATCAAAAATTTCGCCAAAAAAATCTATAAAAATACCTAAAAAATTCTAATAAATACATTGCTTTTTGCTGCAAATGAAAAGAATAAACGGTTGAATATAAAGTGAGTAAAGCCGCATGTATATATTTTTTTACATTGAATCCTGTTTCGCCATTCGTCTGTTTAAACCTGTCAAACTGAATCACCTAAAATCAGGGCATTTCGCCAACATTCGAGGTCTCTGAATAGATTAACCATTACTTCTCAAAGGGACAATTTCACTGCCGCCGAAGGTGGCCGAATTGTGGCGAACTGCACTGTATTTCACTGGCAATTTGCCAATATTTGGCGAATTGACAGCTTTCTGTATAGACAAACTGCCACTAAATTACACCATTGGGGGAAATTCGCCGTTTGGTGTAATTCGGTGGCAAATTCAGCGCTTATTGAATAACCCTTCATGTCTTGTCAGTTTGGGAAAATCTGATAAAGAACATTCCTACGGTGATTTTAACCAGTTTTTGCACCTCGGGAATCATGCCCACAGGGCTACAACTTTGGTGGCACCTTCCAGAGCCAAAAAGCTAAGGATGAATTTAATTCGCAATCGCACAGCATAACCCCAGATTGTGTTAATACGACATTGGGCTGCTGTGTCTGCTACTGCCGAACGAGTATACAAGAAGGGGTTAACTTCCATTTTTTTAATACATTTTGCAGAAATGGACCTGGTTTGTGAAGCAAAGTCTCCCATTCAGCTCCCGTAGATATAGTTTCATATTTAAAATGCTAAATTGGCCCAACGTTTATAAGTCAATTCAATGGGTTTTGTGTATTGGTACCTTGTAAACAATCCGGCGAATCATTAATTCAGACCACTGCGATAGAGATAAATAATGATCAAAAAAACCTACAGGCCGTGCATTCCTCCACTTATGGATTGCTTCAGCACTTCATTTTTCAGATAGTATAACAGACAAGTGATCTTCTTCTTGAACCCCTGGCTGACAATAAGACAAATACACAAGACATTTAGTTTTCTCATTGAAAAAAAAAACCATACAAAACATACAAGTGACAAATGAGCGTTGAGCTTTCATATAGACACTGTAGTAAATCAGTGTTCACTAGCCAGGATGGACGCACATCACTCTGGCAATCAGAAAAAAGTATGACTTGTCAAAGAGGGTAAAGCAAGGTTAAAAAATATATATATGGTTCATGCAAATTGAAGGTGGGTGTGACAAAGGTACATAAAAATAAAAAATGTTCTACGCATATTTATCCGTGTCCATACATGTGTTATTGAACTTCAATTCCAACTGGGCAACTATGTTTTTGATGGAAGCCATCCTCACCTCACTGCTGATCTCCACCATATGTTGTCAAGTGGCTGGGTGACCGTTGCCAAGTCCAGCCTGCTTACTAGGGATGTGCGTTTCGGGTTTCGGAATTTCGGAATTTTCACGAAATTTCCCGATTCGTGTTTTCGGATGCGGCCTAATTTCCGAAGAATTTTAGATCCGAAAACCGACAGATCCGAAAAGTTTTCCGAGCCGAAACGAAATATTTTCGGATTTTTCGAATGGGCTTGAAATGTGTCAAACGAGGAGAACAGATGTTCCGAAAAACGAAAATTTTCAGAAAAAAGAAAATTTGCCGAAAAACGAAAATTCGATACAAAAAACGGGCAAAATGACACGAAAAAATCCGAAAGATGGTCGATATTCCGAAAAATGTGCAATTCTGAAAAACGGAAATTTTCGAAATTACGAAAAGTCGATACAAAAACCGAGCACAGTGACACGAAAATACGAAAAATGGTCGATATTCCGAAAAAAAAATGTACCCGAAAAACGGGCCGAACCGAATCGAATCGAAACCGAAATCGGTCGAAACGAGCCGAATCGAAAAGTTTAAAAATCCGAAAAATCGAACCGAATCGAACCGAAAAAAAAAAATCGGTGCACAAGCCTACTGCTTACCCAGCCGATCACCACCAAATCCAGCCTATCCGTTGCCATGGCCCACTCTATTGCGACCTTCTGGTGGCCTCACGCCAGGTAGTGTGGCAGCCTGGATGACTCCTTACTCCTGCTTACTCTAAGACAGCTTCCCAGGAGGGACCAGGAGAAGTACACAACATGGCGGTGCAAATAGGCCCGCCTCCTCCAATACGGCATCATTGGGGGCCCCAGAATAGTGGGAGGAGCTCTAGAGCCTAACCTATATAAACGAGCCTCTGCTCAAGTCCCAAGCTTCTGGATTGTAGCAAGAATCGGTGTTGTCTGCATTCTTTACAGTGATTATTGTGTACCGACCTAGATTAGTGTCCCGACCTTGCATGTATCCCACCTGCCTCCACCTCTGCCCTTGATTGACCCCTACTGTTCTTCCCCATTTGAACTCTTTCCTGACCAAGTACCAAGTTCAAAAGTCCTTTAGAACCAAAAGAGGTTTCCATTTTGACAAGCGTCATTGTTCCACCTAGGTTTTCCATCTACATGTTTGTTTGTATTTCTAGGAAGAAAAAAACATGGCAGAATGTAAGCTCAGAGGGTCTACAACATTTGGTCTTCTACCAGTCAGCCATCGTTTTCTCTACTGGTCTAAGGTGTCTTACATTTTCATGTGTTGATTTGCAGAAAGAATGCTTTCTTGACCAAGTGTCAAGTCCAGAAGTCCTTTAAAACCAAAGGAGGTTTCCACTGTGACCAACCTCACTTCTCCTAAATTTTCCATCTACGTGTTTGGTTTTATCTAGGAAGAAAAAGCATGGCAGTGAGCAAGCTCAGAGGTTCTACAACATTTGGACTTCTACTTGTCAGCCATCTTTTTTGACTACAGTTCTGATGTGTCCTACTGTCAGGTTTAATACCTTGCAGGTACTCGCCTTTCAGGTTATGAGCCCAATATGCAGGTCTTGGGGATGCACACAGTTCGTGGGAGAGGAGAACAACACCGGAGGGCTGTGGGACAGGGTACACTGGAAACTCACAGGTTGGCTGAGGGTGATGGGGAAAGCAATCCTTGAGTCCAGGTGCAAGGGTAGCTGGCTAGCTGCTCCTGGGAGAGCACGTTGGGAAGGGTAGTTGCTCCTGGGAGAGCACAGTCAGTATTGGGGGGTCTTGGAGCAGGGGAAACACGATGAGTAGATAGGGAAAGCAGGTTTCTGGAGCTTGGTCTTGCAGGTCTTGTTCATAGGAACAGGAGACAACAATGAAGCACTATGGGAAGGTAGGAGGGAACCTTTATTGGTTAGACACATGGGTGTGTCACGTGACCTGAGGTATGTGTGTGTTAGGTGCATTAACTGTTTATTAGCTGGTTCACAGCAGAAGGGCAGCACCTTTCATGCAGCTGCCACTTGCATGGATTCACGCAGGTACGGTCCTGACACCTACATCTTCAAGTGTTGATTTGAAGAAAGAACTCTTTCTTGACCAAGTGCCAAGTTCAGAAGTTCTTTAAAACCATAGGTTTCCATTGTGACCAGCGTCAGTGGTCCTCCTAGGTTTTCCATCTACATGAAAAGAGAAATCCTAGTGGCGCAAGTATTGATAGAGCAACACCAGTATCTTAGGTGTAGCGGTACATATACAATATAATCAGCCAGTTTTAAAGTGCAACGTTATACATTCACTATTCTAAAGGTGCTTCAGATATTGTTCAGATGTTCCTTAACACTTGTATTTACTTTTACTTGTGAGCCATGTTTTTCACTAGTGTTCTGATTTGTCTCCCATCAACACGTGCTGATTTGTAGAAAGAACTCTTTGCTGACCAAGTGGCAAATTCAAAGCTCCTTTAAAAAGGAGGTTTCTATTTTGACCATCATCACTGCTTTTCCTAGGTTTCCCATGTAGATGTTATTTTCTAGGATGATAATATGACAGACAGGAATTTCGCTTTTTATGAAAACAAAATTCATTTGCAAACAGGTTCCAGAATGTAGCCCCAAAGTTTTAGCACCTTGGGAGTGATACCCAAGGTGCCAAATCAGTTTAAACAGCTTGGATTCTTTTTTTCTTTCATTAAACCCTTCACTACTAAGTGATTTTCAAAAAAAAACATTGTCAGAGACCAGTGTTTTTTTTGTACAAATTGTCACAAAGAAATATTTGGGCATATACCCATTTTATTTCTTACTCTAAATAACCTATTTGGTCAGTACATGGCGCCCTCTACTGCCAAACTGAGTTATAGCCGTTGCAGCTGCAGCTCGATCTTTTTTTTCCCTGCATCGGTTGTTGAATGCCTGATGTCAGGGCATCATCAGCCGATATTGCACAGTTTTAGCTCTTTGGGCATTATGCCCACAGGGCTAAAATGTAGGGGGCACCTTCTGCAGCCTAAAAGCAAACAAAATTTGTTTGCAGCAAACAAATTTCATTTGCTTTTGAGCTGCAGATAGAACAGCAGTTTGAGATATCGTGATATTGGGGCACCAGACTGATGCCTTTGATGCCCGACATATCTGTCACGTTTTCCCAGCACAGCCAGGCCCCCTGGTGCTGAGAGCTCTTCTCAGCCCTCCTGGTTTTCGGGGTTAAACTGTTTTGGCTCTCTGCACCTGGAGTCTCAGCGTCTGACCAGACCTGTGGTCAAGTGACCTGCACTACCCTATTAAATGGCTATCAGTGCAATGGTTCCCTGATCCAGTATAGATCTTCCTTGCTGAGTTCCTGATTTCTGTATTTTGTATTTGGATATCTTGGTTCTGACTCCTGGCTCTGTATTCTGACGATTCTTGTGATTTACCCCTGTACCGTGTAATTAATATACTGGTTCATGACTCCTGGCTTTGTATTCTGACTATTCTCTCACTTGATCCCATTTGTGTTTTGTCTGTGTGGTATTCTGGTTTATGTTTGAACCACATTACAGTCTCTGTTGTTCGTTTATCTGGTGAGTCCTATCGTAAGAATTCAGTTTTGTTGTATGTCCCTGCTGGTTTCAGCTCTAACCTCAAGTTCTATATGTGAGTCCTGCCCTGCATGTTGCTGACTATATTTCTGTCAAGTCTGTTACTCTGGTTCATGTTTTCTGTATGTGTGTATCTAGTGCAGCAGCTCATTGTTCTGGTTTATAGAGACCACCTCAAGGATCTCTTTCTTGTTCCATTGTTGCTAGATATTCCTTCCTGTCAAGTCTGGTTTAACCCTGTCATTTTGTATATTCCCACCCTGTACTCTCAGGACCGGATTAAGATCTCAATGGGCCTGGAGCTGAATATTTTGGTGGGTTTTTTTGGAAATTAGCAAAATGAAAACATATTTTTGGTTATTTAATAGATACGAGAGTATTTAACCAGCCAGTTACTGTGTGATTAATTTTTCATTCAGATTTCAATAATTTAAAGCGTGTAAAATTATTTATCATCCAAACCTTTGTGGTTATATATTCGATAGGGAATTCTTGTTAAAAAAAAGAGTGAAATTGGAACCTGTTACTGCATTTTTCTGAGACAGTATACAATTTTAACCAAAAAAATAAAATATTTCCCTTGTGTTTTGGGGGATGGTGTTTTATGAATAATGTGACTATGTATAAGACCTTGCTGACCTTGCTCCCAGAGTTGGAAATTAAAAGGTGAGTAATGGCAGTGGTATTGCTCGTTTTTAATGTGACAAATGGACAATACCATCGCTTTGGAACTGAAAATAAATAAATTAAACTTTTTTTGTTTTCTTTTAGATTTTACGTGGTCACGTTTGGTATCAATGCAAAGGCCAGACCCTGACCTGTTCAATGACACCTCCCTTGACCTTGTGAGGTGTAACGATTAGTGACGCAGGGTTTCAAAGTCCCCCCCATTGCTCTCTGCTGCAGTGCGGCAGTTAAGGTTTTTGTAATAACAATTCTGTGTTAGAAATAAAAAATAAAACTTTCTTTATTTTTTATTTTCATTGTTACCTAAAACCTGGTCGTGTTTGATATCATTGGAAAGGTCATGCTCTGGTCTTTCCAGTGATACCTCATATGACCTTGTAGCTGCTATGACGTTGCAGTTACAGTGGTCCAAATGTCCATCATTGCAGACACAGTTATCCTTTCTCTGGGCCTATTCTGGGGCATGGGCCTGGAGCTGCTGCTCCATCAGCCCCTATGTTAATCTGGCCCTGTGTACTCTATATAGTCAGAAGACCATCCAAGGACCTTGCCCCAGTGCAGGACCTTCCTCTCGTGTGTGTTTACTGTCTTGTCTTGTCTGGTTCTGTTGTATCCTGTGTGCAGGGTTCTGCAATATGCAGAAGGACACATACCTGCCTTAAGGGCTTAAAACACACAGCAGCAAGGACCCCCCTTTGGCTCCTGAGGGGGGCCACCATAACAATATCTTGATCTCGTTAGCGAAGAGTGTTAAGAAAAAAACGAATCCTAAGCTGTACTATGGAGATGCAATTGCGCTACTTGGCCAGCAGATGGTGCCATCTGCCTGTCAAATAATGTGTGCGTTTGAAAAAGTGCTTTGGATATTTGAATCTATATTTGAAGCACAGTTGAAATGTAGCAAATTTCATTAACATATAACCACTGGGTCCTGGCAGGGATTTATGGAAAACGCCTTGCCAGTGAAGGGGTGAAAACAGTTAATGAAACATTTGAAAAATAGTCGTGTTTTAATGACACTGTAGGATTCTGGCTCTGTTGCTTCAACTGATTTTTTTGACATGAAATTAGAGAGTGAGCATTGTGTCCATCAATTTACATGTCCCTGTATGTTAATTTACATGCTCGTATACATCAATATGTCTAAAGAGCAGTTCTTTTTACATGTTTACTAAATTAAAAACAAAAAAAAAAAGGTTTGTCAATGCTACGCGGATATGAGGAAAGACACATTTGCCTGTTACTATGTGTGTCAGGATAACTGAAAATGCCAGAAGGCATCTAAATATTGCAGCATCTGTTAAATTTTACACTTCGTGGTCACAAATCTCTCAAAGCCTCGATGCATTTTAAACTGTATCCTTTCTAAACTATCAAAGATTGATGGGTAATGCAATTGCACCTTCATTTTTATGACTCTTTCTAATTTAATAAACCATTGTAACTTTATCTTACTTTGCATTTCACTGCGCAGATTTTTTTTTTCATTTTAATCTTTTGCCTGAATAAAAGCGCTCGCGTATTAAAAAACATTATAATATTCATATATCTAGTAGTTACTCATGCGTCCGAATGGAAAAGAATATATTTTACTCTACTTTTTATATATTTAATCGCGGTCTTAAAAGTGCAAGACAGAATCATTTGGCTCACACGGCAAAAAATCAAATAAATCCTACGGCGGAAAGTGAAACCTCTTTAAATATTGCCTTGTTAAGAGCCGAGTATTAGAATTCCGCTGGTGGCTTTAAATTCTGATAAAACATGGCTTATATTTTAATAATCTTGTCACATTAAGCTAATGAGTAAAATATCATGCCATTTAAACACTTGACATACTGATTGTCCCTGATGTCATTTTCTTGAAATCTGGCAGTTCCTCCACCCTTTATTTTTTCTAGTCGTTTTCCCAGAAATTAGGTGGTTATTCAGAAAGCACCAAAATTCCAGCGCACTTCGGTGCACCTCCAGTGATAGGAAAGGGCTGCTGGTTGGAATCAGTTTGAAGTTCGATTCGAACATCGGCTGTTCGAAAATTCGCGAACTTCTAACTTTTCGGGACGTTCGCGGAAAGTTCGAAAAAAAATAAAAAATTTTTAAAAAAAATGCTTGAAAGATCAGAAAAAAAAATCTAAATATAAAGAGACTCTTTACTGCAGAATATAATAATAAACGGTTTATTAGATATTGATTTAAAACGGGAATATTTACCACTCATTGTTGGTCAAACATTTCCCACTCGTTGATGGTCAAACATTTCCCACTCATTGTTGGTCGAACATTTCCCACTCATTGTTGGGCAAACATTTCCCACTCATTGTTGGTCAAACATTTCACACACATTGTTTGTCAAACATTTCACACTCGTTGTTCGTCAAACATTTCCCACTCGTTGTTTGGCAAAAATTTCTCACTCACTGTTGGTCAAACATTTCCCACTCGTTGTTGGTAAAACATTTCCCACTCATTGGTGATGAAACATTTCACATGGCTTCAAAACGCGTTTAAACATGAGCAAAAGCGGTAAAATTAGCTCAGCACACAGCGGTATAATGGCTCAGCACTCAGCAGTGAAAGGGATAAAACTTTTTTTTAACTTTTTTTTTCATTGTTTCCCTGTCCCCCAGTGCAGTACCCGGACCCCCATACACCTTTTATGACCAATATCTTGCATATATGCCCTCTTGGAGGGGACCTTCATTTTCAAATGTTCGAGCCCCATTGACTTGCATGGTGTTTGCATTGTGTTCGAGTTTGCGGTCAAACATTTTCTGATGTTCGAGTTCGAATGTTCGAACGGGGGTGTTCGGCCCATCACTGCTCAGCGATTCCATTTGCCCGACCTTGCAGTGGATTCAATATTCTCTGCATGGTCCCCAAAGTGCCCGAACATGGAGTCGCCGAAGAACGCTGAACTGAAAACCGAATGCCGCAGAACTGCAGAAAAAAACCCAGAACTCTGCTGTTCTCCTAACAGGTGTTTAAAGAATAAAAATGCATTAAAATGTGTCTAAATAATAAAAAGGTCCTTTAAAAAAATAACAAAAAGCTCTGTTACTGAGTAAAAAAAAACGCCTTTGAAAAAATTGGCAATCAAAAAATGTCATTTAAAAACTATAAAAATACAAAAAATACAGAAAAAGGTGTTCAGAAAAGAAATAAATAAAAAAATGGTTTACTGAAAATAATAAACGGTTGAATAAAAAAGTAATTAAAACAATAATATTTTTTTACATTGTATTCTATGGAAGGATGTTTCAATCTGTTGAACTGAACCAACGAAAATCAGGGCATTTCACTGACATTTCGGTGCAGTTCGGCATTCTGTGAATAAATTAACTATTACTTCTCTATGGGACAATTTCACTGCCGCCACAGGTTGCCGAATTCCAGCAATCTGCGGTGAACTACACCATATTTTCGCTGGCAATTCGCCAGTATGTGGAGAATTGACAGATTTCTGAATAGACGAATGGCCACGAAATTGCGCCATACGGGGAAATTCATTGTTCGGTGCAATGCAGTGGCAAGTTTGTCGCTTTTTGAATAACCCCTTTAGTTGTTTCTCTTCATCAACCTCTGGTTCACAATGTAAGTGCACAAAATCGACTGTCGGGAGGAGCGCACACAAAAGCAACATGCAAGCCCTCGGGAAGGTCTCCTGCACTCTTTGATGATGTTCTACAGAAAGCGCCTACCACTACATCCACACTCAGTAATAGAAAGCCCAATGTGTCTAAGCAAGAGTCAGCTCATATTAAAGGGATACTGTAGAAAATATTTATTTTTTTTAGTATTTTTGTATTTTATTTCTATTTTTGGCAGATTTTCCTCTTAGGTAGGGATGAGCCAAACACCCCCGTGTTCGGTTCGCATTCGAACTCGAACAATTTCAAAAGTTCGAGTTCGAACTCGAACTCGAACCGAACTCAATGCAAGTCAATGGGACTCAAAAGTTCGATTTTTAGAGTGCCCTCCAAGAGGGCATATATGCAAGATATTTGCCATAAAAGGTGTATGGGGGTCCTGGTAGTGCCCTGGGGACAGGAAACAAGGACAAAAAGTTTAAAAAAAGAAGTTTTTAAAGGAACAGTGAGTTTTCCGTAAAATAAGGGTTAAAAATAAAAACGAAAAATTCCTTCAAATATCGTGCCTAGGAGGTCCCCATAACCTGCCCGTGAAGTGGCGGATCTGTAGGATGTATAGAAACATCGCCATCAGAGACCCACACACGACAACTAGCCACTCTTAAGCGGTTAAAATGCACAGGGACTGGCTACTCTCCTGTTAGATGAGGGAATGTATTATAAGTATAAAGCAAGGTATATATGACAATGGATAGTCAGAGACTCTAGGGACTCAGCTTGTACACTTTATGATAGACATTTCTAACACAATAATAAATGTATGCTCACATAGGCCCTTTGGGAGAGGTACATGACATACAAATACTGGAATATTATGTTTAAATCTAAGGAGTGTGATAAAGATTTTATTAAGCCCTTGATGACAAATGACGTAACATCTACATCATTAATGATTGGCTTTACAGAGTCCTGGTCCTTAAGGGGTTAAACAGCATATCAGAGAGGATCATATAGTAGAAATAAACACTTCTTAGAATTCAAAACAAGCACAGTGTTTGTTCATACATGTGCAGGAGCCCCCACCCAGTCTGCAGGCAATGTATCAAATTCTAATTGCTAATTAGAAGCACATGTTATTTTCAAACACTAATTAAACACCTGTTGTTTACGCCATTTGAGAGCACCGGTCATTTAGAGGTGAGAATCTTTGCACCTAGACATTAGGTAGTTTTTTAATTCAATATCTAATAAACCGTTGCTTATAATATTCTGCAGTAAAGAGTCTCTTTATTTCTAGATTTTTTAGTATATTTTTAAGCATTTTGTATACTTTTTTCAAAAAAATGTTTTTTTTTAACTTGAACCGAACACGTCAAAAAGTTTGAAGTTCGCAAACTTTCGAACTGCCAATGTTCGAGTCGAACTCCGAACTGATCGAACCAAACAGCTCATCCCTACTCTTAGGCTCAGAGACTCCTGACCCTGAAAATCCCTGAAGCTTTACTACACAGTTTGTGTTGTTTTTATTAATGCAGCAATATTGTTCACATTTCAATTATAATGTGAACAATGATGCTGCACTAATGATTTTTTTCTATGGGGTGCATTTGCTAAACATCATGTAATTCCCCCCACAAAATGTAACGAGTCCCCATTTCTAATTTTTATAACAAGCGCAACGCATTCAAAATATAACCGCAAATGTTCATGTGATAAAAGGTGAGAAAAAAACACTTTACACGCTGCAGATTAAAAATTCTAATTTTACTGCATGTTTTGTTATAATATACAGGCAGGACATGACGTATACATATAAAAATGATATATTATGAATCTGCCGAGTCTGACGGAAAGAACGATATATAATACGTCTGGGTCGTATAATAAAATGTGGCTTCAAATCGCGTTTAAACATGATGAGCGAAAGGAGTAAAAATGAGCTCAGCACACAGCGGTGAAATGCCTCAGCAGTGAAAGGGTTAAAAGGATATGCTCCGCAGGTTTTTTTCCGGTCATCGTGATGAGCAGCAGGCTGGTTTAGAGATGCAGTTGGCCAATTTAAAAGCCTGTTTGATATTTTCTTTGCACAAATATTTTCCTGGCTAATGTATACACCATATATTTGCAATGTTTGGGAATGCAGGGAGGGGGAAAATGTAGGTAAATACAATAAAGCACAATCCGAAATAGTGAACATCTGCAGAGCCATGGTTTAATGAGCAAAGACAATTGAAGGCATTCTCTGTCCTAATTTCCACTAAGTTGACTGACAATGCCCCACAACTCTCTTTCTGATCCAGAATAAACAAATAAGCTAATCAGAGCAGAACAAGCTGTTTGTGAGTGTCATACTGTAATTATGGATAACGGGGATGTGAAAATATACTGTATCTCCCTTTAGCGTTTAAACATAGTGTTTTGTGCTTCGTGTCGAATGCAACACATGCACTGGTTTGTAACAAAGTAGCTAGAGCTATGATTCACATTATTCATATATGATTTAAAGCTGCTCATTCTTGAGGGGGAGGGGGACTATTCAATAAACGCCAAACTTGCCACCGAATGGTCAATTTCCCCATACAGTGCAATTTCGGTTCTTCTATTCGGAAAGCTGTCAATTCTCCAAATACTAGTGAATTGCAAGCAAAAATACGGTGCGGTTCCCAGCAATTCGGTAACCTTTGGCGGCTGCGAAATTGTCCCATAGAGGAGTCATGGTTAATCTATTCATTGAACGCCAAACTGCACCGAAAAGTTGGCGATATGCCCAGCTTTTCGGTGGTTCAGTTCAACAGGTTTAAACAGGCAAATCCCATAGGATTCAATGTAAAAAAGAAAATATTACCGTTTTTACCATTTTTTATTCAATTTATTATTATTATTATTATTCTTTATTTATAAAGCGCCAGCATATTCCGTAGCGCTGTACAATAGGCACAGTATAGACAGGGTTACAATACATTGAACAACATTTGACAAACAGTACAGGAGGAGATGAGGGCCCTATTCCCGTAGGAACTCACAATCTAGGAGGGTTGGGGTTGGAAACAGGAGGAGAGGACTGTAAGGTGAGAGTGATTGATGGTTGCATCAGTGAGTTGGATGGTAGGCTTCCCTAAATAGGAATGTTTTAAGGGAGCGTTTGAAGGAAGAGAAGTTAGGGGAAAGTCTGACAGTACGAGGGAGTTTATTCTTTTTATTTTCAGCTAAAAAAAAAACTTTTTATTTATTTTTATGGCACTTTTATGGATTTTTTAAGGTGAAATTTTTGGTTCGGTTATTTTACTATTATTCTTTAACAGACTGTTTTATTATTTTTTACAGGACCTTTTTATTATGTCTTCACATTTTCATGCATTTTTTTTAAACCAGCTTGCGTTCGGCAGCTCCCGTTCTGTGCACTTCGGGGACCCTACAGTGAATAGTGAATTCACCGCAGGGTTGGCGAACTGAAATCGCGAAAGCGCATCGAAGTGTACCGAATGAGAAAGCACCAAATTTTCACTGAAATGTCGGTGCCTTCTGAATAACCCTCCAAGTATCTAATGAGTACCTTAGGTGTATGGTCTACAACAGGGATCTCAAACTCTGGCCCTCCATATGGTTCTGAACTACAACTCCCATGATTCTCTGACCATTTACTGCATTCTAAGAATTCTCGTAATTATAGGCCACCAAGATCTGAAGGCCAGAGTTTGAGACAACTGATCTTTAAGTATCCACCTTTTTGCAGAAATTTCAATATTTTATAGTTTTACCACTGGACAAGAGTGAAATCTCCTAAGGGTTTATTCACTAAGCACCGAAATTTCAGTTCTGTGCACTTCGGCGTCTCCATTTCTTCTACAGTACGGTGAATTCACTATTCGCTGGATGCTTACTGTAGTGCGTAGAAGATGGAATCTCCAAAGCCTCATGGAAAAGTTGGAGAACGTCGCCGAAGAGCACCAAAAAGTGCTGAACTGCGCCGAAGTGGCTTTGGCGAATTCCACCGAACTGCAAAAAACCCCCCCAAAAAATAAACTCTTCTATTCTCCTAATAGGTGTTTAAACCAATAAAAATTTATTAAAATTTGTCTAAATAATTAAAAAGGTCCTTTAAGAATCACATCAAATTTTTAAAATTTGGCTCTTATTTAAAAAATTCAATTAACTCCTTCACTACCGAGATCGCGATATCCCGAGCTTCAAAGGTACCATCCAGTGCCCCGATATCGAGACGACTCGATCTGCAGCCCAAAAGTAAATGTCATTTGTTTGCTGCAAACAAATTTTGTTTGCTTTTGGGCTGCAGAAGGGGGCCCCCCAAAGTTTTAGCCCTGTGGGCATAATGCCCTAAGAGCGAAAAATGTAAAATCAGCTGCTGAATGCTCTGAAATATCAGGCTTTTAGCAGCCGATGCAGGGAGAAAAAAAGACAACATAGACCTGCTGCTCAAACCTCTTTAAAATCATTTTGGCAGTAGATGACGCCATCTACTGGCCAAATAGGTTATTTACAGTAATAGCTATATAAAAATTATTTTACAAAAAAAAACATGGTTTCTGACAATGTTTTTTTTTTCAAAAAAAAAATCACTTGGTAGTGAAGGGGTTAAATACGATATATTGTGAAAAAAGTTTTTCGTTTTATAAGAGTTGTGTCTGACTGTCACTGCTGTGTAGCTGCCCAAGAGTGATGTGAGTTGAGCATGTAAGATGCTGCGTTGTTGTATTTTAGGGGCTCAGTCCCCCTTTCATTTTATCCTACTTCTTCTATTTTACGGAGTGCAGGGGGGGCAGACGCAAAGACCTTGTCAGGATCTTTCTTTAAAACCTGAAAGTATAAAATAAATATCTTCAAAAATATAATCAGAGCGGTTCTACGGCTTTAATTCGGTGGCTGATTTACTGTGCGCAGCGCTAATTTATATTTGTCAAAGATCTTGTCTATTTTTAGGGTATAACATTCACAAACGCTAACACGGAACCTCCCAGTAAAACGCAGGCTTTCAAAAGCCTGTTGTGTACGATGGTGGAAGCAGCAATTATAAATAGCTAACATTAGAATAATCAAGAATATAATAAGCAGGAAAGTAAATATATATATAACATTTTACTAATGAAACATAGTATATTCTCCATATTTTATTTGCATCTCGTATTTCTGTAAAAGAAGGACTAAAGGGGTTATTCACTAAACAATGCTCTTTGGTTGAAAAACAAAGGTGGATATACAGGATTATTCAAAGAGATCCAAATTGCTGGCGAAAGGTATCCGAACAGTGAAATTCAGCGTACGGTTACCTTTACTGGCTATTCGGCTAACCAGAGAGCAGGCAGTTCGCCAAATGTTGGCGAATTGCCTGTACATACTGTGGTTGTTCGTTGCCGGTTCGAGGGCAGTGAAATCCCCATAGAGAAGCCATGCTTCGTCTATTCATAGAACAAAAACCAGCAGTGAAAAGTTGCCGAAATGCCCTGCCATTCGATGGTTTCATTCAACAGGTTTATTCAGGCGAATCCCATAGGCTTCAATGTTAAAAATATTCCCGTTTTAATTCAATATCTAATGAACCGTTCATTATAAAATTCTGCAGTAAAAAGTCTCTTTATTTTTAGATTTTTTAGGATCTTTTAAGGATTTTTGGGGATTTTTTTGCGAAATTTTTGTTCGTTTTTTTTAAATCGTTCTTTTTTCTGTAACAGTCCTTTTTATTATCATTCATTGGATCTTATATGTAAATTTCAGACATTTTCGCTCTGTAGTTTCTTTGCAAACAGTGTTTCACTTTTCAAACATTAAAGCGTACGTTTTTTTTTTCACTCAATTCCTCTGCGGTGTCAGGTTTTTCCGGCGGCTGCTCTGCGCTGTGATCGGCGGCTGCTCGGGTTTCTCCGGCGTGTTCGGCGGGGTTAATCCAGATGTTTTTGCGGGTTTCAGTGAGTGTTCGCTGGGTTTTGCGGTGAGTGTTCGGCAGGTTTGCGGCGGCTTTTCCTTGCACTACGACGCCCTGTGGTGCTTGCTGAATACACCACAGGGTTGCCAAAATGGGATTGCCAAATCACGCCGAATTGAAGAGAACGAAAAGTCACCGAACGTGCGGTGACTTTTTGATTCTCTTTGAATAATCCTGATAGTATGGCAAACTTCGGGGAACAACAAAGAATGAAATACGATAAAACGATGATGACTGCTTGATGGATTACATTCTGCTGACGCTTCATAGAAACATAGAAACATAGAAAAATGTCGGCAGATAAGAACCTTTCGGCCCATCTAGTCTGCCCAATTACATGGATACTTTACCTGGATTTATCTTTTGTTTAGGATAGCCTTATGCCTATCCCATGC
This sequence comes from Leptobrachium leishanense, assembly GCA_009667805.1. Taxonomy (NCBI): domain Eukaryota; kingdom Metazoa; phylum Chordata; class Amphibia; order Anura; family Megophryidae; genus Leptobrachium; species Leptobrachium leishanense. The sequence continues at coordinate 23,137,069 of CM019069.1, forward strand.
TTGCTGAAATTCAATTACTGTTTTGGCCTCTACCACTTCTACTGGAAGACTGTTCCATGTATCCACCACCCTCTCAGTAAAATAATGCTTCCTGATGTTACTTTTAAACCTTTGCCCCTCTAATCTAAGACTATGTCCTCTTGTTTTGCTATTTTGTTTCCTTTTAAATATACTCCCTTCCTCTACCTTGTGGATTCCCTTTACGTATTTATCATCAAGTATATACAGTAGAAGAGAAAAACTCTGTAAGAATAAAGGGGTTATTGAGAAAGCATTTCAGCGAAATTCTGTTGTTTTCTAGTTCGGTGCGATTCAGTGATTCCATTTCGCCAACTCTGCGGTGAATTCACTATTCACTGCAGGGCCCCCGAGGTGCACCGAACATGGAGTCGAGAATGCCGCCAAACTGACCGACGAACGCCAAACGCCAAACGCCGTTGAATTGTAGAAAAGAAGAAAAAAAGCTTTGCTCTATTTCTAATAGGTGTTTAAACCAATAAAAAGGCATTAAAATGTGTGTAAATAATATTTATTTATTTATAAAGGATTTTACCAGGAAGGATACATTGAGATTTCTCTCGTTTTCAAGTATGTCCTGGGTTCAAGAACATTGAAGTGTTACAGTTACAGAAATACAAAGTAATACAATGCAAGATATTTAAAAAAAAACCACAAATATACAGGTTAACAGAAACTAAATATGTAGGAAATATAGTCACTAGGTTACATGTTTACAGGTGCATTCTGTATTGAGGTATGTTAGTAAGGAGCTCTTGAGTGACTTAAGACTGGGGGAAGATTTGATGGTGTCTGGGAGGTTATTCCATAATTGTGGTGCTCTGTAGGAAAAGGAGGACCGAGCCACTGTCTTTTTGTATTGTGGTATTGCAAGTAAGGTGCTGGTCCTGGATCGGAGGTTATAGGATGAGGGAGCTGCTGGGGGAAGCAGTCTATTCAGGTAGGGTGGCAGCTTCCCAGAAATGCTCTTAAACACCAGGCTGGAAAGGTGAAGGTGAAGGGTGCGTTTAGACTCCAGCGATGGCCAGTTTACCACTTTTAACATGTCACAATGGTGGGTCATGTAGTTACATTGTAATGCAAAGCGGCAGAAGGAGTTATACAATGTAGTAAGTTTCTGAAGGTGTGTTTGTGGGGCGGCTGCATACACTACATCTCCGTAATCAATAGCCGGCATAAGCATTTGTTGTACAATCTGCTTTCTTACCGCGGGACTCAGGCAGGATTTGTTTCTGTACAGGGCACCTAGTTTGGGGTAAAGTTTAGATGAGAGTTTTTCGATGTGGGGGCCAAAGGATAGATTAGGGTCCAACCACATACCTAGATATTTGAGAGAAGTGACTGTGGTCAGCGCGCTATTTGATTTTGTCCCAACACATAGGTGGGGATTTTGCAATTTGTGTAGTTTAGGTGCTGTTCCAAAGAGCATCGTTACAGTTTTGTCAGTATTTAAAAAAAGTTTGTTGTGTTTGATCCTCTTTTCTACCTCTGTGAATTGTTCTTGCAGCATGGCCTCCAGCTGCGGGAGATTTGGTTTGCTGGTATAGATTACGGTGTCGTCTGCGTACATATGTACAGTTGAGGCTTTGCAGACGTTGGGCAGATCATTTATGAATATTGTGAATAGCAGGGGGCCTAGTATTGAGCCTTGGGGTACACCGCAAGTAACTGGGAGGGGGAGGGAGGAGCTGCCAGAAATTGACACATATTGTGATCGGTCGGATACATATGATTGAAACCAGGTTAGCGTGCGATCACCAATGCCAGAGTTTTTAAGTTTTTCTAGCAAGATGCCATGGTCTACCGTGTCAAAGGCCTTGGCAAAATCAAGGAAGATGGCTCCAGTTAGGTTTCCTTGTTCCATGCCAGCCTGGATAACATTGCAGACTTTTAAAAGGGCAGTTGTAGTTGAGTGATTTGGACAAAAGCCGGATTGATCTGGGGTTAAGTAGTTCCAATATTGATAATAATCACGTAATTGTGTGTAGATGCATTTTTCCAAGACTTTTGACATTACAGGGAGCAACAATATCGGACGGTAGTTGGATACCAAAGTACTGTCACCACTTTTATGGACAGGTACCACTATTGCAGTCTTCCAGAGCTTGGGTATGTATCCAGTCGCCAGTGATTCATTTATTAGGGTTGCGACAGCATTTGCAATTGCTGGCGCCCTGATTTTCAGCAGCATTGCTGGTATTTGATCAGGTCCAGACTGGTATTTCATTTTTTGCTTACGGAGAAGTTTAGTAACGACACTGACAGGCACTGGTATAAAACTGAATTCCTGTCTGATACAGGGACTTTGCACAGTTGAAGGGGCCTGACCTGCATGAGGCCACTCTGATTGCATGTCATTTCCTAGCTTGGCAATCAAAGTGGTGGCGCATGCAACAAAATAATCATTAAAGGCATTTGCTACATCTAGGGGGTGTTGCAGGGTCCTTTAAAAATAATAAAAATAATAAAAAAGCTGGCATTAAAAAAGAATTCTTCTAAAAATTACAAAAAACACATAAAGGTATTCAAAAATAAATAATAAAAAGGTCATTACAGAATGAAAAAAAAGCTGGCATTAAAAAAATTCTTCTAAAAAATATTTAAAAAATGCATAAAGGTGTTAAAAAATAATAAAAAAGTCTCTTACAGAATAAAAAAACTTCCATTAAAAAAATTCTTCTAAAAAATATTTAAAAAAATACATAAAGGTGTTGAAAAATAAATAAATAAAAAGATAATGTGCTGAAAATGAAAAGAATAAACAGTTGAATAACAATAAATAAATAATAAAAACGATAATATTTTTTTTTCCATTGAGTCCTATGGGATTCTCCTGTTTAAACCTGTTAAACTGAACCATTAAGAATCAGGCCATTTTGATGACACTTCAGTGCAGTTCGGCGTTCAGTGAATAGATTAACCCTTTCGCTGCTGAGGCTTTTCCCGCCCCTGTGCTGAGGTCATTTTTACTGGTTTTGCTCATCATGTTTAAACGTGTTTTGAAGGGTTATTTTAGTATATTACCCAGACATATTATATATCGTTCTTTCCGTCAGACTCGGTAGATTCATAATATGTCATTATTATATGTATACGTTATGTCATGTCTGTATATTATAACAAAAAATGCAATAAAATATGTATTTGAATTATTTACAATGTGTAAAGTGTTTTTTTTCACATTTTAACATGCGAGCAATTGCGGTTATATTTTGTATGGGGTGTACTTGTTAAAAAAATTAGAGATGGGGTCTCGTTACATTTTTTTTTGGGGAAAATTACACTATTTTTAACAAACGCACCGCATACAAAAATCGTTAGTGCAGCATCATTGTTCACATTATAATTGAAATGGGAAGAATATTGCTGCATTAACAAACCAAAAAAAAGAAAAAAAAAGTGTTTATTTTTTTTTTATAATTATTTTTTTTAATTCGTTTTAATTTTTATTTTTAATTTTTTTTTTTTGACAAAATTTTTCACAGTAGTGTTTGGTATCGTTGGAACGGCCATGCTCTGGCCGATCCAACCATACCAAACTTTAACCCCTAGCTGCCACGGATCGGGAGATAGGGAGTTCATTGGAACTCCCTATCTCCACCGTTGGTGGCAGTTAGGGGTTAAGTCCAGGACTGGCGTCATCGTGCTACGCACGATGACGCCAGTCCTCAGGGGGAGTTCCCGGAGGCTTGGCCAACATCCAAGATGTCGGCCAGCTCCGGGAAAGGATCGCGAACCGGCGCTTTTCAGCACCGATTCGCGATCCAGCTCCCCAGGGGTTAATGCCAGGCACCATTTGGAAGGGCAGGCTGTGCCCTTCCAAATGGTGCCTGGGTTAACCCCCGCAACGCCGCCGATCGGGAGGGAGAGAGGTCCGAAGGACCTCCCCCCTCCCTTTCAGGCGCCTCCTCCGCACATGCGAGGGGGCGCCTGAATTAGGTGTCATCGCGCTGCCGCGATGACACCTAATTCCAGCGGCTGCGGTTCCGGATGCGCGGCTGACATCGAGGATGTCAGCCCGCACCGGAGGGGCCAGCGATCGGCCGGAACCCGGCCGAACGCTGACCCCAATGGGAGGACGCGCTCAGCGCGTCCTCCGCATACCAGCGCATACCATTGCTTCTCTAGAGGACAATTTCCCTGCCGCTGAAGGTCGCCGAATTGCGGCGAACCGTACCGTATTTCGTCATCAATTCGCCAATAGCTTTCTGAATAGATGAACTGGCACGCAATTGCACCATATGGGGAAATTCACAGTTCGGTGCAATTTGGAGGCAAATTTGCTGATTTTTGAATCAAGTAAACATGTGCACAGCACAAAATTTTGTTTTGAACTAATGGATTAGTCCTAAAATGCAATTTATTTAGTTGCTAAAGAAATTCGTTTTCAGTTCTTTAATATGAAAACTAATTTCATTCATCCAAAAACCAGCAGATACAATTACTATTGTAGTGGCTCCTCAGAGGGCTGAGATCTCTGCTTGTTACAGTATCTCTCACTCTCAGCACAATGTGTCAGGCAAAGCTGTTACAGTAACTGACTGCTGCTCATCACAGTGCTCAGAGTTTCAGTAAAACTAGTAAATAATATTTTTATATATAAGATGTTATAACAATATTATTTCCTTGTTTTACTAAAACTCTGAGCGCTGTGATGAGCAGCAGTCAGTTACTCTAACTGCTGAGCCTGATACATTGTACTGAGAGATAATATAACAAGCAGCCAGTCTCAGCGCTCACAGCCACTGGATTTAAAGGGCTAAAAAAAATCCTCCTCTCTGTATAATGTATAGAACATCCTCCTGCATTAATACCCCTCTCTGTATAATGTAGATAACATCCTCCTGCATTAATTAATACCCCTCTCTGTATAATGTATAGAACATCCACCTGCATTAATTAATACCCCTCTCTGCATAATGTATAGAACATCCTCCTGAATTAATTAATGTCCCTCTCTGTATAGAACATCCCCTTCAATTTATAACTTTCTCTGTATAATGTATATAACATCCTCCTGCATTAATTAATGCCCCCTCTGTATAGAACATCCTACTGCATTGGCATGTGGAGGGTGCAGAGCTTCGGAATGCAATGCTTATCCAGCACAGGAGAGGGAACTTTTACTTAGGATTATAAAAGCAGGGGAGAGGGATAATATTAATGTAAATCGGTCCGAAAGCTCAGAGAAGAGATGACTGGTGCAAACTAATTTTTATAAGAAAATAAAGAACTTTAAATCCAGGGAAAACATTCAGATAAAATCACACTGAAGGCTCATAATGACAGAGTAACTGTGAGAGCTGGATACTAGATGTATCGGACGTAAAAAAAAACCTTTATAACAAGCAGCACTGGAAGAGGAGAGGGACTTTATATAAAACGTGTATTAGATGAGGAAAGGGGGATAGTGCTCCTGGATAATATAAAATGTATCAGACCAAGCCCCTATTATGCAGAGTGGGAGGGGAGATAGCACACGTTTTATAAAGTCCCTCTCTTCTCCCAGCAGTGCTTGTTCTAAAGGGGTTTTTACTATCTAGCCCTCCTCTGTCATTAGCTTTCAGTGTGATTTATTTTAAGGTTTTCCCTCTCCACTGCTTTTATCATCTCGCCTGCCTGATAGACATGCAAGGGTTAAGTAAAGGTTTCCTCTCCTGTGCTGGCTGGCTGTGCTGCGAGTGAGTATTCTGGAGCTCTATCACTGTCAGATTTTCGGGTAGGGGTCAGGAAGGATTATGCATACAAACCTTTTCTGTAGCTTTGCGATGTTGCGCTCTTCATTGCTGGTCTCCTTCACTCATCAATGTAATATCACAAAAAGGACTGAAACTAAAATGTAGTGCATTTTTTTTTAGTTTCTTTCGTTTTTTGTACTGAGCAGTTTCGTATCTCTTGAGTCATACTAAAACTAAATTATCCCAAAATTCGGACTAAATCGTTTTAGTACTAAAACGAATGCACATGTCTACCGTCAAGTCTAAATGAACAGATTCATGTCAAGTCAGTTTCACTTCTAAACCATAGGATGACACATTTTGGCATATTTTGTCAGACACTAGAATGAACTGACGCACTTTAGGTTGCAATATCGTCTCTCAGTTTACGTCTATTCAAATTTTCACAATTCACAGACATGGTCTGATCTTATTGAGCAACTCCAACAGGGCTATTGAAAGAGAATTGAAAATTCACCGCACGTTCGGTGACTTTTCGTTCTCTTCAATTCGGCTTGATTTGGCGATCCCATTTTGGCGACTCTGTGGTGTATTTAGCAAGCACCACAGGGCCGTCGTAATGCAGGGAAAAGCCGTCGCAAACCTGCTGAACACTCACTGCAAAACCTGACGAACGCTCACTGAAACCCGCAAAAACATCTGGATTAACCCCGCCGAACACGCCGGAGAAACCCGAGCAGGAGCCGATCACAGCGCAGAACAGCCGCTGGAAAAAGCCGACAACGCTGACGAATGGAGTGAAAAAAAAAAGTCCGCTTGATTGTGAAAGCTGTTTGCAAAGAAACTACAGAGCGAAAATGTCTGTAATTTACATATAAGATTCAATGAATGATAATAAAAAGGGCTGTTACAGGAAAAAGAAAATACGATTTAAAAAAAATATATTAAAAAATTGGAATATATTTTTTTGCAGAAAAATCCTGAAAAATCCTTAAAAATATCCTAAAAAATGTATAAATAAAGAGACTTTTTCCTGCAGAATTTTATAATAAACGGTTTATTAGATATTGCATTAAAATGGGAATATTTTTAACACTGAAGCCTATGGGATTCGCCTGAATAAACCTGTCGAATGAAACCACCGAACAGCAGGGCATTTCGACAACTTTTCACTGCTGGTTTGTGTTCTCTGAATAGACGAAGCATTGCTTCCCTATGGGGATTTCACTGCCCTCGAACAGGCACCGAACAGGCACCGTATGTGCAGGCAATTCGCCAACATTTGGTGAACTGCCTGCTCTCTGAATAGCCGAATGGCCAGGAAAGGTAACCGTACGCTGAATTTCAGCGTTCGGTTACCTTTCGCCAGCAATACGGAGCTCTTTGAATAACCCTGCAAGTCCTTTCAAGTAATTTCCTCAAAACATATATTTATTTTATTTACAAATACATACGGCATGGCCCAAAAAAATGTCACCACCTCCCTTACAAGCCTGTTATGATCGGGGGTTGCTCCAGATGATCAGGTCTAGGTTCAGCGACATTATCCACCCAAAAATTAGGTCATGTGACTCCCTGAATATACTGAATGAGCAGGTTTTTCCATCAATGGGTTTTCTCTCCCCTGATAGCACAGCGGGCATATTCCAAGATGGCAATGCCAGGATTCATTGGGCTCAAATTGTGCAAGAGTGGTTGAGGGAGCATGAGACATCATTTTCACACATGGATTGGCCACCGCACAGTCCAGACCTTAACCCCTTTGAGGTTAATCTTTGGGATAATGTGCTGGAGAAGACTTTATACAGCGCTGCAACTCTGCCATCTTCAATAAAGATCTTGGCCACAAATTAATGCCACTCTGGACGCAAATAAATGCTGTGACATTGCATGAGCTTATCCACACGGTGCCGCAGCGAATGCGTGCTGCAATCACAGCAAGAGGCGACAAAACCAATATTACAGCGTGTGACTTTATTTTTTGATCCTGGCAGTGTATATAATTCATGTTCAGTGTTTCAGGTGTTATTCGCTTTAAAAAAATTGAGACTTTGTAATTTTTAGGATGAAAATCACTGTGTTTTCCAAAACTGTAAATTTTAGGTAAAAAATAATAGCTATATTAAAAATTTCTCTTTGTAAACTCCTTTAAACGAACTATTTTGGCTCAAAGTTTGCAATTATCCCCTCAATTCAGGGCTTAGCAATTAACTGTAAAATTTGTACAATTTGGGCTCTATTACATTCTTCGCGCACTTTTTTGCACGTGCGCAAAGGCGCATTAATGTGAGGGGCAAAACCCTTCGCGCTGAACGTCGTATTACGACGTTCGCACATACAATGCACGTTAACGTCTAAAGAGAGTGACCCTGCGCGAACGCAAGTTTGTGAGCGCATCCCATACTTAACATTGTGAGCGCAAATGCGTTTGTGCGCTGGTACGCGGATGGTATTACAATCGATGTGCAACTTTTTACGAACGATATTTGCGCACATCATTTTAACGTCTTTTAAAAGCTGGTGGTTACCGCAAATCTGAACGTTCTGGCCGAAACCAAATACACCAGCACGAAAAAAGAAATACAGCACAGTATAGTTACATATTCTACACATACCCAAACAATAAAATTGAGAGGTTGTGCGTGTCTGCCCACCGATTTCTGCGTGCAGCGTTAATTTGCGCTTCTTTTTGTGCGTCTTTTTTTAACGGCTAAAAAAAAATGCGCTCTGATCATAATACCTGTGTTGATTTACGCACGGTAACGTTTAACGCTGCGCGCAAAAACAATTGCGCTGCGTGGGTGAATTTGCGCAGACAACGTAATAGAGCCCTTTGTATTTTGGCGCAGCATTTGTGTTACGAGTCTGGGCTTCCACTAAACGTAAACTATCACGTATCAACACAATATACATTTTAGTATTTTTTTGTGTTTTCTATGCAGACCGTTTCCTCTCATTAAATATGTAAAGGTTTATGGTGATTTAAAACTCGTTGTGCACAAACGCCTAACAACCCTATTGCTATTCCACTGGGGTAAAGTTGATATTGTTGAGATAATTACCTCTCTCAGGGTAGTCTCAGAGCTAGATATGGCGTGTGTGAAATGCGTGCCATCCACCTAATCATTATGCACATTTGTAGCAAATTAATTGGATTTGTATTCATAAATTAATTTCAAATGCTTTTGAATGTAACATATATAACATATAACTGTCTATCAATATTTCCAATCACCGCAATTCAAGATAGCTATTAATTAGTTTTGTGTCATCCTCCTATCAAGATTCAGTAATGGGTAATTAAATCAACAAGCTCACAAATGAAATGAATTTATTAAAGGAATACTGCTGCTCTCTCGCTCGTGTTGAATACACATTGTAAGGGTATAAATGAAACGTGTCTATATTTATTGACAGACGGACAGAGCAGCTATCGTTTTGTAACTATGTAATTTTGTATCTTTGTGACACATTGTGGCCTGTGTGGGAAAGAAAATGTCATATTAATGTAATGTGTCCTTAATAGAACATTGCAATGCTTAGAAAGAAAAAAATCTGCTCTATTGGAATATCTATTATCTATCTATAGATCCCTTATACCTATTTATATGGATCAACCCATTTATCATGTATAAATTATCCATCTATGTCTCACAATATTTTTGTGTCTATCGATCTATCTATCCCATAACTATCTATCTATCTATCTATCTATCTATCTATCTATCTATCTATCTATCTATCTATCTATCTATCTATCTATCTATCTATCTATCTATCTATCTCATATCTATCTATCTATCCCATATATATCTATCTATCTATCCCATATCTATCTATCTATCTATAGGGATGAGCCGAACACCCCCGAGTTCGGTTCGCATTCGAATTCGAACTATTCAAAAGTTCGAATTCGAACTCGAGCACGAACTCAATACAAGTCAATGGGACTCAAAATTCGATTTTTAGAGTGCACTCCAAGAGGGCATATATGCTAGATATTTGCCATAAAAGGTGTTTGGGGGTCCGGGTAGTGCCCTGGGGGACAGGAAACAATGACAAAAAGTTTAAAAAAAACTTTTTAAAGGGATAGTGAGTTTTCATGAAATAAGGGTTAAAAATAAAAACGAAAAAATTCCTTCAGATATCATGCCTAGGAGGTCCCCATAACCTGCCCGTGAAGTGGCGGATTTCTAGGATGTATAGAAACATTTAAAAGCAAAAAATGACGTTTCAAATGACGGTAAATGATTTTCTTTTAATCTATTCGTAAACAACTGCTTGGGGTGGCAGCCTGTATGAAAAGACATTTTAGGACGCGCAGAAAAAGTTTAGTGATTTTTTGGCTAAATTATGGTGAAACTTATGCAGGCTTTGGATGAAAGTAACAATAGGTTCTTTAAAATTGGGCCTTTAGCATCGGCAACAGTGCCGTCACACCCTAACCCCTCTGTGGTATTGTGGAAGAGTGCAGGGGTGGACCATGCAGTCCTATATTAAAAAGATATGAACCTGGTAAAGACGTCAGTGCACCCAGATATTGTGCCTTTGGTGCCAGACCAGCAAGTGCCATCATACAGTAACCCCTCTGTGGTATTGTGGAAGAGTGCAGGGGTGGACCATGCGGTCCTATATTAAAAAGATATGAATCTGGTAAAGGCGTCAGTGCACCCAGATATTGTGCTTTTGGTGCCAGGCCAACAAGTGGATTCATACAGTAACCCCTCTGTAGTATTGTGGAAGAGTGCAGGGGTGGACCATGCAGTCCTATATTAAAAAGATATGAATCTGGTAAAGGCATCAGTGCACCCAGATATTGTGCTTTTGGTGCCAGGCCAGCAAGTGCCATCATACAGTAACCCTTCTGTGGTATTGTGGAAGAGTGCAGGGGTGGACCATGCGGTCCTATATTAAAAAGATATGAATCTGGTAAAAGCGTTAGTGCAGCCAAATATTGTGCCTTTCATGGCAGCAAGTGCCTTCACACCGTAACCCTTTTGTGGTATTGTGGAAGAGTTCAGTGGTCGAGGTTTTGTGAATGCAGAAGACATCCCCGATCTATTCCTTTACGTCAGCATCAGGGGATTGATAGCTGCTGATCTAGGACGGATTCATTTTTATAAATGTCAGCCGGTCTACAGAGTCGGTGGACAGACGCACTCTTTTGTTTGTGACAAAACCTCCAGCGGCACTGAACGTCCTTTCAGAAAGCACGCTGGATGAAGGGCAACCTAGTAGCTGCATAGCATATTGGCTAAGTTCTGGCCAGTGATCCAATCTCAACACCCAGTAAGCCAGTGGATCATCTGCTGGAAAGGTATCCAGGTCTGCCCTTGCCCCTAGGTAGTCCTGCACCATATGGTGAAGACGCTGGCAATGGGTGCCTACATTGGACGTCCCTGGGTGTCGTGGACTAAAAAAATTTAAAAAGGCAACAGTCAAGCGGCCCCGGCCTTCACCATGATTCCTCTGATCATCCGCAGCCTCAGAAGCACGTGTGTCCTCACTTGGTAGCCTACCAGTGTCTGGAAAGGTGTTACACAAGTGTCGCTTTCCAGGCGTCTTCAAGTTTTTTCATCCTGTGCTCCCTCTGTGCGGGCAGGATGAGCTCTGCAACTTTACCCTTGTATCGTGGATCAAGAAGGGTTGCCAACCAGTAATGATCCCTCTCCTTGATAGCATGAATCCTGGGGTCCTTTAGTAGGCTTTGCATAATAAGGGAGCCCATGCAGCGTAGGTTGGAGGTGGCATTAGCTTCCAAGTCTTCCTACTCAATGAGAAGGATGACCCCATCGTGCACTTCCTCCTCCCAGCCACGTACTAGCCCTTGTGATTCTGGGCACACCAAACCCTCCCTTGAGGAGTTCCCACCTTCAATGCCCCCACTACTCAAATATTCCTCCTCCTCATCCTCCTCCTCCTGTCTGATCTGAGAAGGACCCGCTGGAATGCTGTCTGCATAAAGACTGGGGCCTTCAGAGCTAGGGAAGGCATCCTCTTCCTCCCGCTGCTCTGCCTCTAGAGCCACATCTATAATTCCCCGCAGAGTGTGCTCCAGCAGGAACACTAAAGGAATTGTGTCACTGATGCATGCACTGTCCCTGCTCACCATCCTCGTTGCCTCCTCAAATGGTGACAGTACAGTGCATGCATCCTTGATCATCAGCCACTGCGGGGGGGAACCAAGTTGACCTGAACCTGTCCTTGTGCCATACTCACACAGGTACTCATTGATGGCCCTCTGCTGCTTGTGCAGACGCTGCAGTATTGCTAATGTCGAGTTCCACCTGGTGGGCATGTCACAGATTAGACAGTTTGTGGGAAGGTGGAATTCTCTTTGAATTTCTGCCAGGCGATCGCTTGCTGGGAATGACCGTCTGAAGTGGCTGCCGACTTTTCTGGCCTGGCTGAGAAGCTCTAGCAGCCCTGGGTACCTGGTTAGGAAACTCTGTACCACCAGATTTAGGACGTTTGCTAGGCATGGTACATGCATCAACTTACCCAGGCGTAGGGTGAAGAGAAGGTTGCTGCCATTATCACAGACGACCATTCCCAGCTGAAGCTGGCGTGGTGTTAACCATCTCTGCACCTGCCCCTGCAGAGCTGACAGAATTTCTGGCCCGGTGTGGCTCCCGTCCCCTAAACAAACCAGCTCAAGCACAGTATGGCATCTTTTTGCTTGAGCCATTGCGTAGACCCTGTCAGGTGTCGGTTTAACTGCCACTTCACCAGAGACACAGAAGGAGGAGGAGGAGGAGGAAGAGGGAGAGGTGGTGGTGGAGCAGACAGACCTCATACAAGCAGCTTTCTGGAGGCGTGGTGGATGAACAAGCTCCAGCACAGAGCCCCGTCTTGGATCCCTCCCAGCTGCAATCAGAGTTACCCAGTGTGCCGTGAAGGAAACAAAACGACTCTGTCCATGCTTGCTGGACCACGTGTCTAAAGTCATGTGCACCTTGCTGCTGACTGCCTTTTCCAATGACTCTATAACATTGTCTTCTACGTGCTGGAATGGCCTTCCGTGAAAAGTAATGGCGTTTTGGAACATGCCACTGTGGTACAGCACATTCAGCAAATTCACTGAAGGGAGTAGAGTCCACCACCTGGAAAGGCAGCAGCTGTAATGCGAGTAATTTTGCTAAGCTGGCATTTAGACGCTGTGCTTGGGGATGGTTGGGACTATATTTTTTCTTACTCTGCAGCAGCTGGGGCAACGTAATCTAACTGCGTAAATCTTCAGCTGATGGGATGCTGTCACATTGTGAGGAAGGACCTGGTACATCCATTACTGTAGCATCTTCCCTGTCAGTGGAGGTTGTAGCAGGCAATGACATGGCAAGACATACAGTGGGGGTAGAGACAGATGAGGAGGAGGAGGACCTACACAAAGTTTTGCGCCAACGGAATGCTTGGCAGGTGGTCCTATGTCGCCTCAAGCATGTGGTACCCAAGCGTCCAGTGTCTTTCCCACTCTTGAGCCTCATCTGACATAGATTACAAATAGCAACAGTGGGGTCTGCTGCACATTTCTTAAAGAACTCCCAGACAGCAGAGTTCCTGGATGTGTGCTTTGAGACAACAGCGCTCTGCACTTGAGCAGCTCTGACATCCGATGCCTTGGACTGGCTAGTGCTACAGTTGGTCATAGAGGATGTTGTGCCTCGTGTTTGTTGTGCCTCCTCCTCACTTGACTCCTCTGTTCGATCAGGCACCCAGGTGGAATCAGTGACCTCATCATCATTGTCATCATCACCCCCTATCTCGTCGTCACTGGAGCCAACTTGGCAGTATGCTGCAGCTGCTGGGGCAACATGTGTGCCAGTTATTTGTGTGTCATCACTGGCACCCCCTTCCTCTAGGTTGATTATACTCCCTTCCTCAACCTCAGAGATTGAATCAGAGCACTGTACTTGCTGCACATCCTCAAGCAGCATCTCACTCTCATTGTAGTCAAACAATTCAGCTGACTCCTCCGTGTGATAGTGAGGCTACGGCAGGAGTAGCTGTGGACATGGAGGCTGCATTAGATGCTTTGGCAGCAGAGGTGGACTGTAAAGCACTACAAGCCTGGCTGGCAGAGGACTCAGAGGATGAGGATGGCCTGGTTTGCCAATCCACCAAACCCTCAGTATGTTGCTGCTGCTTAAGACGGCCAGCATCAGTTAGAAAGGACAAGCGTGCCCCTGCAGAGGATGCACCATGTCCACCACGACCAGACACAGCCTCCTGACACAGAGGCTGCTTGCCCTCTTATCTGTGTCTGGGAGCGTCTGCCTGTCCTTTTTGGTCTTTCTGACATGGCGAGTGATATACAGATTAGACATTTGCATTCGTTTTAGTACTAAAACGATTTAGTCCGAATTTTAGGATAATTTAGTTTTCGTATGACTCAAGAGATACGAAACTGCTCAGTACAAAAAACGAAAGAAACTATAATAATATCCACTACATTTTAGTTTCAGTCCTTTTTGTGATATTGCATTGAGTGAAGGAGACCAGCAATGAAGAGAGTAACATCCGAAGTTCTGCACCCTCCACATGCCAATGCAGTAGGATGTTCTATACAGAGAGGGGCATTAATTAATGCAGGATGATGTTCTATACATTATACAGAAAGGGGTATTAATGCAGGAGGATGTTATATACATTATACAGAGAAAGGTATAAATTGAGGAGGATGTTCTATATAGAGAGGGACATTAATTAATTCAGGAGGATGTTCTATACATTATACAGAGAGGGGTATTAATTAATGCAGGTGGATGTTGTATACATTATACAGAGAGGGGTATTAATTAATGCAGGAGGATGTTCTAAACATTATACAGAGAGGAGCCTTTTTTTTTAGCCCTTTTAAATCCAGTGGCTGTGAGCGCTGAGATTGGCTGCTTGTTATATGTTATATTATCTCTCAGTCACTGGTGTATCTTGGCCTAGGCCAACAAGGCCCAGGCCTGGGGCGGCACTTTCCAGGGGGCGGCGGCCCGCTGGATGGCCCCACCCCTAAATAAAAATTTTTAATTTTTTTTTTATTTTTTTTTACTTTTGAAAACTATTTTACCAGGAAGGAAACATTGAGATGTCACTAATTTTCAAGTATGTCCTGGGTAGGCAAGGCCTAGGCTTTCACTTTCCAGGGGGCAACAAAAAACCTCACCACTAATTGGGTTACTCACAGAGCACCGAAATGACGCCAACATTTTGGTGTTCTGTAGTTCCCTGCACTTCGGGGAATAAAATTTCCCCACCCTGCAGTGAATTCACCATTCACTGCAGGGTCCCTAAAGTGCATGGAGTCGGCCGCTGTATGCTGCCACCGCAAACCCATGGCCTGCTGGTTTCAAAAGAACTACTGAACGAAAATGTCTGGAATTTACATATAAGATCCTATGATTGATAATAAAAAGTTCTGTTACAGAAAAAGAAGAACCGCTATTAAAAAAAAGGGGGGGAATTTAGCCCAAAAAATTCTGAAAAATCACTAAAAGGTACAAAACAAAAATCAATAAATAAATAAAGACTTTTTACTGCAGATTAAAATAATAAATGGTTTATTAGATATTGCATAAAAAACGGGAATATTTTTAACATTGAAACCTATGGGGTTCGCCTGAATAAACCTGCTGATTGAAACCACCGAACATCAGGGCATTTCACTGACATTTCTCTGCTGTTTGGTGTTCTCTTAATAGATTAACCATTACTTCTCTATGGGGATTTGCACTGCCTTCAAACAGCACCGTACTTGCTGGCAGTTCGCCAAACTTGTGTGTGAGCATATCACCATTGCAGTGGTGTACTTAGAGGAGTGGCGGAGGGTGGGCCGCCCCAGGTACCAGTGATTATTGGGGTGTCATTAGGGGGTACTAGGAGGTGTCACTGTCACTGTGTGTCAGCTTTGAGCTGTGTTCTCAAACAACGAGCAGCGGAGCATGGCGTTTGCATACGGAATAAAATCAAATAGAATAAAAATCTCCCTCTCCTCCCTCCATAGCTCCTCCCCTGCCCCGCAGCAGCTCTAGGAGAGGGGAGGGGATGTGATTTGTGTCCAGAGAGAGAAGATGACAGTAAACGGCAGGTAAAGGGGGGGTTTATCAGCAGAATATGAAGCCCTGTCTGCTTACTGCTGTTTAAAGTGGACCTTTCCTTAACCAGCACTGCAGTGATAGAAATTTGTCATTGAGCTGCCTAGCTCCTGGTGAGGCTGCTTGCGTGCAGGTCACACTCGGTCCGGCCAGTCAGGTGGTACTGACTCTCAGTACCACTTGACTGGCTGAACCACGTGACACGCATGCACGCAGCTGCCCGCCCTTTCGTTAACATGGACTGTCACTCTATTCTGGACTGAACACCCACCGGGAAGGGAATCAAAGCCACAGTGCACCCTCTGGCAGTGGCACCCCACTGCTGACAAGATGGCTCCACGCACAGGCACAGCCGCGATCCTAACGTGGCCTGGAGGGACCTCCTGCTGAGTCTGTACACAGTCCCTGCTGACTCTGCACACAGCCCTACCGCGGACAGAGGCTGGTAAATGTAGAATAAATAATTGCTGTGTGCTCATATACACTTTGTTTTCTGGGAGTTTTATTGCAGTGGATTCTGATGCACTCATACACACCACACATTGCATTGCTGGGAGTTTTATTGCTGTGGATTCTGATACGCTGACACACACCACACATTGCATTGCTGGGAGTTTTATTGCAGTGGATTCTGATGCACTCATACACACCGCACATTGCATTGCTGGGAGTTTTATTGCTGTGGATTCTGATATGCTGACCCACACATTGCATTACTGGGAGTTTTATTGCTGTGGATTCTGATACACTCATACACACTGCACATTGCATTGCTGGAATTTTTATTGCTGTGGATTCTGATACGCTGACACACACCAAACATTGCATTGCTGGGAGTTTTATTGCTGTGGGTTCTGTGATACACACTGCATAGTACTGTGAGTTTTATTGCCCTGGAGCTCTGGGATACACTCATACACACTGCACATTACTGTGAGTTTTATTGCTGTACAGCTCTGTGATACGTTCATATGCAGTGCACGTTTCTGTGGATTTTATTGTTCAACCAATTAGAGAGGCTGTGTTCCAGTATACTTGAGATGCGTGGCTGTTCTTTGTAAAAATGCTTGAATTTAAACATTTCATAATTTTATTTCTCAATAGATACATTTGAAATGGTATACAAAATATACAAGTAGGCACTTGGTATCCACTTTTAATATAAAGAGAGGAAAAGGCGGAGCTCTAAGAGGAAAAGGTGGAGCTTAAAGAGGAAGGGTGGAGATTAACCAGGAAGAGGTGTGCCCTTGACAGGAGGGGGTGCCTCAAATTTAAATTAGGGGGTGCACGAGTTTAGTCAGGCCTAGGGCAGCACAAAACCTAAATACACCACTGCTCTCAGTACAATGTATCAGGCTCAGCTGTTACTGTAAATGACTGTAACAGCGCTCAGAGTTTCAGTAAAACAAGGAAATAATATTGTTCTAACCTCATATATAAATATATTATTTACTAGTTTTACTGAAATCTGAGCGCTGTGATGAGCAGCAGTCAGTTACTGTAACAGCTTTCCCTGACACGGGGCAGTATTACAATGTTGGTGCTAACTTAACCAGAGCTGTTGTAAATTGAAAACCTCCATAGGCTATAATGGCTCTGGGAAGTTTACAACAGCTCTGGTTAAGTTAGCACCAACTATGTAATATGGCCCACATTGTGCTGAGAATGAGAAATACTGTAACAAGCAGCGATCTCAGCCCTCTGAGGAGCCACTACAATAGTAATTGTATCCACTGGTTTTCGAATGAATGAAATTAGTTTTCATACTAAAGAACTGAAAACAAATTTCTTTAGCAACTAAATAAATAGCATTTTATGACTAATCCATTAGTTCAAAACGAAATTTTGTGCTGTGCACATGTCTTATACAGATTAAATATATACAGAACTCTGATTCAACTCTGGTATAAAGATTAAACATTTCCAGAACTCTGGTATAACTCAGTGAGACACCCTGATAGCTGGCTGCCAGTGACAAGACATAGATTACAATTCCCAGAAAACTCCTATAACTCAGTGAGACCCCCTGATGGGTGGCAGTGACAAGACACAAATTACAATTCACAGAAATCTGCTACAAGTCAGTGAGACCCCCTGATAGGACCCCCTATAGCTGGCAACAGTGACAAGACACAGATTACAATTCGCAGAAATCTGATAGAAGTATGTGGGACCCCCTGATAGCTGACAGTGAGAAGACACAGATTACAAGTCTCAGAAACCTCCTATAAATCAGTGAGACCCCCTGATGGGTGGCAGTGACAAGACACAGATTAGAACAATTCCCAAATATTTTGTAGAAATTACTGACCCCCAAAATACTGCATGGCACTGGTAGTGACAAGACACAGATCACCTCAATTCACAAATATTTTGTAGAAATTAGACCCCCAAAATACTGGGTGGCAGTGACAAGACACAGATCACCTCGATTCCCAAATATTTTGTAGAAATTATTGACCCCCAAAATACTGCGTGGCACTGGCAGTGCCAAGACACAGATCACCCCAATTCCCAAATATTTTGTAGAAATTACAGACCCCAAAATACTGCATGGCACTGGCAGTGACAAGACACAGATCACCTCAATTCCCAAATATTTTGTAGAAATTACTGACCCCCAAAATACTGCATGGCAGTGACAAGACACAGATCACCTGAGTTCCCAAATATTTTGAAGCAATTACTGACCCCCAAAATACTGCGTGGCACTGGCAGTGACAAGACACAGATTACCTCAATTCCCAAATATTTTGTAGAAATTACTGACCCCCAAAATACTGCATGGCAGTGACAAGACACAGATCACCTGAGTTCCCAAATATTTTGAAGAAATTACTGACCCCCAAAATACTGCGTGGCACTGGCAATGACAAGACACAGATTACCTCAATTCCCAAATATTTTGTAGAAATTACTAAACCCCCAAAATACTGCGTGGCACTGGCAGTGACAAGACACAGATCACCTCAATTCCCAAATATTTTGTAGAAATTACTGACCCCAAAATACTGCGTGGCACTGGCAGTGACAAGACACAGATCACCTCAATTCCCAAATATTTTGTAGAAATTACTGACCCCCAAAATACTGGGTGGCAGTGACAAGACACAGATCAGCTGAATTCACAAATATTTTGTAGAAATTACTGACCGAAAAATACTGCGAGGCACTGGCAGTGACAAGACACAGATCACCTCAATTCCAAAATATTTTGGAGAAATTACTGACCCCAAAATACTGCGTGGCACTGGCAGTGACAAGACACAGATCACCTCAATTCCCAAATATTTTGTAGAAATTACTGACCCCCAAATACTGCGATTATGAGATATGAGATATGAGATAGATAGATAGAAAGATAGATATGGGAGAGATAGATAGAAAGATAGATATGGGATAGATAGATAGACATGGGATGGATATTAGATAGATAGCTAGATAGATATGGGATAGATACTGTATATAGATAGATAGATAGATAGATATATATATTGATAGATAGATATGGGATAGATAGATAGATATATAGATAGATAGATATGGGATAGATAGATAGATAGATAGATAGATAGATAGATAGATAGATAGATAGATAGATAGATAGATAGATAGATAGATAGATAGATAGATAGATTGATATGGGATAGATATGGGATAGATATGGGATAGATAGATAGATACAGTCATGGCCGAAATTGTTTGCACCCCAGATATTTTTCCAGAAAATCAAGTATTTCACACAGAAAAGTATTGCAGTAACACATGTTTTGCTATACACTTGTTTATTCCCTTTTGTGTGTATTGGAACAAAACAAAAAAAGGGAGAGAAAAAAGCAAATTGGACATAATGTCACACAAAACTCCAAAAATGGACTGGACAAAATTATTGGCACCCTTTCAAAATTGTGGATAAATAAGATTGTTTCAAGCATGTGTTGCTCCTGTAAACTCACCTGGGGCAAGTAACAGGTGTGGGCAATATAAAAATCACACCTGAAAGCAGATAAAAAGGAGAGAAGTTCACTTAGTCTTTGCATTGTGTGTCTGTGTGTGCCACACTAAGCATGGACAACAGAAAGAGGAGAAGAGAACTGTCTGAGGACTTGAGAACCAAAATTGTGGAAAAATATCAACAATCCTAAGGTCCATCTCCAGAGATCTAGATTTGCCTTTGTCCACAGTGCGCAACATTATCAAGAAGTTTGCAACCCATGGCACTGTAGCTAATCTCTCTGGGCGTGGACGGAAGAGAAAAATTGATGAAAGGTTGCAACGCAGGATAGTCCGGATGGTGGATAAGCAGCCCCAAACAAGTTCCAAAGAAATTCAAGCTGTCCTGCAGGTTCAGGGAGCATCAGTGTCAGTGCGAACTATCCGTCAACATTTAAAAGAAATGAAACGCTGTGGCAGGAGACCCAGGAGGACCCCACTGCTGACACAGAGACATAAAAAAGCAAGACTACAGTTTGCCAAAATGTACTTGAGTAAGCCAAAATCCTTCTGGGAAAACGTCTTGTGGACAGATGAGACCAAGATAGAGCTTTTTGGAAAAGCACATCATTCTACTGTTTACCGAAAACGGAATGAGGCCTACAAAGAAAAAAAACACAGTACCTACAGTGAAATATAGTGGAGGTTCAATGATGTTTTGGGGTTGTTTTGCTGCCTCTGGCACTGGGTGCCTTGAATATGTGCACGGCATCATGAAATCTGAGGATTACCAAAGGATTTTGGTTCGCACTGTAGAGCCCAGTGTCAGAAAGCGGGGTTTGTGTCCGAGATCTTGGGTCTTCCAGCAGGACAATGACCCCAAACATACGTCAAAAAGCACCCAGAAGTGGATGGCAACAAAGTGCTGGAGAGTTCTGAAGTGGCCAGCAATGAGTCCAGATCTAAATCCCATTGAACACCTGTGGAGAGATCTTAAAATTGCTGTTGGGAAAAGGTGCCGTTCCAATAAGAGAGACCTGGAGCAGTTTGCAAAGGAAGAGTGGTCCAAAATTCCGGGTGAGAAGTGTAAGAAGCTTATTGATGGTTATAGGAAGCGACTGATTTCAGTTATTTTTTCCAAAGGGTGTGCAACCAAATATTAAGTTAAGGGTGCCAAGAATTTTGTCCAGCACATTTTTGGAGTTTTGTGTGACATTATGTCCAATTTGCTTTTTTTCCTCCCTTTTTTTGTTTTGTTCCAATACACACAAAGGGAATAAACATGTGTATAGCAAAACATGTGTTACTGCAATAGTTTTCTGTGAGAGATACTTGATTTTCTGGAAAAATGTCTGGGGTGCCAACAATATCGGCCATGACTGTAGATAGATAGATAGACATGGGATGGATATGGGATAGATAGATAGATAGATAGATAGATAGATAGATAGATAGATAGATAGATAGATAGATAGATAGATAGATAGATATGAGATAGATAGATAGATAGATAGATAGATAGATAGATAGATGTGGGATAGATAGATAAATAGATAGATAAATAGATAGACATGGGATGGATATGGGATAGATAGATAGATAGATAGATAGATAGATAGATAGATAGATAGATAGATAGATAGATAGATAGATAAGGGGTATATAGATGTTAGATATCTATCCCATATCTATCTATCCCATATCTATCCATCCCATATCTATCTATCCCATATATATCCCATATCTATCTACCCCATATCTACAGTTGTGTTCAAAATTATTCAACCCCCAATGCTGTAAAGGGTTTTAGGGAATTTAGTGTACATTTGTAATTGTATTCAGAATGAAATCCTACAAGGACTTTTTGAAGAACCATATGCAACTAAAATGACATCAATTGTTTAGTAAATCCATAGTTAAATGTTTCTTTTGTGAATTCTTCATTGACACAATTATTCAACCCCTTAAAGACTACCACTCTGAAGAACAGAGGTTCATTCAAGTGTTTTCAATCAGGTATTGAAAACACCTGTGGATGTCACGGAGCAGCAATAAAGCATAATAAGCACCAATTAGGCAGCTTTAAAATGACTGTGATACTCAGCTCCTTCTAGACATTTACTGGTGTGGTTACAAACATGGTAAAGTCAAGAGAATGGTCCAGGAAGACAAGAGAAGAGGTGATTACTCTTCACAGGAAGGGCAATGGCTATAAGAAGATTGCAAAGATGTTAAACATACCAAGAGAGACCATAGGAAGCATCATTCGCAAATTCAAGGCAGAGGGCACTGTTGAAACGCTACCTGGTCGTGGCAGAAAGAAGCCTAAGAATGTGACTGAACTGGAGGCTTTTGCCCATGACGAATGGGCGAAGATACCCGTAGATCGCTGCAAGACACTTGTGTCAAGCTATGCTTCACATTTAAAAGCTGTTATAACTGTAAAAGGATGTTGTACTAAGTACTAAGATTGAATGTCACTTGGGGGTTGAATAAAACTGATAATGATGTGAGCACAGAAAAGACATTTGTGGTTATTTCATTGTAAATGTTATGTTATATTTGTCTGACCTACACGTGCCTCTTTGATTTAATTGTAAGCAAGATGACTGAATGATCAAAATCAATGTCAAACTGGCCAAAACACTCAATTTCAGTGGGGGTTGAATAATTTTGAACACAACTGTATATCCCATATCTATCTATCTATCTATCTATCTATCTATCTATCTATCTATCTATCTATCTATCCCATATCTATCTATCTATCCCATATCTATCTATCCCATATCTATCTATCTATCTATCTATCTATCTATCCATATCTATCTATCCCATATCTATCTATCCCATATCTATCTAATATCTATCTATCTATCTATTTATCTATCCCATATCTATCTACCCCATATCTATCTATCTAATAACTATTTATCTATCCCATATCTATCTCATATCTATATATCTATCAATCTACCCCATATCTATCTATCTAATAACTATTTATCTATCCCATATCTATCTCATATCTATATATCTATCCCATATCTATCTATCTATCCCATATATCTCATATCTATCTATCTATCTATCTATCTATCTATCTATCTATCTATCTATCTATCTATCTATCTATCTATCTATCTATCTATCTATCCCATATCTATCTATCTATCCCATATCTATCTATCTATCCCATATCTATCTATCTATCCCATATCTATCTATCTACAATGTATTTCCTATTATATTCCACATCCTACTCGTGGACTTATTGTGCTGTTCATACTGTGAGTTTAAATTGATATTCCTGTAATGTTCAGAAATGCCCTAAATATATTGTCTGCTACAAACTGTATCATGATTGTCTTTAAGTTTTTGAAAAATGTTGTCAAATAAGGAAATTGTTTATCCTTTTAAATGAAAATCAAACAAGAGAATAAACTATTTGTGTTTTTACCGTTGAGTTTTGTGTCTTCCACTCTTCACTCTTCAACCTAATATTACTTACTCGATGGAGTAGAGGTAACATCACTGCTCTATAACCATGGAGGCACAGGTTCTAATCCTGGCAAGAGCACCTCTCCAGTAAGTGTTCTTGGGCAAGACACCTAACGGTACATACTCGCCACCCAGGACATACTTGAATACGAGAGAAATCTCAATGTATCATTCCTGGTAAAATTCTTTCTAAAAAAAAATCCTCCTTCCAATGAACCTAAATGCAGAAGCCCCTGCCTTTTGTACAAGAAATCAAAGGAACAAGAAACTGAGTTTGCAGGATGCTGGTTTAAAAGGATTAGCTCCTTGTTGATAAACATAAGTACATAATTCCAGTTGCTAAAATGCTTCTTTCTCCAAAATGGATTTATTAAGGCTCGCCTTAAAACCTGCTGGAATGACCATGTAAGTCAGTTGTTTTAAACCTTTTCAGGAAAGTTCACACATGTCATTCCTTTTCTGCATACGCTTTCCTCATTATGTCATCTAGTGTTGAGTAATCGGCATTAACGGGCCTGAAACATTTCGCCTAGAAGTGGATTCCATTGGTGTTGTGAAAACTGAAAGTTGGGAGAGCAGGTCCCATTGGGAATATGGGTGTCATATAACTGTTAGTGACTTGTCAGAAATGTGCGTGAAACACATGTTATACAGGTATTGTCCAATAATTATACATTCACAAATTCCAACAATTTTCACCTGTCATGAAAGGTATGAAGAGATGGCACATTGTGCAGGAAAACTTTCCTCTTTACACAGCACGAACCAAATTCTTAAAACCTCATCAGATGATACCGATTCTTATATTTTCCTTTTGTAAATTATTGTCACTATAGATATTTAACCCCCTCACTACCCAGATCGAGATATCTCAAGCTTCAAAGTCACCATCCGTGCCCCAATATCGAGCTATCTCGATCTGCTGATCTGTAGCCTAAGAGCAAATTAAATTAATTTGCAGCAAACTAATTTTGTTTGCTTTTGGGCTGCAGAAGGTGCCCCCAAAGCTTTAGACCAGTGGGCTTAATGACCAAAGAGCTAAAATGGTGTAAAATCTTCTGATGATGCCCTTACATTGGGCTTTCAGCAACCGATGCAGAGAAAAAAAAAGAAGAATATAGACCAACAGCTCAATCTGCTGTAACTCAATTTGGCATTAGATGGTGCCATCTACTGGCCAAAATAGGTTATTTACAGTAAGGAATACAATGTGGGATATGCCCAAATATTTCTTAATGTATAATTAATTTAAAATGATTTTTTTTTTAAAAAAACACTGAATGGTTTCTGACAATGTTTTTTTGGGAAAACACTTGGGAGTGAAGGGGTTAAATGACGAGAATAGCAGACAGTCCTCACGAACATAATCCAGAAACGGCCATTTAGATGTCCATCTTGCAATCTCTTCACAGGTTTTCCCAGTTTATGACAAACATTGAACAAGGGGTCAAGTCCTAAAAAAAAAAGGCGTTGGAACTCACCAAGATTTGTGTCCCTCAATTAGCAATTATCATCTCGAACATAACATAAACACACACTCAGATCTGATATATTTACGTAGATATGGAATTTAGCAAAAATATATGCTAAATCATATACTTATAGTAACTTAAGAGGGAAATATACGACTGAAGACCTGAATACATGCTTTATAGTGTGTGGGACCAAAGGGAACTCAGTTCCCTCTGTAAAAATAGTGCAGGAAGTCCTTCCCCATGGACTTGAACCCTGCAACAAATGCTATAAGTGACATAACTGTAAACGTAAGCTTAATACTGATATCGACAATGAAACAGTTCATGTACTAATGTATAATGCATAACAAAAACTCAGTAAATCCTACCTTTCAATTCATCTCAAGGCTTACACTTTCTGAAAGGGAGCCACCTTATTTAACTCCTTCATTACCAAGTGATTTTCCCAAAGAAAACACTGTCAGCAACCATTGTTCTTTTTGTAAAATCATTTTTAATCAATTACACAGTTAGACATATTTGGGAATATTCCTAAACTATTTCTTACTATAAAAACCTATCTGACAGGTGGCTGTGGACATCTCCTGGCCAGAAGGAGTTACAACAGTTCTGGGATAAGCTTGGGAAAAAGGTCTTTTAACCCCTTCACTGCTGGGCCATTTCACCTCTGTGTGCTGAGTTCATTTTTACCGCTTTTCCTTATCATGTTTATAAACGCGATTTGAAGCCACGTTTTATTATACAACCCAGATAAATTATATATCCTTTTTTTCGTCAGACTCGGCAGATTCATAATATATCATTATTATATGTATACGTCATGCCCTGCCAGAATGCTATAACAAAAAATGTGACTTTCCATTAAAATTTCTAACATCTACAACGTGTAAAGTAAAATTTTTCACATTTTATCATCTGAGCCTTTGCAATTATATATTGTACTAGGTGTAAAGCCTGCCCAGAGGGCAGTCTATTGATAAGTGTGGTGCGTTGTGCTTGGTTCGGTGCCATTTATTGTGCTGTATTTGGCTCTGTGCTCGGCTCTGTGCCGTTTATTCTCTTGTGCTCGGCTCTGTGCCGTCTATTGTACTGTGCTCGGCTCTGTGGAGTTTATTGTGCTCGGCTCTGTGGCGTTTATTCTGTTTTGCTCGGCTCTGTGCTGGGCTCTGCACATCGGCTCTGTGCTCTGCTCCGTGCCGTATATTGTGCTCTGCTTTTTATTGTGCTCTGCGCCGTTTATTGTGTTGTGCTTGGTTCTGTGCTCGGCGCCGTTTATTGTGCTGTGCTTGGCTCTGTGGCGTTTATTGTGCTCGGCTCTGTGGCGTTTATTGTGCTCGGCTCTGTGGCGTTTATTGTGCTCGGCTCTGTGGCGTTTATTGTGCTCGGCTCTGTGGCGTTTATTGTGCTCGGCTCTGTGCCTTTAATGGGTTGTGCTCTGCTCTGTGCCATCTATTGTGCTCTGCTTGGCGCTCTGCTCTGTGCTCTGCACTCGGCGCTGGCTGTGTTCAGGTACTGGCTCAGCGCTGGGCTCTGCGCTCAGGCGCTGGGCTCTGCGCTCAGGCGCTGGGCTCAGGTGCTGGGCTCTGCGCTCAGGCGCTGGGCTCAGGCGCTGGGCTCTGCGCTCAGGCGCTGGGCTCAGGCGCTGGGCTCTGCGCTCAGGCGCTGGGCTCAGGCGCTGGGCTCTGCGCTCAGGCGCTGGGCTCTGCGCTCAGGCGCTGGCTCAGGCGCTGGGCTCTGCGCTCAGGCGCTGGGCTCTGCGCTCAGGCGCTGGGCTCTGCGCTCGGCTCTGGGCTCAGGCGCTGGGCTCAGGCGCTGGGCTCAGGCGCTGGGCTCTGCGCTCAGGCGCTGGGCTCAGGCGCTGGGCTCTGCGCTCAGGTGCTGGGCTCAGGCGCTGGGCTCTGCGCTCAGGCGCTGGGCTCTGCGCTCAGGCGCTGGGCTCTGCGCTCGGCTCTGGGCTCTGCGCTCAGGCGCTGGGCTCAGGCGCTGGGCTCTGCGCTCAGGCGCTGGGCTCTGCCCTCAGGCGCTGGGCTCTGCCCTCAGGCGCTGGGCTCTGCGCTCAGGCGCTGGGCTCTGCGCTCAGGCGCTGGGCTCTGCGCTCAGGCGCTGGGCTCAGGCGCTGGGCTCAGGCGCTGGGCTCTGCGCTCAGGCGCTGGGCTCAGGCGCTGGGCTCTGCGCTCAGGTGCTGGGCTCAGGTGCTGGGCTCTGCGCTCAGGCGCTGGGCTCTGCGCTCAGGCGCTGGGCTCTGCGCTCGGCTCTGGGCTCTGCGCTCAGGCGCTGGGCTCTGCGCTCAGGCGCTGGGCTCTGCGCTCAGGCGCTGGGCTCAGGCGCTGGGCTCTGCGCTCAGGCGCTGGGCTCAGGCGCGTGGCAACCTCCGTAACAGGCTGTTGCGGTTGGATGCGCGTGCGCCACCTGCCGCAGCACGCCCAAAGCGTCCAACGGAGGTTGGATGCGCGCGCAGCAAACCTCCGTAGGACGCTTTGGGTGTGCTGCGGCGGGTGGCGCGCGCGCACCCGGCTGCGCGCGCATCCAACCGCCACAGCACCCCGTGGGCTGCGCGCATGCGCAGTCCATATATATATATACACACACACACACACTGTAACCCCATGTGGATATATATACACACATATATGTTTTTTACAGTGTGTGTGTGTATGGCCGGCATCCAGGCTCAGGCGAGCCCCCGGCTCGGCTGGGCCTCTAGGCCCAGGCCAAGCCGGGGGCTCGCCTTAGCCTGGATGCCGGCCAAGCAAGTAGCTCGGGCGGCATCCAAGCTTAGGCGAGCCCCCGGCTTGGCTTGGGCCTAGAGGCCCAGCCGAGCCGTGGACTCGCCTGAGCCTGGAGGACGCCCGAGCAGGCAATTCGGCCGGCCTCCATGCTTAGGTGAGTCCCCGGCTCGGCTGGGGCTCTAAGCCCAGGCCAAGCCGGGGGCTCGCCTAAGCTTGGATACCGGCCGAGCAAGCAGGGTGGGTGTGGAGAGCACATACTCACCTACATCGGCCCTCCAGCGATGGCAGTCCCGCTTCCAGTGTCCTCTCTCTGTTGGTCACCGGTATGACATCACAAAAGCCTTTGACCCAGGGTCAAAGGCTTTCGTGACATCATACCGACGACCAACGGAGACACAGAGGACGCTGGAAGCGGGACCGCCATCGCTGGAGGAGCTAAGGGCCGATGTAGGTGAGTATGTGTAGGCAACATCCTCCTACATTGGCCCTGAGCTCCAGCGGTGACCGTCCTCCGGCTGTCGCTGGCTGCTCGGCCGGCCTCTAGGCTTAGGCGAGTCCCCGGCTCGGCCTGTAGGCCCGAGCCAAGCCGGGGGCTCGCCTGAGCTTGGAGGCCGGCCTAGCAGCCAGCGACAGCCGGAGGAAGTCACCGCTGGAGCTCCGGGCCAATGTAGGGGGATGTTGCCTACACATACTCACCGACATCGGCCCTTAGCTCCTCCAGCGATGGCGGTCCCGCTTCCTCTCTCTCTTCTTTGGTCGCCGGCATGATGTAACGAAAGCCTTTGACCCCGGCATTTTGACCCGGGGTCAAAGGCTTTCGTGACGTCATACCAGCGACCAACGAAGAGAGAGAGGACGCTGGAAGCGGACTGCCATCGCTGGAGGAGCTAAGGGCCGATGTCGGTGAGTATGTGTGGACCGGTGGAGGACTCGAGGCCGATGTAGGTGAGTATATGCTCTCCACACCCACCCTGCTTGCTCGGCCGGTTACCAAGCTTAGGTGAGCCCCCGACTTGGCTTGGGCCTAGAGGACCTGTCGAGCCGGGGACTTGCCTGAGCATGGAGGCCGGTCGAGTTGCATGCTCGGGCGTCCTCCAGGCTCAAGCGAGTCCCCGGCTCGGCTGGCCTCTAGGCCAACGCCAAGCCGGGGGCTCGCCTAACCTTGGATACCGGCCAAGCAAGCAGGGTGGGTGTGGAGAGCACATACTCACCTACATTAGCCCTGAGCTCCAGCGGTGACTGTCCTCCGGCTGTCGCAGGCTGCTCGGCGGCCTCCAGGCTCAGGCGAGCCCCCGGCTTGGCTTGGGCCTACAGGCCCAGCCGAGCCGGGGGCTCGCTTAAGCCTGGAGGCTGGCCGAGTTGCCTGCGACAGCCACCGCTGGAGCTCCGGGCCAATGTAGGGGGATGTTGCCTACACATACTCACCGACATCGGCCCTTAGCTCCTCCAGCGATGGCGGTCCCGCTTCCAGCGTCCTCTCTCTCTTCGTTGGTCGCCGGCATGATGTAACGAAAGCCTTTGACCCCGGCATTTTGACCCGGGGTCAAAGGCTTTCGTGACGTCATACCGGCGACCAACGGAGACAGAGAGGACGCTGGAAGCGGGACCGCCATCGCTGGAGGAGCTAAGGGCCGATGTCGGTGAGTATGTGTAGGCAACATCCTCTTACATTGGCCCGGAGCTCCACCGGTGGCTGTCCTCTGGCTGTCGCAGGCTGCTAGGCCGGCCTCCAGGCTTAGGCGAGTCCCCGGCTCGGCTGGGCCTGTAGGCCCAAGCCAAGCCGGGGGCTCGCCTGAGCCTGGGGCCGGCCTAGCAGCCTGCTCGGCCGGAGGAGGTCACCGCTGGAGCTCAGGGCCGATTTAGGGGAGTATGTTTTGGGAACTTCGGTCCTGAGCTCCAGCGGTGACCGTCCTCCGGCTGTCGCTGGCTGCTCGGCGGCCTCTAGGCTTAGGCGAGTCCCCGGCTCAGCTGGGCCTGTAGGCCCAAGCCAAGCCGGGGGCTCGCCTGAGCCTGGAGGCCGCCTAGCAGCCTGCTCGGCCGGAGGATGTCACCGCTGGAGCTCAGGGCGATTTAGGGGAGTATGTTTTGGGAACTTCGGTCCTGAGCTCCAGCGGTGACTGTCATCCGGCTGTCGCTGGCTGCTCGGCCTCTAGGCTTAGGCGAGTCCCCGGCTCGGCTGGGCCTGTAGGCCCAAACCAAGCCGGGGGCTCGCCTGAGCCTGGATGCCCGCCGAGCAGGCAGCGACAGCCGGAGGACGGTCACCGCTGGAGGATCGGGGCTTGCGGCGTCTAAACACACGGGTAGCTGCGCGCGGCTCGTGACGATTTTTTTTTTTCTTTTGCAGGCGGCCGGCACGCGCAGCTACCTGTTTGTTTTAACGGCCACTTTCAAATGTCCGTCGCGCATGCGCAGACCGATTTTGGCGACGGACACTTGAAGGCTTACTCTTTTATAGTATAGATGGGTTGCGCTTGTTAAAAAAAAATTGAAATGCGAACCTGTTGCTGTATTTTTCTGAGAAATTACATGATTTTAGCTAATATCCCCCCAAAAAATCGTTAGTGCGGCATCATTATTCACATTAAAATTTAAATGTGAACAATAGTGCTGCATTAATAAAAAAAAATGAATTCATATATTTTTTATTATTATTATTTAAAAATGTTGTTATACTTTTAACATGGTCATGCTTGGTATCATTGGAAAGGCCATGCTCTGTCCTTTCCAATAATATCAAACATTAACTTCTAGCTTCACAGACCAGGAGATATAGGGGTCCAAATGACCCCCCTAGCTCCGCTATAGGGTTTCCATAGGGAAACCCCATGGCAGCTAGGGGTTAATTCTCACACTGACGTCATCGCGCCATGCCCATCGTGATGACGTCATTGCGCTAGAAGGGGGTCTGACTTTAAGAAAGTTAGAACTACACGGGACCCTGAAGGGAGAGGTAAGTATCGGGAGTGGGAGCACCCGCAGCGGATAACGTGTGGGGAACATCCTCCGCATATAGAAGAAGGAGGCTAAAGACAATCCCCAGCTGGTCTTAGAAAAGGATAGCACTGACCTCGCACATCATGCCCACGGTGCTAAAATTTTAGAGGCATTTTCTGGGGCTTAAATGTTATCAAAATTAGGGATGAGCCGAACGCCCCCGTGTTCGGTTCGCATTCGAAATCGAAAAATTTCAAAAGTTAGAGTTCGAACTCGAACACGATCCGAACTCAATGTAAGTCAATGGGAACCGAACGTTCGATTTTTAGAGTGCACTCCAAGAGGGCATATATGCTAGATATTTGTCATAAAAGGTGTATGGGGTTCCAGGTAGTGCCCTGGGGGACAGGAAACAAGGAGAAAAAGTTAAATAAAAAACATTTTTAAAGGAACAGTGAGTTTTCCATGAAATAAAGGTTAAGAATAAAAACGAAAAATTCCTTCAAATATCGTGCCTAGGAGGTCCCCATAACCTGCCCGTGAAGTGGCGGATTTGTAGGATGTATAGAAACATTTAAAAACAAAAAAATGACATTTCAAATGACGGTAAATGGTTTTCCTTTAATCTATTCATAAACAACTGCTTGGGGCGGCAGCCTGTATGAAAAGAGGAGACGGTTTAGGACACACAGAACAAGTTTAGTGATTTTTTTTGGCTAAATTATGGTGAAACTTATGCAGGCTTTGGATGAAAGTAACAATAGGTGCTTTAAAATTGGGCCTTTAGTGTCAGCAACAGTGCCGTCACACCGTAACCCCTCTGTGGTATTGTGGAAGAGTGCAGGGTTGGACCCTGCGGTCCAATATTAAAATTATATGAATCTGGCATAGGCGTCAGTGGCAGTGCACCCAAATATTGTGCCTTTGGTGGCAGCAAGTGCCTTCACATCGTAACCCCTCTGAGGTATTGTGGAAGAGTGCAGTGGTGGAGGTTTTGGTAAGGCAGAAGAGATCCCCGATCTATTCAGTTAAATCAGCAGCTATAACAAAACCGGGTCAGCAATGTTTAGGCACTTGTACTGCGCTACAGTATATGGTGAGAATCGTCGCACACCAGTAGCAACAGGAAGCAAACTGAACAGGCAGGGAATACACAGAGAGAATTGTCAAATGGCAGGCAAAGTCGGCAACAGATCGGGTCCTCAGAACAAGCAGGGTCAGTAACAAGTATACAAACTGATTCGGTAAGCTAGCAATGCGGGAATAAAGGCTGAGACACACTGAGCGTGTAGCGACGCACAGCGTAGCGAAGCGAAGAGAAGCAAAAATTTTGCAGGCTTGACTTCACTCCGCTCCACCTTGTAGTGTGTCTACACTGCATTATGTTTGCTTCTCACCGCACTGGACAGGAATCCACTAACTAAATTAAAATGTACACACAACCATTTTATTTTCACAAAGCACATGTTATATAAGCAAAAAAGTTTCTACTGAATAAAATCCATAAAAAATTACTGTTAATTTAATAGGAATAGTATAAAAATATATAAAAAAATGTAACCCCTGATCATATAGGGACACGGAGCGCTGTGTATAGAGTAGGGATGCATTGATACGACACACAGACATATACATATATATCAACACGCAGACCTATATATACGTATATCTCAACACGCAGATATATATATACACCCACCCACAGACCTCAGACCATATATACACATATGCACATGGGGGGGTGGCATGTGGACAATCTCAACTAAATGCGCCCCCCCTTTGGCTGATCCCTCCAGAAGAAATGTTGAACCAGACAGAGCAGAGAATATATATATTATTCTCTGCTCTATCGGGTTCAACATTTCTTCTAGATGGATCAGCCAAATGGGGTTGCAATTAGTTGCCAAAATGTGTGTGTAATACAAGTCTGGATAAATATATTTAGAAGAATATACATATATATCTTATCTATATATATCATACCTGCCCTTACCTTCCCCCATAAATTTGCTAAAAATATACACACAAAAAAAACAAACCACTGCCTGAGACCCCGCGCGGCCCACATGCCATCACCCTCTACTTGGCTGAATGTATCTAATATATATATATAATTAAATACATTCAGCAAGGTAGAGAAAGAAAAAAAGGTTTTATTTTATGTTCCCGGGGACATTTAAAAATGTCCTCAGATTTAATTTTTTTTAGAAATGTGCCCCTTTACCTTAGCCTGGTGGTCAGTGGGGGCACCCTGGATCCTGGTTGTGGGGGGGTCTGCCGTGGCCGCAGGTGCAGTGGCTCCCTCCCTGCGCCGCCTGTCTCTGCCACATGCACCCGGGTGGCTAGACCGCACAGTCACAGCTCTGTCATTCGGCAGCCACATGCTCCTCAAGGAGATCCTTGGGAGGCCCCAGCAGGCTGCCCTCTACAGTGCCTGATTAGAGGACCATGTCTGCCTGATATTTTAGTAACAAGAATGTTTTATCCCATAGGCTTCAATGTTAAAAATATTCCCCTTTTAACCCAATATCTAATAAACCATTGCTTATAAAAATCTGCAGTAAAGAGTCTCTTTATTTCTAGATTTTTTAGTATTTTTTAAGCATTTATTATACTTTTTTTAAATAAAAAATAAAAAATCGAACTTTTGGAGAACGGCCCAAAACAGTTCGAAGTTCGCAAGCTTTCGAACAGCCGATTCCATTCGATTCGAACTCCAAACAGATCCGAACCGAACGCTCATCCCTAATCAAAATTAGTTTGCAACGCACAAATTTAATTTGCATTATTTTCAGATCGTATTAAAACAATCTTTGGTTACTGTGACTGCTGCTACTGCTACTGATTGTGTATACACGGTAGTGAAAGGGTTAAGAAGCTCCGGTCATCCAATTGCAGACCATGCATGTAATTGAGAGGACTTATCAAATCTTGATGCAATATAATTTGACTATTTGTAAAGTCAGGATGTTTTGTTTATGTGTTTATAAACCATTAGTTACTCATTATCCCTCCAAGGTGTTTCCTATCACAATGATGCCAATTTGTGGACAGGAATCGACGTGGCAAAAACGCCACCGCTTCAAAAAGTTTCCTATTACCAAGGAGCTAAAACAAAAAGTCATATCTAATGGAAAAAAAGGGCACACGTGCATATTTTTTTTGCTGAAATATATAATGGGAAAATATATAATTTATTTTAATGTAATATTTCTGTACAAAGTGAAATGAGATTCTGATATTTTATGATTTTCAGATTACCATAGAAAATGAACCCCCCGTGTAGCCGCGCACAATAAATCTTTTGCAAATAAGAGCAAAACTTTACAAATACCGAGGCCAG
Organism: Leptobrachium leishanense; assembly: GCA_009667805.1. NCBI lineage: Eukaryota > Metazoa > Chordata > Amphibia > Anura > Megophryidae > Leptobrachium > Leptobrachium leishanense. The sequence continues at coordinate 23,170,765 of CM019069.1, forward strand.
CATTTATTTACAGTTACGCTTTGGATTAAACAATAAAGCAACAAAACAAATCCAATAAACAAATATCAAGATTAGGATTTAAAAAAACATAATAAAGGCTTCCCAACATGAATCATTACAGGCAAATGCCACTAGAATCACATCTCAGTTGATATTCTTATATTTACATGTAGGAAAATAATAATAATAAAATATATATATGCAGTTGCAAAAAAGTATGTGAACCCTTTAGGATTACGTGGAGTTTTGCATGAATTGGTCATAAAATGTGCTCTGATCTTCATCTAAGTTACAACAATTTGAAAAACACAGTCTGCTTAAAATAATAGAACGCAAACATTATATGTTTTCATGTGTTTATTGAACATAACATGTAAACATTCACTGTGCAGGGTGGAAAAAGTATGTGAACCCCTAACCTAATGACTTCTCCAAGAGCTAATTGGAGCCAGGAGTGAGCCAACCTTGAGTCCAATCAGTGTGATATTATTGGATGTGTTGCTAAAAACACACACCAGTTTTGGGTTTACTGGTTTCAAGAAGCACTGCCTGATGTGAACCATGCCTCGCAGAAAAGAGCTCTCAGAAGACCTACGATCAAGAATTGTTGACTTGCATGAAGCTGGAAAGGGTTACAAAAGTATCTCCAAAAGCCTTGATGTTCATGTGTCCACGGTAAGACAGACTGTCTACAAATGGAGAAAGTTCAGCACTGTTGCTATTATCCCTAGGCGTGGTCGTCCTGTAAAGATGACTGCAAGAGCACAGTGCAGAATGCTTAATGAGGTAAAGAAAAATCCTAGAGTGTCAGCTAAAGACTTACAGAAATCTCTGGCACATGCTAACATTTTTGTTGACACATCTACAATAAGGAAAACATTAAACAAGAATGGAGTACACGGGAGGACACCAAGGAGGAAGCCATTGCTGTCCAAAAAGAATATTGCAGCACGTTTGAAGTTTGCAAAAGAGCACCTGGATGTTCCACAGCACTACTGGCAAAATATTCTGTGGACAGATGAAACCAAAATTGAGTTGTTTTGAAAAAACACACAACATCTTGTGTGGAGAAAAAAAGGCACAGCACACCAACATCAAAACCTCATCCCCACTGTAAAACATGGCGGAGGGAACATCATGGTTTGGGGCTGCTTTGCTGTCTCAGGGCCTGGACGGATCCTGTTGTCATTGATGGAAAAATGAATTCCAGAGTTTATCAAGACATTTTGCAGGAAAACGTAAGACCATCTGTACGCCAACTGAAGATCCGCAGAAGATGGGTGATGCAACAGGACAATGACCCGAAGCATTCAAGTAATTCAACAAAAGAATGGCTTCAACAAAACAAAATACGCCTTCTGGAGTGGCCCAGTCAGAGTCCTGACCTCAACCCGATTGAAATGCTGTGGCATGACCTTAAGAGAGCGATTCACACCAGACATCCCAAGAATATTGCTACACTGAAACAGTTTTGTGAAGAGGAGTGGTCCAAAATTACTCCAGATCGCTGTGCAGGTCTGATCTGCAACTACAGGAAACGTTTGGTTGAGGTTATTGCTGCCAAAGGAGGGTCAACCAGTTATTAAGTCCAAAGGTTCACATACTTTTTCCACCCTGCACTGTGAATGTTTACATGTTCTGTTCAATAAACACATGAAAACATATAATGTTTGTGTTGTATTATTTTAAGCAGACTATGTTTTTCAAATTGTCGTGATTTAGATAAAGATCAGAGCACATTTTATGACCAATTCATGCAAAACTCCACGTAATCCCAAAGGGCTCACATACTTTTTCTTGCAACTGTATATGTATATATCATAATTATGTTAAGTAGATCACACCTGAAACACTGAGCATGAATTATATATACTGCTTGGCCAAAAATAAATCACATGCTGTAATATTAGGTTGTGTGGCCTTTTGCTGTGATTGCGTCACGCATACGCCGTGGCATCGTGTCGATAAGCTCACGCGATGTCACTGCATTTATTCGCGTCCAGAGTGGCATTAATTCATGGCGAAGATCTTGTATTGATGATGAGAGTCGCAGCGCTGCGTAAAGTCTTCTTCAGCACATTATCCCAAAGATTAACCGCAATGGGGTTAAGGTCTGGACTGTGCGGTGGCCAATCCATGTGTGAAAATTATGTCTCATGCTCCCTGAACCACTCTTGCACAATTTGAGCCTGATGAATCCTGGCATTGCCATCTTGGAATATGCCCGCTGTGCCATCAGGGGAGAAAAAACCCATTGATGGAAAAACCTGCTCATTCAGTATATTCAGGGAGTCACATGACCTCATTTTATGCTGAAACATATTAATCACTGCAGTAATTATCCAATGGAAGGCGAGCACCTATCAGCTTATTTACATCCAGTGGGGACTTTTAAAAGGTTAGTCAGTTATATATACATCATTTTTTATTATATTTAATAAAATATAATAAATATATTTATTATATTTATTTTTAATATATACAGTGTGTATATATATATTTAAATGTTACATTTGTTTGAAGATTTTTTCACATCTTCCTTTTACATGACCAGCAGAGTCTTGCTAATTAATTACTTTACTCTTTCCCTTAGAACATTAATCCATTTTATTTCACACTTGGTGCCTGCTGGCTGGTTTAGATTATCCAGGGGGTGCAGGGGGGGGGGTTATATAATTGTACTATTTTAATCAATACATTTAGCCATCAATATCCCAGAGAAATCAAGGCACCAACAGGTCTCATTACTGTCTTGGATGATGAAGCCCTGGCCGCGGAATATGCATGGAGAAGAGGAGAGTTATCTTGGATGATCTACATGGCGTGCACACAAAACGAGGCTCCTTATAAATGTGCCCGTCGCTGCAGCATATTGTATTATTTCAAGGTAAATTAGCTTTCATGTCTTCGATGCTCGGCTTCTTTAAATCAGAGTAATTAGAATCTTAATTACAGTACGAAATCATTTAATTAGCTACAACTAAATGATTCAATATTTGTAATTGAACATGCGCTAAAAATAAGGGATCAACACGCACATGTGTGAGAACGTATTGATTGTTGGGATTTTAATTAACAAGCAATGTTTTACAAGATAGCTAACAAAAATAAATAAATAAATTAATAAATAAATAAAACAGTAAAAGAAAAGTAAAAGCCAATATGTTTATTTACTAAACAATGAATGAGCGGTGGTTGAGCATGTCACAATACAGGCAACTTGGTAGAATGATTGCCGGTGTAATTGCTACTGTAAGTAACAGAACCATTGAGTGATATTGGTGTAAGAAGCAAACATTCTTAACCCCTTCACTCCCGAGATCAAGATATCATGGGCTTCAAATCTGAGATATCTCGATCTGCAGCTCTGTTTAATTAATCAAATTAATTAAATTAATTTGCTTTTGGGCTACAGAAGGTGACCCCAAAGTTTTAGCCCTGTGGGCATAATGTCCCGATAACCCCCCCCCCACACTGTAAAGGAAGGGGACCTCAGTGCTGGGTGATATACAGAACAAACAGACAGGACAATAAGGACAATTGTAGAGACATGGTTAATAAACTAGCCAGGGATGAGAACACCAGAGTGGGTAGTCATACAGAAGCCAAAGATCAGTAACCAGAGAGGGCTATCAGACAAGCTATGAGTCGGCACACATAATATCAATATGTAGAGCAAAGAAATCACACAATAGAATAGTCAAATTATAAGTGCAAAGTCATACACAGGAGTACAATATCACAGAAACAAAACAATACAGGATAGACCAAAATAAGATAACAGACAGGACATTAAGATGAGCAGTTGATGAGTTATTGAGTTGGAGGAGGGAATATTTAGTTAAGGCAGCATGGGGTGTATTGTGTTCCCGGGCTACTCGAGATAAGATATGGCAGCCGAATGATATAAAACAGGGAGCTTAAAAGACTTCTAATCTACCCCCTGATGATGTCCTTTGAAAACATCCCACAATACAATGATGTGAGACGGTTACTGAACCATTCACTCCATTCTGTGACCAAAACCACACAGTGAGGAGCAAGATATGGAAAGATACTGTGGGGGGCAGTTTATAACACAAAATATCAAACAATGGATGCACCCAGTGACACATATAGAGGAAACTATCACACAATGGATTCACCCAGTGACACATATAGAGTAAAATATCACACAATGGATGCACCCAGTGACACATATAGAGGGAAATATCACACAATGGATGCACCCAGTGACACATAGAGGAAAATATCACACAATGGATGCACCCAGTGACACATATAGAGGAAAATATCACACAATGGATGCACCCAGTGACACATAGAGGAAAATATCACACAATGGATGCACCCAGTGACACATATAGAGGAAAATATCACACAATGTATGCACCCGGTGACACATATAGAGGAAAATATCACAGAATGGATGTGCCCAGTGACACATATAGAGGAAAATATCACACAATGGATGCCCCCGATGACACATAGAGGAAAATATCACACAATGTTGCACCCAGTGACACATATAGAGGAAAATATCACACAATGGATGCGCCCAGTGACACATATAGAGGAAAATATCACACAATGGATGTGCCCAGTGACACATATAGAGGAAAATATCACACAATGGATGCCCCCGATGACACATAGAGGAAAATATCACACAATGATGCACCCAGTGACACATATAGAGGAAAATATCACACAATGGATGCACCCAGTGACACATATAGAGGAAAATATTTTCTTAACTAAACATACAAGAGGAAAACAAAACACATGTAAGCTATCTACAACATCACATAAACACAATAAGGACGTTTCATTTTTTGGTGGTACTGGCCCTTTAAGGGAACTTGACTGAAAGGGAATTTTTGGTTAGAAAGAATCTTATAATCATGCAAGACACACTTGGAATCGAGCACATATGTAACACACACTGAGCTGTGATAAGAAATGTTGTTTATTTTTATTACTTTCATAATAAGGGCACTTGGCTTAGAAATGCATTGCGAGGGGTGGGAAGAGGTTGAAAACCGGTTAAAGAGACGCCTTTGGACAGTGCCACACGCTGAGCGTGGAGATTTGATTATAATGCATGAGATGAGACGTTATCATTAGAAAGACAGATTTGTGGAGTCTCGCCTCTGATACGACTCTCTTAACGTTCATGCAAACGAGGGGAAAACGCAGCCAGCGCCATCTCCTCAAAGCCTTTTTGACGTCCCGGCCTGCAAGGAAAATACGGGGAGCATTTGATTTTCATTTACCACTTTTTAAATCTCTGTCCCCAGAGACCCCGAGGCATAACCTGTTGTATTAAACAGCTGTTGCCACAGAGGCTTCATAATGAAAGTAAGTGAGAGAAAACTAAATCTGTCTATTAGTGCTCACTGGTGCAAACCCAGCAGTTGACTTGTAATTAAAAAGATGGAGCAGGGCCGGGCAAACAATACCATGTGCGGTCCCTGGAAGCGTAAGATATTCTCTGGAAAAATATAAAACGCTGAACGTGTTGGGGAAAGAAAAACAAAAATTGAGGGTTTTACTCATCAAACTGAGAACTAAAAACGTTTTCACCGCAAATATAGCAATTACTTTTCCTCGGTTTGGTGTTATTTTATATGTATGGAAAGGACTGGAACATCCTTTATTCCAGGAAGTTTGCTTTTTAAGTTAATTTCACCTCGTTTAGGTGCTACAGAGGAATGGCAAGACTTAAGCTAACATGACCAATCTAGAAACAGTTTACTATAATAAAGATAATAGACATGTGCATTCGTTTTTAGTACTAAAACGATTTAGTCCGAATTTTGGGATAATTTAGTTTTCGTATGACTCAAGAGAAACGAAACTGCTCAGTACAAAAAACGAAAGAAACTAAAATAAAATGCACTACATTTTAGTTTCAGTCCTTTTTGTGATATTACATTGATGAGTGAAGAAGACCAGCAATGAAGAGCGCAACATATGAAGTTCTGCACCCTCCACATGCCAATGCAGTAGCATGTTCTATACAGAGAGGGGCATTAATTAATGCAGGAGGATGTTCTATACATTATACAGAGAGGAGTATCAATGCAGGAGGATGTTATATACATTATACAAAGAAAGGTATAAATTGAGGAGGATGTTCTATACAGAGAGGGACATTAATTAATTCAGGAGGATGTTGTATACATTATACAGAGAGGGGTATTAATTAATGCAGGAGGATGTTCTAAACATTATACAGAGAGGAGCCTTTTTTTTAGCCCTTTAAATCCAGTGGCTGTGAGCACTGAGATCGGCTGCTTGTTATATTACCTCTCAGTACAATGTATCAGGCTCAGCTGTTACAGTAACTGACTGTAACAGCGCTCAGAGTTTCAGTAAAGCAAGGAAATAATATTGTTCTAACCTCTTATATATAAAAATATTATTTACTAGTTTTTCTGAAACTCTGAGCACTGTGATGAGCAGTAGTCAGTTACTGTAACAGCTTTGTCTGACACGGGGCAGTATTACAATGTTTTTGCTAACTTAACCAGAGCTGTTGTAAATTGAAAACCTCCATAGGCTATAATGGCTCTGGGACGTTTACAACAGCTCTGGCTAAGTTAGCACCAACTATGTAATATGGCCCACATTGTGCTGAGAATTAGGGATGAGCCGAACACTCCCCGAGTTCGGTTCGAAGCCGAACCCGAACTTTCCAAATGTTCTGGTCCGAACCCGAACTCGGACCCCATACAAGTCAATGGGGCTGAAAATTCAGTTTTTAGAGTGCCCTCCAAGAGGGCATATATGCTAGATATTTCCATAAAAAGTGTATGGGGGTCCGGGTAGTGCCCTGGGGGACAGGAAACAAAGACAAAAAGTTGAAAAAAAAACCTTTTTAAAGGGACAGTGAGTTTTCCATGAAATAAGGGATAAAAATTAAAACGAAAAATTCCTTCAAATATCGTGCCTAGGAGGTCCCCATAACCTGCCCGTGAAGTGGCGGATTTCTAGGATGTATAGAAACATTTAAAAACCAAAAAATGACATTTCAAATGACGGTAAATGCTTTTCCTTTAATCTATCCATAAACAACTGCTTGGGGCGGCAGTCTGTATGAAAAGAGGAGACATTTTCGGACACGCAGAAAAAGTTTACTGATTTTTTGGCGGTGAAAAGCAGGAGAATGACTGGAGAATGGAAAATTCTAGGTCAAAATAGCCAAACCAGAAAAATTCTCCCATTTAGGCTAGGGTCAGACTAGTGAATTTTTAACATGCGTTTAGGCGCACTTAATCACGGCCGCAATAGCATCAAATGACGGGCAATGACAGCCAATATACGAAGTACGGTCACACCAAAGTCCGGCTGCGCAACGCAAGTGGAAAATGAACGCATTTTTTTGAGAACACAGAACCGCTAGTACGGACGTACAGAGTGCGCTGCGTCCACTGGCGGCGTGTGTGCGTGATTTGGAGACGTCAGACCCTGCTCATGTCCGGCCAACATAACGTCCAGACACCCAAAGTTTCCTGGTTTGGATCCGTAAAAAATCACGAACAAAAATGCGCATCGTATGACCGTTTTCGCGCATTCCGTGAAAAAATACGGCAAAGCGTTCGGACGCACATTTTGATGGTCGCTGTGAAAAATGCGTTAGTCTGACCCTAGCCTTATCTCACTTTCCAAATCGGCTATTTGGTCCAGATTGTTCTCTTTTCCTGCCATTCTCCTGGTTTTCACCTTTCTCTGAACAACCCTGAGAGGGGAAAGCCAGGAGAACTGGCAGGAGAAGAGAACAATCTAGACCAAATAGCCAATTTGGAAAGTGAGATAAATGGGAGAATTTTTCTGGTTTGGCTATTTTGACCTAGAATTTTCACTTCTCCAGTTATTCTCCTGCTTTTCACCGCTCTCTGAATAACCCTGTGAATGTTTAATCCCTAGGTGAAAAATAACATTGCTTAAGGCTGGGGTCAGACGAGCGCAGTTATCACGTCCGTGTTGCCGCACATTTGTACGTCCGTGGCAGCATAGCATTCTGACCAATGGAGCCCCACACACGAAGTACGTCCGCACGGAAGTGCGGATGCATGGCGGACGCAGCAAACGGACGCAGGTTAGGCAAGAACGTAATACTGCTAGAACGGACGTGCGGAGTGCGCCACGTCCGCAACGTCCGTGTAGCTTTGTATGTGAGTGAAACGAGGTCAGATGGACTGCATTTATACGTCCAGCATTTTTGACGGACATAATGTTTTTTCATTTTAATTTATTTTCCCTGCTACATCAGTCATAAAATACGTCAGTGAAAAAAACGGACTGTTTGGCCACTACCTTGTTGTCAGTCAGTAAATACGTCCGTACTGCACGGACACACAGTCCGTACAAAATGCGCTCATCAGACCCTAGCCTTAGATGTTATTTTGAATTTTTTTCAAACACAAGTTAACCACTTGGCTGCTATGGACGCGCTCAGCGGATTACTGCGCCCCCCAGTGCGGGCTGACATCTTGGATGTCAGCCCAGCACTCCGGGACCACGGTGGAGCAATAAGATGTCATCGCGGCGGCGCGATGACATCTAATTCAGGCGCCCCCCCGCAAGTGCGGAGGAAGCGCCTGAAAGGGAGGGGGGAGGTCCTTCAGACCTCTCTCCCTCCCGATCGCCGTGGGCAGGGGGTTAATCCAGGCACCGTTTGGAAGGGCACAGCCTGCCCTTCCAAACGGTGGCTGTGATTAACCCCTGGGGAGCCGGATCATGAATCGGCGCTGAAAAGCGCCGGATCATGATCCTCTCCTGGAGCTGGCCAACATCTTGGATGTCGGCCAAGCCTCCAGGAACTCCCCCTGAGGACTGGTGTCATCGTGCATAGCACGATGACGCCAGTCCTGGAGTTAACCCCTAGCTGCCACCAATGGTGGAGATAGGGGGTTCCAATGAACCCCCTATCTCCTGATCCGTGGCAGCTAGGGGTTAATGTTTGATAACGTTGGATCGGCCAGAGCATGGCCTTTGCAAGGATACTAAACATGAGCATGAAAAATGTTTTAAAAAAAATAATAAAAAAAATATATATATATATAAATATTTAAAAAAAAATCTAAAAAAAAATAAACAAGTTTTTTTTTGTTTTTGTTTTGTTAATGCAGCAATATTGTTCCCATTTCAATTATAATGTGAACAATAATGCTGCACTAACGATTTTTGTATGCGGTGCGTTTGTTAAAAAAAGCGAAATTTTCCCCAAAAAAAAATGTAGCAAGACCCCATTTCTAATTTTTTTAACAAGCGCACCCCATACAAAATATAACCGCAAACGATCGCATGTTAAAATGTGAAAAAAAACACTTTACACATAATAAATTATTGAAAATTCTATTTTTTTTGCATTTTTGTTATAATATACAAACATGACATAACGTATACATATAATAATGACATATTATGAATCTGCCAAGTCTGCCAGAAAGAACGATATATAATATGTCTGAGTCATATATCAAAATATGGCTACAAAACGCGGTTAATCATGATGAGCGAAAGCGGTAAAAATAACCTCAGCACAGAGGTGTGAAAAGCCTCCGCAGCGAAAGGGTTAAATGCAGCATATTAGGATGTTTTAGGGAAATTAATTCTCAAATCTCAATCAGAAGCAGACACCACCCCACCCTCAGTATGTTGTACAATGTATCAAATTGATTACCAGACTAAAAACACCTGCAGGGTTATCCAAAGAGATCCGAATTGCTTGAGAAAGGTAACCGAACGCTGAAAATCAGCGTTCGGTTACCTTTCCTGGCCATTCGGCTATCCAGAGAGCAGGCAATTGGCCAAATCCTGTCGAATTGCCTGCACATACGGTGCCTGTTCGGTCCCTGTTCGAGGGCAGTGAAATTCCCATGAAAAAGCACTGCTTCGGCTATTCAGAGAACACAAACCAGCAGTGAAAGGTTCCCCTATGCCCTGCCATTTGGTGGTTTAATTCGGCAAATTTATTCAGGTGAATCCCATAGACTTCAATGTTAAAAATATTCCTGTTTTAATTCAATATCTAATAAACCGTTCATTATAAAATTCTGCAGCAAAAGGTCTCTTTATTTATAGATTTTTTAGGATACTTTAAGCATTTTTCTGAATTTTTTAAAAAAAAATTAAAAGTCCAATTTTTTTTTTGATTTTTTTCAGTTTACTTATTTTTTTTGTAACAGCCCTCTTTATTATCATTCCCTGGACCTCCTGTGAAAATTTCAGACATTTTCGCTTAGTAGTTTCTTTGCAAACAGCGTTTCATTTTCCCAGATTCATACAAATGGTTTTTCTAATTTATTCACTGCCTCCTCTACGTCACAGCTGCTTCGGCTCTGTGTGATTCGGCTCCTGTTCGGCTCCTGTTCGGCTTCTTCGAAGGTTAATCCAGATGTTTTTGCTTGTTTTCAGCGTGCATTCGGTTAGTTTTCGTCAGGTTTGCGGCAGCTTTTCCCTGCAATTCGGGGACCCTGTGCTGTTTGCTGAATATACCGCAGAGTCACCGAAATGCAATCGGCAAAAGGAACCGAATTGAAGAGAACGAAAAGTCACCGAACGTGCGGTGACTTTTCGAATCTCTTTGGATAACCCTGCTGGTGTTATACCCGTTTGTGAACAGAGGTCATTTAGAGTTGATAATCTTTCCACGTACACATTAGTTTTTAATTCAATATCTAATAAACCGTTGCTTATAATATTCTGCAGTAAAGAGTCTCTTTATTTCTAGATTTTTTTGTATTTTTTTAAGCATTTTTAAGCTTTTTTTTTTCGAACTCGAACCGAACAGATCCAAAAAGTTCGAAATTCGCAAACTTTCGAACTGCCAAAGTTCGGGTCGAACTCCAAACCGTCCGAACCCGAACAGCTCATCCCTACTGAGAATGAGAGATACTGTAACAAGCAACGATCCCAGCGATCTGAGGAGCCACTACAATAGTAATTGTATCCACTGGTTTTCGGATGAATGAAATTAGTTTTCATACTAAAGAACTGAAAATGAATTTCTTTAGCAACTAAATAAATTGCATTTTAGGACTAACCCATTAGTTCAAAACGAAATTTTGTGCTGTGCACATGTCTAAAAGATAATAAAGCCACGTCAAAAAATAACTGCAGACTAGCTCCTATGAGCAGGGCCCTCTACACCTCTTGTTTCCACCATATGTCCGTTTATCTGTATCTCGTTCCCTTTGGTTATTGTAAAGCGCTGCGGGCACTGTTGACGCCATATAAATGATGACAATAATAATAATAAATGGTTAAAAAAGACACTCCGGTTTGGGTTCAGCAGAATTTGTAACCTGTTGAATTCATTTGGGGCGAATTTTGACAATCCAAATTAAGCTGCAGCCCAATTGGACGGGCTAGGTCGAAATGGAGCGTCATTTTCAATAGTTAGGGTTAGAAATTCGGGTTAGAGTTAGAAATTAAGGCTAGGGTTAGATAAGAGTCAGGTTTAGAAATTGGGGCTAGGGTTAGAAATTAGATAGTTTGGTAATTAGGGTTAGGCTTAGAAATTAGAGTTAGGTTTAGAAATTAAGGATAGGGTTAGAAATTAGGACTAGGGTTAGAAATTAGAGTTAGTTTAGAAATCATGGTTAGAAATTAGGGCTAGGGTTAGAATTTGAAATTAACGCTAGGGTTAGAAAATAAGGCTAGAGTTAGAAATTAGAGTCAGATTTAGAAATTAGGGTTAGCTTTAGATATTAAGGCTAGAGTTTTAAATCAGAGTAATGTATATAAATTGGGACTAAGGTTAGAAATTAGAGTTAGTTTAGAAAAATGATGGTTAGAAATTAGGGCTAGGTTTAGAAATTAGGGTTAGGGTTAGATATTAACCCCTTAAGGGCCGCTGACGTACCCTGTACGTCTTGTCCTCGGGTCTCCCTTAGACCCGCGGACGTACAGGGTATGTCAGCGGCGCCTAATCCCCCTCCCGCCCGATACTCACCTCCCTCGCCGGATCCCACGGTGATCTGGCAGGGAGGAAGCCTGCCCATGTGATTTACATGGGCAGGCGAGGCTGATGACGTCGCCACGCTGCGTGGTGACGTCATCAGCAGGCGTCCCCATGCATTTCAATGGAGGGGCTCCTTCGGAGCCCTCTATCTCCCCAACCATTGAAGCTAGGGAGATGCCGTTTTCACCGCTGGAGAGGGGAGAGCCTCCCCTTTCCAGCGGTGTATGGCATTAACGGTTTCGCCGCCGGATCACGTTGCGGCGCCAATTGGCGCCAAAACGCGATTCAAACCTGGAGGGGGGCTGACATCTTGGATGTCAGCCAAGCCTCCAGGTCCCCCCCCACCCACTGACAACCTCACCATATGTGTGAGGATGTCAGTGGGCCAGTTAACCATCTAGCTGCCATGTAGAGATAAGGGGATCCTAAGGATCCCTTTATCTCCCGATCCATGGCAGCTAGATGGTCATATTTGCCATCATTTGAAAGGCCTGATTATTGTTATTTAAAAAAAAATTAAATAGAAAAAAAATAATAAAAAAATTAACCACTTCAATGCTGAGGACGCGCTCAGCGCGTCCTCAGCATTCCCGCTGGTGTGCGGAGGACGCGCTGAGCGTGTCCTCCCATTGGGGTCAGCGTTCGGCCGGGTTCCGGCCGATCGCTGGCCCCCCCGGTGCGGGCTGACATCCTCGATGTCAGCCCGGCATCCGGGACCGCAGCCGCCGGAATTAGGTGTCATCGCGGCAGCGCGATGACACCTAATTCAGGCGCCCCCCCCCGCATGTGCGGAGGAGGCGCCTGAAAGGGAGGGGGGAGGTCCTTCGGACCTCTCTCCCTCCCGATCGGCGGCTCTGCGGGGGTTAACCCAGGCATCATTTGGAAGGGCACAGCCTGCCCTTCCAAATGGTGCCTGGCATTAACCCCTGGGGAGCTGGATCGCGAACGGCGCTGAAAAGCGCCGGTTCGCGATCCTTTCCCGGAGCTGGCCGACATCTTGGATGTCGGCCAAGCCTCCGGGAACTCCCCCTGAGGACTGGCGTCATCGTGCGTAGCACGATGACGCCAGTCCTGGACTTAACCCCTAACTGCCACCAACTGTGGAGATAGGGAGTTCCAATGAACTCCCTATCTCCCGATCCGTGGCAGTTAGGGGTTAATGTTTGGTATGGTTGGATCGGCCAGAGCATGGCCGTTCCAACGATACCAAACATGAAAGTGAAAAAGTTTGTCAAAAAAAAAAAATGAAAAATAAAAATTAAATTTTTTTAAAAAAAATTATAAAAAAAAATAAACACTTTTTTTTCTTTTTTTTGGTTTGTTAATGCAGCAATATTGTTCCCATTTCAATTATAATGTGAACAATGATGCTGCACTAACGATTTTTGTATGCGGTGCGTTTGTTAAAAATAGTGTAATTTTCCCCAAAACAAAATGTAACGAGACCCCATCTCTAATTTTTTTAACAAGCGCACCCCATACAAAATATAACCGCAATTGGTCGCATGTTAAAATGTGAAAAAAACCACTTTACACATTGTAAATGATTGAAAATACATATTTTATTGCATTTTTTGTTATAATATACAGACATGACATAACGTATACATATAATAATGACATATTATGAATCTGCCGAGTCTGACGGAAAGAACGATATATAATATGTCTGGGTCATATACTAAAATAAGCCTTCAAAACACGTTTAATCATGATGAGCAAAACCGGTAAAAATGAGCTCAGCACAGAGGTGTGAAAAGCCTCAGCAGCGAAAGGGTTAAATAAAATTAAAAAATGTTTTTTTTTTAAAAGTTTTTTTTGTCTGGGGGGGGTTTAATTAAATAGGACCTAGGCTGTCATCTAAAAATAATTAGCACAAAATGGTCAGAATGAGCGCAGCGCACATAGGTGAACTGTCTCAGCAGTGAAGGGGTTAAAAAGCAAACGCATGCAAAAATTGGGTATTTCTAGTCTCGGGACAAAATTTTGAACCTATCTAGCCGGGGTCGTTTTGGGTGGTTGTAGATTTTAGGGATTAAATTACAAAAAAGTGTGTTTTTACCATTTTTTTCCTCATATTTCATATTTTTTTTTATAGTAAACTATTCGATATGATGGAAATAATGGTATTTCTAGAAAGTCCATTTAATGCCGGGAAAAAGGGTGTATAATATGTGTGGGTTGAATAAACGAGTAAGAGGAAAATTTGACCTAAACACTAACAGCGCAGAAACGTAAAAACAGCAGCGGTCACTAAGGCTAGGGTCAGACGAACGCATTTTTCACGTTGCCCGTGAAAAAGTGCGTTCGAACGAACGGACGTATTTTTTCCCGGAATACGCGATAGCGGTCATACGATGCGCCTTTTCATCCGTGATTTTGTACGGATCATCAATAAAACACTTTTTGTGTCTGGACGTTATGTTGGCCGTACATTAGCAGCGTCTGAAGTCTCCCAATCACACACACACGCCGCTATGCGGACGCAGCGCACTCTGTACGTCAGTAGTAGCGGTTTGACGTTCTCGAAAAAATGCGTTCGTTGGCCACTTGCGTTGCACGGACGAACGTTCGTGCGGCCGTTCGTCGTATGTTCCCCGGCATTGGACGTCATTTGCTGCTAGCACGGCCGTGATTTTGTGCGGCTAAACGCACGTGAAAAATGCGTTCGTCTGACCCTAGCCTAAAAGACGGATTTGTGTAAAACCGCCCGGCCACTAAGGGGTTAAGGCTAGGGTTAGAAATCAGACTTATGTTTATAAATTTGGGGCTAAAGTTAGAAGTTAGAGTTAATTTAGTAATTAGGGTTAGGTTTACAAATTAGGTTTAGAAGTCAGAGTTAGGTTTAGAAATTAGGGCTAGGGTTATAATAAATTATAGTTATATTTAGAAATTAGGGTTAGAGTTCGAAATTAAAGCTAGGGTTAATAATTTGGCCATTAAAAGAAAACAAAGCCTCTACTTGTGTTTTGTTTCACACGGTATAATGGGAATAAACACAGATTACATTTTTCTCCTTGTTATGTTTTATACATGTTGCTGGGCTGGGTACATTTGGTGGTTGCAGCCGCCCCGAACGAACCCACCCCTCCTGTACTATGTAGGTTTAGAAACTAGGGTTAGATGTTAGGGCAAGGGTTATAAATTAGAGTTATGATTAGAAATTAGGGTTAGGGTTAGTTATTAAGGCTAGGGTTATAAATCAGAGTTATGTTTATAAACTGGGGCTAGGGTTAGAAAATAGAGTTTGTTTAATATTTATTGTTAGGTTCAGAAATTAGGTTAGACATTAGGGCTAGGGATAGAAATTAGAATTAGTTTAGTAATTAGGGTTAGAAATTAGGGTTAGGGTTAGAAATTAGATTTAGCATTAGAAATTATGGTTAGAAACTAGGTTTAGGCCGTCTATGCTTGTTCTAGGGACGGGTTAGATTTAAATTTAAATGTAGTCCTAACCCTAATTTCTAATCCTAACCCTGCTATCTAACCCTAAACCTAACTTCAAACCCTAACATTACTTTCCAACCACAGCGATTGAAAATCATTAGACATGTGCATTCGTTTTAGTACTAAAACGATTTAGTCCGAATTTTGGGATAATTTAGTTTTAGTATGACTCAAGAGAAACGAAACTGCTCAGTACAAAAAACGAAAGAAACTAAAATAAAATGCACTACATTTTAGTGTCAGTCCTTTTTGTGATATTACATTGATAAGTGAAGGAGACCAGCAATGAGCGCAACATCTGAAGTTCTGCACCCTCCACATGCCAATGCAGTAGGATTTTCTATACAGAGAGGGGCATTAATTAATGCAGGAGGATGTTCTATACATTATACAGAGGGGTATTCATGCAGGAGGATGTTATTTACATTTTTACAGAGGAAGGTATAAATTGAGGAGGATGTTCTATACAGAGAGGGACATTAATTAATTCAGGAGGATGTTCTATATAATATACTGAGAGGGGTATTAATTAATGCAGGAGGATGTTCTAAACATTATACAGAGAGGATCCTTTTTTTCTCAGCCCTTTAAATCCAGTGGCTGTGAGCGCGGAGATCGGCTGCTTGTTACCTTATCTCTCAGTACAATGTATCAGGCTCAGCTGTTACAGTAACTGACTAACAGCGCTCAGAGATTCCGTAAAACAAGGAAATAATATTGTTCTAACCGCTTATATATATATATAAAAATATTATTTACTAGTTTTACTGAAACTCTGAGCGCTGTGATGAGCAGCAGTCAGTTACTATAACAGCTTTGCCTGACATGGGGCAGTATTACAATGTTGGTGCTAACTTAACCAGAGCTGTTGTAAACTGAAAACCTCCATAGGCTATAATGGCTCTGGGAAGTTTACAACAGCTCTGGTTAAGTTAGCACCAACTATGTAATATGGCCCACATTGTGCTGAGAGTGAGAGATACTGTAACAAGCAGCGATCTCAGCACTCTGAGGAGCCACTACAATAGTAATTGTATCCACTGGTTTTCGGGTGAATGAAATTTAGTTTTCATACTAAATAACTGAAAACGAATTTCTTTAGCAACTAAATAAATTGCATTTTAGGACTAATCCATTAGTTCAAAACGAAATTTTGTGCTGTGCACATGTCTAAAAATCATGCTTCAATTGGATAGAATATTCGACATGGCTGAATTTGGAGCATTAAAATTTGCCTGTAGCTGAACTGGAAGACTTTTTTTACTGCATCATCTTTTGATCTGTGTTTAAAACCACGTCTTTGCCATACCTTGAGACACATACAGGTCTGTTCAATGAAGGTGAAACTCAGGAGAATTGACCAGAGAAGTGAAAATAGTCAAATTCTCCCACTTATCTCACTTTCCAAATCTGCTATTTGGTCTAGATTGTTCTCTTCTCCTGCCAATTCTCCTGAGTTTCACCTTTTAGTGAATAGACCTGATAGTCGCGTTACAGAATTAATTCATTATTTGGTTTTTATTTTCATTATTTTACTGCTTTATTTTTACTATACGGTTCTCTATAATATTGTGTTGAGACTGGTACTTCATAATTTTATTGATGTAAGGTCAGCATCAATTAATCCTGTCTTAGTGCAATGCACCCCTTTCGTACTCTTTTTTGGAGTTAATTTTCTTTTCCTGTATCAAATTTCTTTGTATACTTTAACCCCTTCACTACCAAGTGATTTTTGTTGAAAACAAATCGTATCATAACATTTATTTGAAACATAGAATGTGAAATTAACAATTACATATAGGGTGAAATAGACGTTTTGCGCAGAAATTGATATTCTGAGATAGTTAAAAAATGTAAATAATGTTATTTTGATCATTTTTAATTTTCACATATTTGTTTATCTTTTTCAGAAATATTCTTGAACTGTAAGATTCTGAGCTCTAGATGGTGTCCCTTATCTTACACAAATTCAAACAGGGTCTGCATTATTATCATTCAGGCAGAAAAAAAACCTTTGCATTAAATACAGTAACTGTGATAAATAAAAAATAATAAAAATGGTGAGATCTCCTGCTTATGGGGTTTTGTAAAGATCAGAATGAGATTCTTAGCAATGCAATATCTGTATGTGCTGCATAATGCCTGTGTATGGCAATTACAGCAACACCTTGTATCTGTATGTGCTGCATAATGCATCTGTATGGCAATTACAGCAACACCTTGCATCTGTATGTGCTGCATAATGCCTGTGTAGGCAAATTACAGCAACACCTTGTATCTGTATGTGCTGCATAATGTCTGTGTATGGCAATTACAGCAACACCTTGTATCTGTATGTGCTGCATAATGCCTGTGTATGGGAAGTACAGCAACACCTTGTATCTGTATGTGCTGCATAATGCCTGTGTATGACAATTACAGCAACACCTTGTATCTGTACTGTACAGGGATTTACACTCATTATAACCCCTTGAATCTTATCCCTGTAGAGCAGTGATTGACATCAGACCTCTCCCTGTATTCTGCCCTCTCCCTGCCAACTGTAATGCAGCAGTAATCTATTTGAACTCTTTGTTAGAGTGAGGACTGGGGCTCTATTTGCAAATGGATTTAAGTCTCTCCAGGGTGCTTGGAGAGATATAAAACAAAGGATTTAATTTCTCCACAGGGGACACAATAATCCATCTTTAAAAAGGTGTGAACATTGTCTTTTGAAATGCTAATGAATGCTTTCAATGCATTTTGAGATAACTCAATTTTGTGTGTGAAGGGGTGCTTCTGCCCACCCTAACCTCACACTGGAACTTCAGCATTTCCAATATAAATGTAGCCAGTCTAGTTTGCATTAACAGAACGTTTCACTTCAAACATACTCTGTTTTCCCCCCTTTTGCAGCTGAAAAATGTTCATATTTAAAATGAAAGCATAGAAACTGTTGGTGCATTGATCCATGTAATGGAAACATTCAGTTTTGTGACAGTCTATTACTATCCTAGTAATTATGCAGCCCCGGCGTAAGCCCATTATAAAGAAAACAAATCATTACAAAGCATTTTCCGAGGGAAGGAGCAATGGTCTCTGTGACAGGTCCAATTAAATAACCAAAAAAGAACGTATTTGCAGTAAAAGGTGAAGGAACGCAATGTAGCATCAATGTAGTTTGACGTTGGTGGGGGGGATGCTCTATTTAGATAAGTCATAATTCATAGCTTTCTAATATAGTATGTATGTTGTGCCATTTACATTGGCTAAATATCACTGAATATTGAATAAAATCAGCATTTCACATGTCCAAAACATCAGATTACAACTTCGGAGGCGCTTATCATGCTCAAAAATGCATGGGTCGTCACTTAACCCCTTCACTACCAAGTGATTTTCAAAAGAAACATCAGAAACCAATGGTTTTTTAAAAGAATCAATTTTAATTAATTATACAGTAAGAAATATTTGGGAATATTCCCAGTGTGTTTCTTACTGTAATAGCCTATTTGGCAGGCAGATGGCACCATCTACAGGCCAAATGGAGTTACAGATTTGAGCAGCAGATCTTGGTTCCCTGCATTGGCTGCTGAAAGTCCGATCTGTCAAGGCATTCATCAGCTGATTTAAAACAGTTTTAGCACCTCTGGCATTATGCCCCAGGGATAAAACTTTGTGGTCACCTTCTGCAGCCCAAAAGCAAATGAAATTAGTTTGCAGCAAACTAATTTCATTTGCTTTTGTCCTTCAGAGCTGCAGATCGGGATAACTCAATATCGGTACCTGATGGTGCCTTTGAAGTCCCGAGTTATCTTGATCTCAGCAGTGAAGGGGTTAAATGAATGATGCAGTGTTTTGAGCACATAACCAGTGTCACGACCACTATGTGCGCTGCTGCGAAAGACGCCTGGTTAAGCCGCTCACTATCTGTCTATCCTAGACCCAGATAATGACTGCGTAGACAACAATCCCCACGTGTTCACTTACCTATCCGTCCTGGCCACACTTTCTCTAACAACAGGCACATAGAGCGCGATGAAGTGATCCCCAGGAGTGTAACGCTGTACTAGTCTTCTCTTGAATCAGGTAGTGACTACGTCTCCCACAATCTCTGGGCCCACTTTCCTATTCTATTAGTTACGCTGCCACCAGTCCTCATGGACACTATGCGCATCGCAGCGAGAGATGCAGGGCTAAGCAACCCCACTGTCTGTCTATCCTAGACCCAGACAGTGACTGCGTAGACAGCAATCCCTGCTTGCTTACCCAACCATCCCCAGCGACCGCAACTCACAATTTCATAGCTACTTGAGCTTAAAACAACAATCAATACTCCAGCCTCTTCAGTTAGCATGGATCGAATATCAGGCAGAAACAGAACGTAATAAGGAATATTTATTATGATATAGAAAAAACTATGACAAGCTCACAAGGGCTTGTCAGTGGTCTACTTCCTAAGTGGGCTATTTCAAGTGGAGTTTAAAAACAGGAGTTCTACCTGTACTGGTCTGTGGTTTGTATCTCTAGAGGGAGAGAGAAACCTCTGGTTTATTTATCAATTTGTTTAATTTCTCTTTTAGGTTTTTTTTTCTGTTGTGCTTTATTTTTTTTCCTGTGATTGGCTGGTGGCTTGTTAATTGGGGGTGTGTAGCCTGTCAGGTGATTTCACTTGTATGGCTACATAAGCTCACTGGCAGCTCACTGAGCTTGCGCACAAGGGCTTGTCAGTGGTCTACTTCCTAAGTGGGCTATTTTCAAGTGGAGTTTAAAAACAGGAGTTCAGGTATCAATTGTTATTTATATATTTGTTATCTTGTTGTGGGGGTATGAGTGTTAGCAAGCTTGAAGGTTTGACCCAGTTCACATCCTGCTGCATGTATGCATGTCTGGAGGAATCCTTCCAGGGTCCATATCTCTGTAGCAAGTGTGAACTTGTAGCTTTTCTGGAAGCTCATATTGGAGATCTGGAAGGGCAAATCGTAACGCTGAGGCAGATTGACAATCTTGAAAGGAGCTTGCTTCTCATGGAGCAAAGTATAGTTGAGGAATCTAGGGGTGTGGGAGGAGTGGAGTTAACTTGGGAACAGGTTGGTAGCTGGGTATCAGTGACACGTGGTAGCAGGGGGGGAGGGAAGAGGAAAAGGTTGGCTAGGCTTGATCTTGCGCACACCAACAGATTTGCCCCTTTGGACGAAGATGTTGGGTGCATCAGCTCAGGTGTAGCAGTACTGGAGGAGGCTGCTCCCTCTAACAGCAGGGGGATCAGCCCACCAAGTAAGGAAGGGATAAAGAGGGCAAGTAAGCCTAGACAGGTTGTGGTGGTAGGGGACTCTATTATTAAGAGAGTAGACAGGGTAATCTGTCACGCTGATCACCTTAACCGGACAGTTTGCTGTCTGCCGGGTGCCCGTGTTAGGCATGTGGTTGACAGAGTTGATAGATTATTGGGAGGGGCTGGAGATGACCCAGCTGTCATGGTCCATATTGGTACCAATGACAAAGTAAGAGGAACATGGAAGGACCTGAAGAATGATTTCAGGGAATTAGGAAGTAAACTGAAGAAGAGGTCCTCCAAGGTAGTATTTTCTGAGATACTACCTGTGTCACATGCTACAGTGTAAAGGCAGCGGGAGATCAGGGAGGTCAATGCGTGGCTTAAAGCTTGGTGCAGGAAAGAGGGCTTTGGGTTTTTAGAGCACTGGGCTCATTTTGGGGTAAAATCTGTATAGTCGTGATGGATTGCACCTGAATGGAAGAGGGTCTGCTGTGCTAGGGGAGAGCATGGTTAAAAGGTTGGAGGAGACTTTAAACTAGTGGAAGGGGGAGGGATACAGTAGCTTACAAAATGGAGTCAGAGCAGATAGCGGAAGGGTTTCAGCTCAGACTAATGGGGTGGAGCCGGGGGGATGGGTAATGTCAGAACAGTGGAGGCATGCAATGTAAAGTCGCATTCAGCATGTGTGGGTAGAGACCACATTAAATGTATGCTTGCTAATGCAAGGAACCTCAATAACAAGACGGGGAACTAGAGGCAATAGTATACACTAAGCAATGCGACATAATAGGAATAATAGAAACGTGGTGGGATGAAACGCATAACTGGGCTGTAAACTTAAATGGTTATACATTGTTTAGAAGGGATAGGAAACATAAGAAAGGGGGTGGAGTATGTTTATATGTAAATCAGGATTTAAAGCCAAATATTACACAACTGGAAAGCGATGAGGGAAATATGAAATCATTATGGGTAAATATTTCGTTGGGGAATAAACAGGGAAGTCAACTATTGGTTGGCATGTGCTATAAACCACCTAATATAGATAATGATGAGGAAGAACAACTGTTAGAGCAAATTAGGAAGGCTGTACATCATGGTAGCACTTTAATTATTGGAGATTTTAATTACCCGGACATCAATTGGGATAGTGGGACTAGTAATTCAGCAAAGGGAATCCGGTTTCTGAACATTTTAAATGATACCTTCATGACACAACTGGTAGAAACACCAACTAGAGAGGATAACTGTCAGGACCTGGTTATAACAAATAATGTGGATCTTTTCTCAAATATTAATGTAAGGGAACAGTTGAGTTATGGTGACTTTTGAAATAAACTCAAAAAAAAACATTCATAAGGGGCATGCTAAAACATATAATTTTAAAAAGGCCAACTTTATTAAAATAAAGGAAGCTCTCAATGTCATTGACTGGCAGAAACTCTTTCACGGGAAAAACACTGAGGATAAGTGGAATATCTTTAAACTAACACTAGAAAAGTACACGTCACAATATATTCCACTGGTTAATAAATATAAAAGAAACAGACTGAAGCCAATGTGGCTTAGTAGGAAGGTAACTAAGGAAATGAAAAATAAAAAGCTTTTAAATCTGATAAATCTGAGGCATCCTATAATAAAGCATATAGGGCAGCCAATAAAGCATGTAAAAATGCGATTAGATGGGCTAAACTAGAAAATGAAAAAGAAATAGCCAAGGAGAGCAAGACCAACCCTAAAAGATTCTTTAGGTACATAAATTCTAGAATACCCAAGAGTGAAAATGTAGGTTCACTAACATCTGAGTCAGGGTTATTGTTAACTGAAGACCGAGATAAGGCAGAAATTTTGAATGATTATTTTTCTTCAGTAGTTATCAAAGAGAAACCTATAACAGGAGACATGAAATTCATTAATAAAAACTTACTAATACAAAGTGACTGGTTGACTCAGGACAAGGTTTTGCAGCAATTAAACAATGAGAATGTGAATAAAGCCCCAGGGCCAGATGGAATTCACCCGCGAGTACTGAGAGAGCTATGTGTTGAAATATGTAAACCTCTGTTCTTAATCTTTCAAGATTCTTTTCTTTCAGGAATCGTATCAGAGGATTGGAGAAAAGCTGACATGGTCCCTATATTTAAGAAAAGTTTAAAATTTGTGCCTGGGAATTATAGGCCTGTGAGCTTAACATCTGTGACTGGGAAAGTATTTGAGGGGTTACTAAGGGATAATATTCAGGAATTTATTGGGAGGTATATTGTAATTGGCAAAAATCAGCATGTTTCATGAAACACAGATCATGTCAGACTAACCTAATTACGTTCTATGAGGAAGTAAGTAGAAGTATAGATCAGGGGGGTCGCAGTGGATGTGATTTACTTAGATTTTGCCAAAGCTTTCAACACAGTTCCACACAAAAAGTTACTATTTAAATTAAGAAAAATTGGTCTAGATGAAAATACTTGTTCTTGGATAGAAAACTGGCTAAAAGATAGGGTACAGAGAGTGGTCATAAATGGTACATTTTCAAGATGGACACCAGTGGTAAGCGGTATCCCTCAGGGGTCTGTTATAGGACCAATACTATTCAATTTATTTATAAATGACCTTGAGATAGGCATTGAAAGCCATGTATCAGTGTTTGCAGATGACACAAAACTAGGAAAAGTAATACAATGTGAGCAGGATGTTACTTCGCTACAGTGGGATTTAGAAAGATTGAGGGACTGGGCACTTAAATGGCAGATGAAATTTAATCTAGATAAATGCAAAGTTATACACTTTGGAGTGAAGAACACACAAGCAATTTATACCCTAAATGGTACGGAGTTAGGGAAATCCAAGCAGGAGAAGGATTTGGGAATAATGATAGACTTCAAACTAAGTAACAATGTGCAATGTCAAACAGCAGCCACCAAGGCCAGCAAAGTATTGGCATGCATTAAAAGGGGAGTTCACTCACGGGATGAAAACATAATTTTGCCTCTGTATAAATCAATGGTCAGACCGCACCTTGAATATGCCATGCAATTTTGGGCACCTGTCTTAAAAAAAGATATTATAGCGCTAGAAAAAGTGCAGAGACGGGCAACTAAATTAATAAGGGGGATGGAAGGGTTAAGTTATGAGGAAAGACTAACAAGCTTAAACCTGTTTAGTTTAGAGAAACGGCGCCTTAGAGGGGATCTGATAACCTTATATAAATATATACGGGGCCATTATCAACCATTGTCTGATAACCTATTCATTAACAGGACTATACACAGGACAAGGGGTCATCCATTTAGACTGGAAGAAAGAAAATTCAGCCTAAAGCATAGGAAGGGTTATTTTACGGTGAGAACAATAAAGCTGTGGAATTCTCTGCCTGTTGAGGTGGTTGGATCAGAGACTGTACATACTTTTAAAAAGCAACTGGATGACTTCCTGCAGACACAGAATATTAAGGGTTATAATATTTAATATGTGGGTAAAAGCTTCTTGATCCAAGGAGAAATCTGACTGCCATTCTGGGGTCCAGGAAGGAATTTTTTCACAGTATGTTGCATATTGGCAAGCATTTCAGACTGGGTTTTTTGCCTTCTTTTGGATCAACAGCAGTAGGTGATGTGAGAGAGGCTGAACCCGCTGGACGCATGTCTTTTTTCAGCCTATGTAACTATGTAACTATATATCACAGTGTATTTGTTACAGGAAAAATTATAGATAGAATAAATCACTAGTTACACAGTACATAGCAAATAATAGAAAAGGATTTTATTTATTTTATTTTATTTATAAAAGGATTTTACCACACAGGATTAAACACAGAGCATTACTTACAACAACCTAATCAGTAAGCTAGCATCGGCGACTCCTGGGGCCTGGAGATAGAAACATGGACAGCATGGACAGATCATCATTTTTTGAATGTACCCCTTGTGATCAGCAGCAACCACAATTTCAGAATTTATACGCTTCCTGGTCCTTCCAAAACCCACCCACAAATGGCCCAGCCTCCTGCACTACATATCCCAGAATTACCCTATCCTGAGCACGCTCAGTACGCTTTGTCATTAATCTTAATTCCCTGGTCTATCAATCATCTACCAGAGACCACGTCCAGTGATCAAAGGATGTGATTGCTTCTTTGATATGCGGTTGGGGTGCCGCTCTGGCTGTGTCTTCTCCCTGCCATGAGCAATTGCCCCTCCTGCCTGCTGGGTAGAACCCAAAGGGTGTTATCTTTAATTCACACCTGTGAGGACTTCAGAGAAAACTGTCACGGACCTGTTTAATTGCTTCCTTCCAGCAGGCTGGAAACGCAGACACTGATCACTTAGGCCAGCTGCGCAAAATGGCCTGGTATCTATAGATAGCCATAGATATAAATGCCTATATAATACATATTGCGGTAGATATATTGATAGCTAGACACAGAGAGATAGGTAAGTCTACCTGTGACAACCAGCTCAAGATCTCAGATGACTTCAGTATCCATAATTGGGCATTCCAAGTATCCATAATTAGGAGAAACAGTCCATAATTTGGACATAAATCCCTCTCACCCAACACTCTCTCCTGATGTCCATCTTTTTAGGGGCTCTTCTATAAATTTGGGGTGTGCGGATGTCTATTTACATGCTCCGTTGTTTATTAAGAGGGTTTGGGTGTCTTTTTAGAATTTCCTTTTATATATATATATATTGGGGTGTGTGGGTGTATTTTTTACAGGGGTCAAGTCCTGGGAAAAAAAGTGAGGGAACTCACCCACGAATTCTACAACCCCCATTACCTGAAGAAAATTATATATATAAATTATATATATATATTACGAGTATAGCAGTGCGTGCCGGTGATACCATTTTTATTGGGTTAACTTTACATTTAAAAGACAAGCTTTCAAGAGTGTAAACTGGAAACTATACTGATCAGTGAAAGGTATCACTACGTACAGGTATACTCGTGATTGTGGCAACTGGACTAACGCATTATATATATATATATCTCCAGGCACAGACCCCCAGAATAATATACACAGTGCTGAACCCCCAGAATAATATACACAGCGCTGAACCCCCAGAATAATATACACAGCGCTGAGCCCCCAGAATAATATACACAGCACTGAGCCCCCAGAATAATATACACAACATTGTGCCCCCAGAATAATATACACAACATTGTGCCCCCAGAATAATATACACAGCACTGAGCCCCCAGAATAATATACACAGCACTGAGCCCCCAGAATAATATACACAACATTGTGCCCCCAGAATAACATACACAGCACTGAGCCCCCAGAATAATATACACAGCACTGAACCCCCAGAATAACATACACAACACTGAGCCCCCAGAATAATATACACAGCGCTGAGCCCCCAGAATAACATACACAGCACTGAGCCCCCAGAATAATATACACAGCACTGAGCCCCCAGAATAATATACACAACATTGTGCCCCCAGAATAACATACATAGCACTGAGCCCCCAGAATAATATACACAACATTGTGCCCCCAGAATAACATACACAGCACTGAGCCCCCAGAATAACATACACAACACTGAACCCCAAGAATAATATACACAGCACTGAGCCCCCAGAATAATATACACAGCACTGAGCCTCCAGGATAATATACACAGCACTGAGCCTCCAGAATAACATACACAGCACTGAACCCCAAAAATAATATACACAGCACTGGTTATATGGATATATTTTCCCCAGTTCACATGGATATAATTGCCCCAGCTCATATGGATAATGCCCCCCCAGCTCTCATGGATAATGCCCCCAGGTCTCATGGATAATGCCCCCAGCTCTCATGGATAATGCCCCCAGCTCTCATGGATAATGCCCCAGCTCTCATGGATAATGCCCCAGCTCTCATGGATATTGCCCCAGCTCTCATGGATATTGCCCCAGCTCTCATGGATAATGCCCCAGCTCTCATGGATATTGCCCCAGCTCTCATGGATATTGCCCCAGCTCTCATGGATAATGCCCCAGCTCTCATGGATATTGCCCCAGCTCTCATGGATAATGCCCCAGCTCTCATGGATAATGCCCCAGCTCTCATGGATATTGCCCCCAGGTCTCATGGATAATGCCCCAGCTCTCATGGATATTGCCCCCAGGTCTCATGGATAATGCCCCAGCTCTCATGGATATTGCCCCAGGTCTCATGGATATTGCCCCCCTGGTCTCATGGATAATGCCCCCCTGGTCTCATGGATAATGCCCCCCTGGTCTCATGGATACTGCCCCCTGGTCTCATGGATAATGCCCCCCTGGTCTCATGGATATTGCCCCCTGGTCTCATGGATAATGCCCCCCTGGTCTCATGGATACTGCCCCCTGGTCTCATGGATACTGCCCCCCTGGTCTCATGGATACTGCCCCCCTGGTCTCATGGATACTGCCCCTGGTCTCATGGATACTGCCCCCCTGGTCTCATGGATAATGCCCCCCTGGTCTCATGGATAATGCCCCCCTGGTCTCATGGATACTGCCCCCAGCCCAGCTCACCTTTGCTGCTCCACATTGCCAGCGGCCGCGTGCTTCCTGCTTCAGTGGCCGCTGACAGGAAGTGCAGCCGCTCGACTGGGAACTATGAAACAGCCAGGCGAGCGGCTCCACCTCCTGTCACCGGCCCTTGTAACAGGAAGCACGCCGGCCGCCGGCAATGTGCGGCGGCGGCGTTCGGGCTCGGGCCACAGCGGGAACGCTGCGTTCCCTCAGCGTTCCCGCTGTGGGAAAAGTGCGGGAACGCCGTTCCTGCGCGTTCCCGCTCGACTCGAGCCCTGATTTTTTAGGAGTTTCTCTATATATTCTTGGTGTATGTGTGTCTTTTTATGTATATAGGAGAAGTGTGGGTGTCTTTTGGGGATTTAGATATATTCACAGGGTGTGGGTGTCTTTATAGGAGCTCCTCCATATATCCAGGATGTGCATATTGCTAGGTTGAAAGGTTCTAAACTCTACAATGGCGTCAATTATCTTACACAGTGTTAAACTGGGTCATTATCAGCATACAGGCAGAAATGGCCTTTGTGTCAGATGCTAAATGTGCTGCAGACAGATAATAAAATGGTCAGATGTCCTGCTTATGGGGGATTTATAGTGATCATAATGAGATTATTAGCAATGCAATATCTGTATGTGCTACATAATGCTTGTGTATGGCAATTACAGCAACACCTTGTATCTGTATGTGCTGCATAATGCCTGTGTATGGCAATTACAGCAACACCTTGTATCTGTACTGTACAGGGATTTACACTCAGTATAACCCACTGAGTCTTATCCCTGTACAGCAAGTGGGTGACCCCACAGCTCTCCCTGTATTTTGCCAAACCCCTGGCTTCCGTAATGCAACAATTAAGTTTGTTGAGCTTTTTGTTACACTGAGGATGGGTGCAGCTCTTTGTAGCTTCTTTACAGTAATACAGGAGGAGAGAAGTGAGCTGTTAGAGAATTTTGTTTCTCTCCTGTTACAACTGGATTAAGGAAATATATGTTCATGTGTTTTATAAGCAAATTTTCATTTTTCATTGTATTGCAATCTACAAGAGAGTATTATCACATTTCGGCCCTGCCCCCTGGTGGTGGGAGCAGGGAGTCCTCAGTTCAATGATTTTCAGGCTCAGGCACTGCAGACCATCTCTCATGGGATGATAGTCTGTGGTCACATGACCTGCTCAGCCCTATATATAGGGCCAGCAGTACACTTGATCCTTGGATCAGGATAGGTCTATACCTATCGAGTACCTGCTCCCTGGAGATATCATTCTGTATCTGTGATTCTGTGTATGACCCTCTGGCTTTGGTTTCTGGTATATTTCATGTCTGTTCCCTGAAGTTATATTCTGTATTTATCGTGTATGACCTGGCTTGACTTCTTGGATCTGTCTTCTGTCTGTACCCTGTACCTTGCCTGTATGAGGACCCCGCTTGTGATTAACCCGGACTGCCTGCTTGACGATTCTGTCTCTAAACCCATATATGTGTGTATGTTGAACTCTGTATACACAGAGTGTGTGCAGATCTTATCACACTATCTCTGATTGTGGTTCTGACCTGCAGGTTGCTGAATCCATCAACCTCCCATGTTACCTGGCTGGTATTAAGTCAATAGACACAGAATACCACTTCACCTCTGATTGTAGACCTGCCCTGCATGTTATTGAGTTCATTGTATCCTCATTTTGCATTGCCGAGAGTAAGTATATGGGAGTCCCCTCTGTGGCCAATCCTGCCTGTACGACTACCCTTTCTGTGCCAACTCGGAATGTACCTTTGACCACGCTTTTGCTAAACCAAGTTATATTTATCAAAAAAAGAAGAAATCGATCGAGTCAGCGCTTCTTTCGACCACAGTGTCTTCTTCCTTTCTGTTTATATATATTGGGTACCTTTAAATAAAACAGAATACTGCCATAGAGTAGTAATTTTTGGACCACAATAGGAATATAAATAAAAGAAAGGAATACACTCACATTTCCATGTGTCTCAATCAGACACCAGATAATCCAGACAGCCGGCGATATTAGAGGGAATGCCGGATTTCCCACATAGACCGCAACCCTTTTGCTCCGATAAATTCCGGAAACCAGGAGGTAATTTAAAGGC
This sequence comes from Leptobrachium leishanense, assembly GCA_009667805.1. NCBI lineage: Eukaryota > Metazoa > Chordata > Amphibia > Anura > Megophryidae > Leptobrachium > Leptobrachium leishanense. The sequence goes on from CM019069.1 coordinate 23,200,071, forward strand.
TAATTTATTAAAACAAACAATACAAACGAAACACCTAAACGCATTTCGCGAGTTAACTCTCTTCCTCAGTAGGTTCTCCAAGTTATATTTATGTCTTGCTACGCTATCTCTGTCTGTGTATAGTTAACTTGCCTTCACTCAGTAGACACTTGGTCACAAAATCATTTGCTACTGAGTGATATCTAGTATTCTGTCTCACTCCCTGGGTTGGAGTGCTAGGTGTGGCAGTCCTAGCTGCTATCAAATCGAGTATCACAGAAATCTGTCCTAAGGATACAAATCACGGTTATGCGGGGTGAGCGCTACCGTGTGTGTATCATCCTTGTGTTAAGGTTTTTTGCTAAACTCATGTTATTTATTGTGTCTACCCTCAGCCCTGTAATCTGTATTTAGTTTAGAAATCATACCCAGTGCAGGGTCCCCCTTGTGTCTGTCTTCTGCACTATCTCTCTTGTTTCTGTGCTTTGCAAGTGTGTGCTGGATTCTGCTATAAGCAGCAAACCACTAACCTGCCTCAAGGGCATCAAACTACGCAGCCTAAAGGCCCCCCTCACCCTCTATAGGGGGTGAACATTACAAGTATATAACCTTTTGGTAGTGAAAGAATTAATCACATTATTTATCTGTGCTTAATGTTTACAAAAAATTTATATAAGCATTTTTTATGAAAGTATGTCTATATTTATAAACCTTCATACAGAATTAAAATTCAACATGTAATGTATATATCTGAAAGGTTTTGCACGGGTTTTGACTATGTGATGATCACAGGGGAATCGTATGTGTTTTTTTGAAATTTAACCCTTTTGGATGTGTTAAATTATATGCATTGTATTCATTACTTTTTTAGTCTGTTGACCTTGTGATTTATCCACCCAAAAAATTGGGAAAAAAAAACAAACATGTAAAACTCATCAGCAATACCATTTGCGAAATAAGTTCACAAAGCGATGTAACGAGAACAAGAAAAGAATTGCCCAGAAACTGATTTATTTGCCTAAAAAATGTATCCTTCCTGGTAAAATACTTTGCAAATAAATGAATAAATAAATAAATATATATACATATTTAAAAAAATAAAAAAATTGTAATGAGCCATTTTGCTTTTCCCTGGTCTGCGCTGCACTGCAGTGCTTATAAATGATGGAATTCTTCTGATATTTTATATCAGCCTTGTCTCCCCTTCTAAGCACAAGTCTATATCAGCGAGAGAGAGGAGATGGAGCTCTGTACGTCTAAATGGACACTAAATGACCATCTTCCAAACAGCTCTCTGCTTGTGCGTGAATTGATCGGCCTTTCTGGATCAGTCACTGTGATCAATGTTTTTTTCAGTCATGCATAGGTATCTTAAAAACCTGACCTTCAAATGACCTTGTGGAACTGATGATCCCAACCTCTTAGATGCAAGCTATAAAGATCAGGGTTGTTTGGAATTTAGACATCCCTCTTCATTCAATGTTGCCCCTTGTGATTCTTTTTTCTTTTTTTTATAGTACTACCCACACATTCAGTGTGTATATATAATTCATAAAGATATACATTTATATTAGTAAATATAAGAGTTTATTCACAAACCTCTGAACTGGTCCAGAAATGCACCGGACGGGGAATTTCACTGTTCGGTGCAATTTTGGGCTAATTTTCTATTCACTAAGCACCGTATTTTTCAGTCATTTTGCCTGTATTTGGCTAATTTACAGCATAATATGGTGCAATTTGCCGCAATTCAGAGGCGTTTGGTGGCACTGAAATTCCCCTATAGAACGCTATCATGTCATCCAATCACAGAAATTCTGGAAAAATGCCCTGATTTTCAATTTGACATGTTTAACCCCTTCACTACCGATATCGAGATATCTCGATCTGCTGGTCTGCAGCCCAAAAGCAAATGAAATTTGTTTGCTGCAAACTAATTTATCTTGCTTTTGTTCTGCAGAAGATGCCCTCAAAGTTTTTGGTCCAGGGGGAATAATGCCCAAAGAGATAAAACTGTACAATCAGCTGCTCAAAGCTTTGACATATCGGGCTTTCAGTAACCGATGCAGGGGGAAAAAAAACATGGACCAGCCGTTCAAACCTCTGTAACTCAATTTGGCAGTAGATGGCGCCATCTATTGGCCAAGTAGGTTATTTACAGTAATAACTATTCATTAAAGTATTATTAATTAAAAATGATTTTACAAAAAAGACACTGGTCTCTGACAATGTTTTTTTGGAAAATCGCATACAGGGTTATTCAAAGAGCTCTGAATTGTGGCCGATCGGTAACCGAACGCTGAAATTCAGCATTCGGTTACCTTTCCTGGCCATTCGGCTATTCAGAGAGCAGGCAGTTCGCCAAATGTTGGTGAATTGCCGGCACATACGGTGCCTGTTTGTTGCCTGTTCGAGGGCAGTGAATCCCGATAGAGAAGCAATGCTTCGTCTATTCAGAGAACACAAAACAGCAGGGAAAAGTTACCGAAATGCCCTGCCATTCGGTGGTTTAATTCGACAGGTTTATTCAGGCGAATCCCATAGGATTTTTCAAACAATCAAGCGTACTTGTTTATTTTTTTTCACTCCATTCGTCTGCGGTGTCGGGTTTTTCCGGCGGCTGCTCTGTGCTGTGATCGGCTCCTGCTCGGGTTTCTCCGGCGTCTTCGGTGGGGTTAATCCAGATTTTTTTGCGGGTTACGGTGTGCATTCGCGAGGTTTTGTGGTGAGTGTTCGTCGGGTTTGCGGCGACTTTTCCCTGCACTACGACGGCCCTGTGGTGCTTGCTGAATACACCGCAGGGTCGCCGAAATGGAATCGCCGAATCGCACTAAATTGAAGAGAACGAAAAGTCACCGAACGTGCAGTGGCTTTTCGATTCTCTTTGAATAACCCTGTTGGTAGTGAAGGGGTTCAGCAGCCGAATTCAGAGTTCCTTGCTGCATATGGGGAATGTAGCACTTGAGCTCTGTAAAGCAGTTCTCTGAATTGCTGGGATGTGTAAATGACTTCTGCAATAATAAACTTCTTTATATATGTAGCGCTGTGTTTAAACTCTTACTGTGGCAGTACCTATTTTTGGCCACCGGAGGGAGACAAGCACGATAAGAAGACACTGAACATTGGAACTACGTTTCCCGGCATGCTTTGCAAACAGACAGGAAGTGGGTGGGACACAGACGCTGTACATCCTGAGCCTCGTGGAGAGCGCGCCAGAGCGCGCCAGGGAGTGCATGAGAGAGGACGCAGTGCTGCAGAGCGGAACCGTGACTAGGCCGGAGCGCAAGTGTGGCTATCAGGATTCGAGTGGGGTCATCCTGCCTTGCCAGAAGGAGCCTTACTCATTGATAGACATCACCCAAGTTGTTATCCAAGACAAGCTGAGGACCTCTCGAGTGAGGAGTACCGCGAGTCCATTGGATGGGAGAGCAGGCGGTAGCTGGAAAAGTCCGGGCCGGAGCACAGAAAGCCTGACCACCTATCCAGAGCCGGTATCCAGCGAGGCAACGAGCGGAGAGACGTCCTGGGTCAGCGGAGCCTTGGTGATCGAACGGATGGGTGAGAGGCCTCCAAGGCCGGTTTTACAAACGCTCAAGCAAGCACGCTGTTGTTTATTTCTGAAACCCACAGGGCCCCAACTTGACTAGTCGAAGACATCGCTTAAAAGATTCACTGGCCAGTTGAATAGTACCCGGGTACGATAACACACACATACACTCACAGTTCGGGACTTAACCTGTTCGGGACTCACTCCCTAGTATCCGAAAAAGGAGCAAAGATTCGCATCTTATTTTGTTTTCTGCTGCGCGTTTCTCGTAATTACGAAGCATTGTATTTTTTTTGTTCGGTCGCGCAATTTTCAGAAATACGCAGTCTCGCATTTCTTTTTCCGCTGCGCGTTTACCGCGATACGAAATACTGTAAATATATCTACGAACACGTGTCTCATTATATGCCTTTTACTTTAGTAAACTATATAATTTATAAAATCCACAACGATGCTGGAGAATATTTATTCCCTAGTGCGGGGAGACTGACCCGTGGTTCATTTTCAGCGGCTCCTCCGGGAGTGAGCGCCTACACGTGGGGGCTCGTTTCGGGATCCAGTCTCTGGAAAAAACGCATCTAAAGGGTTAAATATGGATCCAGACACTGTTGCCGAATGGTGTGAGGAGCACAGTAGTCAGTTAGAATGTTGTATAGTCATGGAATATTCCCCGCAGCACTTGGGCCGAAGATCAGATTCGCCAGGCCATGGCCGCGCTGACAACCAGACCATCGGGGGTTAATTCTGGACATTCAAAAAGGACACAGATACCTCTCACACGTATGTTCTTTTTGAATGGAGAAAGGGTGTTCCAGTGTGTTTTCAGGGCGCGAGCATGAAGCTGACCGATGAGGTGGAAGTCCAACTGATTCAGCCAAGTGCGCCACGTGCGAATCCGCAAGTGTTCCCGGCGCCCAGTCCGTTGGCCATGATCGGGCCTGAATTCATAGTGGCTATTGGAGATTTGCTGGCTAAGTGTCAGAGAACAAGCCCTCCGCACACTAACTTCGTTATCGACGTTTGAGAAATTTTACAGGGAACGTACCAACTCCGGCGGGAGAAGAAACCTTTGAGGAATGGGTGGAACAGGCGATGCAGGCTCTGGATGAGTGGGTCGTCCCTGAAGCTTCAGAAAAAGCAAAGGAACCGAGAGTTTAAAGGGACCTGCGTCAGAACGGTGAGAAACCTAAAACTGAGTAGAAAAGACTGTACTGCTTTAGATTATTTGAACGTCTTGGAGGAAGTTTTTGGGCGAACAGAAAAGGCCGCAGAGCTTGTATATCACTATGACACACCTATCAGCGGAAAGGTGAGAGAATGACCGAATACATGAGGCGCCTAGATAAGATTCTGCACCAGATACTCCTCAAGAAAGGGGCCGAGCCGGCCGAAGTGTAAGATCCGAATAAAAAACAGATCCTGAGGGGCTCTCAACCTCTAGATCCAGTGATGCTGCAGCTGAGAAGCAGAGCAGGTAATCAAGAACTGAAGTACCTGGAACTGATCCGAGCTGTCAGAGAGGAGGAGGCTTTGCTGGAGGAAAAATCCTTCAGGCGAGGGGAAAGAGCTTACGCACAACCTGTAAGGCATAACGACGGTCTGCAGCCTGAAAGCAAATCGCTGGATACTACGGGTCCGACGTGGAGAGCAAGAGCATCCTGATCGCTTTAAAATCCACAGAGAGGGCTGCCAAAGAATTACACCTCTCTGAACGTGGTGAGTTGCATAAAACTGTTAAGAAAGTACAGGAAGCTCAAGCTGAATTGCAGCAGGCACACGCGGAACTGTGCCGAGTGTTGATGAAGGTGACAGAGATGCAGGCCGAGATGCAGAAGTTCCTTACAGGTATGCAGACAACCGGAGTTGCTGTGGTGTCTAGCCAAGGTCCTTTAACTGAATCACAACAGGCGACTGGCGTCTCCACTTTCTAAGAAGAGATGTTTCGGTTGTGGAGAAATGGGCCACTTCCGCGCACAATGCAAAGACCGAAAGCCTGAGAGGAATAGAGTTGATGAGTTGTTAAAGGCCTTTAAGAAGGACTATTATCCACCTCGCCGGCGGGAAACGCCAGAGGGCGCCAGTGAAGGAGCAACCTGCGTGCCCGAAGGTTGAACCCCGCTCCAAAAATCAAGCCAGGACTAAGAGGGCGAGAGGGCCCAAAGTCCGGCCAACTGCTGAGCCTGCCAGGACTGAAAGAGTCACTCCCTTAGCATCCGGACCTATGTCATGGGGAAGCAATGCACACCCAAACCTACACGGGCCAAGAAAAAGGCCAGGGTACAGCAACTGGGTCTAAGTGTCTTGATACCGCCACCAAGTTTCCTGACCAACTGATAGGTCCTTCTCCTATTGTGCCAATCCAAGTGGAGGGAGTCTACACTAAAGCCCTGTTGGATTCAGGGGCTCAAGTGACATTGATCTACCGAGACTTCTATGAGAAACATTTGAAGCACATTCCTCTACAGAAATTGAAGGACCTGGAAATCTGGGGTATCGGAACTGAGAAACTCCCCTATGACGGGTACCTACAGGTGAAACTGGAGATCGGATCCGAAGTCATCGGACAGTCCGGAGGTTGTGATGCATTGGCCATTGTGTGTCCTCGACCCTCAGGTGCAAACAGAAGTTCCATGATAGTGGGGACGAATACTGATTTGGTGCGGCGTCTCCTGACACCTATCGTATTGGAAGAAGGTTCTACTCAAGGAGTACACCCAATGTTACGTCCAGTCTATCAGAGGATGGTCGAAGAACAGAAGGCACCTGCCGAAGTGGGGCGCCTATGGAGATTAGAAGGGACAGAGAAGGTTCTGCAAGCAGGAGAAGTAGCGAGTTTCCTGGCTTCAGTCAAGTTGAACGGGTCGCAACCAGGTCCCTATGTGGTGCTGGAACTGATTTTAATCATGGGAGTGGAAGCCGGAGTCGAAGTAATCCCTGAAATAATCTCCACTAAAGCTTTGAAAAGAACACGAGGAAGAGTCTCAGTCAGCGTGTGCAATGTGTCTGATTCTCCAGTAGTCCTTAAAGCACGAATGCCTATCGGGCAAGTAGAGTCCGCTACGCCCCTCTCCACCAATTTAGGAGGGGGAGTGGATAAGAGATTCCAGATGAAAGATTCTACCCCAAGGACGCTCTCATTTCATCCGAGTGGAAGAAACGTCTTCAGTCTCAAGTTCTAAAATGGAGAGAATTGTTCCTCGAAAGATGAGTTCGACGTAGGCCTAGCTAAAAGTACTGAGACACCGCATTCGATTACAAGAGAGACAAGCCGTTTTCGTTGAAAGGTCAAGGCAAGTTCCGCTGGGAGACTTGGATGATCTGCGAGAACAGCTGAATGAATTGCAAAGAACCAAGGTGATCCAAGAGTCCAGGAGTCCATACGCATCTCCAATAGTGATGGTCGGAAGAAGAACGGTTCTGTCCGCCTATGCATAGACTACCGCACGTTGAACCGGAGAACCATCCCAGACCAATATGCTACTCCTCGGATAGAAGATGTCTTACAGTGTTTGTCTGGAGCGAAATGGTTTAGTGTACTAGACCTACGAAGCGGGTATCACCAGATACCAATGCATCCCGAAGACAAAGAGAAAACTGCGTTCATCTGTCCACTGGGGTTCTTTGAATTTAACAGAATGCCTCAAGGCCTTACGGGGGCTCCAGCCACGTTCCAACGGTTAATGGAGAAGACAGTCGGGGACATGAATCTGATCGAAGTATTAGTGTACCTGGATGACATAATCGTGTTTGGGAAGACTCTGGAAGAGCATGAGCAGCGTTTGGAGAAGGTCTTGAAGAGGCTCCATGAAGAGGGATTGAAACTGTCTCTGGAGAAATGCCAATTCTGTCTACCGTCTGTTACGTATCTGGGACATGTGGTCTCAGCAGAAGGTGTTTCGACAGATCCTCGGAAGTTGGAGGCCGTAGCTTCTTGGCCCAGACGACAGAAACGTCACTGAACTTAGATCTTCTTGGGGTTCTGTTCCTATTATGGAAGATTTTGTGGGAGGATTCGCAAAGATAGCTCAACCACTGAACAAACTCCTACAGAAGGAAAGCACCGAAGAAGGCTGCAAGGCCTCTGACAGAAACCCGTCAGCTCCAGGACCAAGGAAAGCTCGAGAGTCCATACAGGGAGAATGGACTAGTCAGTGTGAAGGTGCTTTCTTGAAGCTAAAAGAGAGTCTAACTCAAGCTCCTGTCTTGGCCTACGCGGACCCTCACAAGCCGTATGAGTTTACATGTGGATGCCAGCAGAGAAGGGCTAGGAGGAGCCCTGTATCAGGAGTATGGTGGATTGCTGAGGCCTGTAGCATACGTGAGTCGGAGCCTTACGCCTTCAGAAAGAACTATCCTACCCACAAGTTGGAGTTCCTAGCCTTAAAGTGGGCAGTGGTAGAGACAGTTAAAAGACTATCTGTATGGAGCCGAGTTTGTGATAAAAACGGATAACAATCCTCTTACCTACGTTCTTACTACTGCGAAACTGGACGCAACGGGACATCGGTGGTTGGCCGCTCTGTCAGGGTTTTGGTTCAGCCTGAAGTATCGCCCTGGGGTGAATAATCGAGATGCTGATGCTTTATCGAGAAGACCCTACACTACAGAATGGACTCAGTTGACTCCAGACGGGGTGCAAGCTTTGTGTGAAGGAGCAGAGCGCCGGGTCAAGGGAGGGATCGAAGCGGAGGCCATAGGAGTCATGGCTGCAGCTGTTCCTGAGTTCTACTGCAACCCTACGCAAATGAGGGATGAAAATCTACCTACCTTTTCAAAACAGGACCTGAAGGCGGATCAGGCCAGAGACCCTTTAATTGCACTGACCATAAAGGCCCTAACTGCGAACCAGCGGGAAATTCTGCTGACCAATTCCCCGGATGGAGCCAGATTGGTCTACAAAGAGTGGGAACGGTTGAAGATGTTGGATGGGGTGGTCTACCGAAGGGCCCCTCAACCAATGCTGAAGAGACTCAACAGCTATTCCTTCCCACTAAGCATAGAGAGTGTGCTGCGATCGTTACATGATGAGCATGGACATTTGGGTGCTGAAAGAACTTTTAAGCTGGTGCGAGACAGATTCTATTGGCCTTGCATGAGAGCTGAAGTGGAAGTTACTGCCATTCCTGTCTGAGGTGTATTCAGAGGAAGACTCTACCGACCCGAACCGCTCCAATGAGCCATCTACAGAGTCAGGGACCCATGGATTTGGTGTGCATTGACTTCCTGTGCTTAGAGCCGGATGCTAGCGGGCAAGGGAATATTCTAATAGTGACTGATCATTTCACTCGTTACGCCCAAGCCTTTTCCACGAAAGATCAACGCACTCCGACAGTAGCCAAGGTTCTGATGGAAAAGTTCTTTGTTCACTACGGCCTGCCAAGGAGAATACACTCTGATCAGGGTAGAGACTTTGACTTTGAATGCCGACTTGTTGGGCAATTGTTGGAACTGTTGGGAATCCAAAAGACCCAAACTACACCATATCACCCTCAAGGTGATGCTCAGCCTGAAAGGTTTAATCGCACGCTGCTGAATATGCTGGGGACTTTGTCGAACATAGAGAAGCAGAGTTGGAGTCGTCACATAGCTACTCTGGTGCATGCATATAACAGTATGGAGAGTGATGCGACTGGATATTCACCGTACCGTCTTATGTTCAGAAGAGAAGCCCGACTGCCGGTTGATTTGGCGTTTGGGTTATCTCTAGACCAGACGTCGGTAGCTTCCCATAGAAACTACGTGGATAGACTTCGGAAGAACCTGGCTTCTACGTTTGAACAGGCCCGTTTGACCTCAGGAAACAGGGAGCAAAGGAACAAAAGGAATTATGACTTGAAAGTTCGGATACAAGATCTACAACCCGGTGATAGGGTTTTGTTGAAGAACTTGAGTGCGCTGCGAGACACAAGTTGGCGGATAGATGGAGTTCTCAAGTCTACATTGTCTGCAAGCAACTGCCTGGTCTGCCGGTGTATCAAATCCGGCCGGATGGAAAGGCTGGGCCTCTTAAGAACTGGCACCGGAATCATTTGTTACCTTTGAGAGAGGCTGTGAGGATACCAGTTGGGGACGAACTTTCTTTGCCAAATCCGCCTGCTCCACGTTTGCCTCCTGTTACTCGGTCTCAGCAGACCCGGGTTGTCGAAGAGAGCGAAAGGGACAGTGAGGAAGAGAGTTTTCTGTCTGGACTGGATGCGCTCACCGGAGCCTGAAGAGATTATCTCAGTTCCTGAACGATGGGAGAGTAATTTGAGGCCTGAAGCTCCTGAATTTCGGTTAGAAGTCCCTGAGACTGTTGAAATCCCTGAAGCTCTTGAATCTCAGTTGGAAGTCTCTGAGACTGCTGGAGTCCCTGTAGCTCCTGAAGCCGAATCTTATGATTATAGTTCTATGCCTTCACTGGAAGGATCATACTCTGAAGAAACGTCTGCTCCAGTGGTAGAAAGAAGGACTGAGCCAGCACCTATAGTACTTCCACCTGAAGAGGAACTGATTGAGCCAGAACCAAAACGCTCTGTTCGACTGCCCCAGCGACTCACCTACGACTCACCAGGACATAGCACTGAAGAGGCCATCACCACAGTGCAGAGGTTGCCCAAAGTGTCTGCTATGTTAGCTGAGGTAGCACAAAACATGAGTCAACTTGAAGAAGTGTATCTAACCCACTGTATGTTTTCTGCCAACCCTGTATCTGTTATCTATTGTATCAAAATGTAAATGTAACTGTTGTACCTCCTTGGAGAGACCAAGAGTTCTAGGAGGGGGAGAGTGTAGCGCTGTGTTTAAACTCTTACTGTGGCAGTACCTATTTTTGGCCACCGGAGGGAGACAAGCGTGATAAGAAGACACTGAACATTGGAACTACGTTTCCCGGCATGCTTTGCAAACAGACAGGAAGTGGGTGGGACACAGACGCTGTAACATCCTGAGCCTCGTGAGAGCGTGCCAGAGCGCGCCAGGGAGTGAATGAGAGAGGACGCAGTGCTGCAGAGCGGAACCGTGACTAGGCCGGAGCGCAAGTGTGGCCTATCAGGATTCGAGTGGGGTCATCCTGCCTTGCCAGAAGGAGCCTTACTCATTGATAGACATCACCCAAGTTGTTATCCAGACAAGCTGAGGACCTCGAGTGAGGAGTACCGCGGAGTCATTGGATGGGAGAGCAGGCGGTAGCTGGAAAAGTCCGGGCCGGAGCACAGAAAGCCTGACCACCTATCCAGTAGCCGGTATCCCAGCGAGGAAACGAGCGGAGAGACGTCCTGGGTCAGCGGAGCCTTGGTGATCGAACGGATGGGTGAGAGGCCTCCAAGGCCGGTTTTACAAAAGCTCAAGCAAGCACGCTGTTGTTTTTTCTGAAACCCACAGGGCCCCAACTTGACTAGTCGAAGACATCGCTTAAAAGATTCACTGGCAGTTGAATAGTACCCGGGTACCATAACACACACACTCACACATACACTCACAGTCGGGACTTAACCTGTCGGGACTCACTCCTAGTATCCGAAAAAGGAGCAAAGATTCGCATCTTATTTTGTTTTCTGCTGCGCGTTTCTCGTAATTACGAAGCATTGTATTTTTTTTGTTCGGTCGCGCAATTTTCAGAAATACGCAGTCTCGCATTTCTTTTTCCGCTGCGCGTTTACCGCGATACGAAATACTGTAAATATATCTACGAACACCGTTTCTCATTATATGCCTTTTACTTTAGTAAACTATATAATTTATAAAATCCACAACGGTGCTGGAGTATATTTATTCCCTAGTGCGGGGAGACTGACCCGTGGTTCATTTTCAGCGGCTCCTCCGGGAGTGAGCGCTACATATATATATATATTTAATTATAGTCATGTCATGTATTAATTGTAATTTTTGAAATTGAGTTTTCCAAATTCACATTTTTTGAGTTTTTATTCAACCTTTTGCATCTTGTCCTTCGGATATAGAGATGGGACGGGCGATATATATTGTAAATTGCATTTAATCTACATATGAAATGTTAATTCCTGTATTAGGTTGCAACAAATAAATAAATGAAAAGTTGCTTACTCGTTGAGGAATGGTCTGAATCAGAGCTTTCAAATCGAAGCGTTCAATTATATTCCGCAAAGGCTTCGGAAAAAAACATTCTAATTTCTAAATGCGTTCCATATAAACCGAGAAGCCATTATCAGCATTTAATGCACTCTATATGAAGCAAACAATGCTGTTATTTTTAATTAAATTTCCTAGTCTTAGGGTGCTGCAGATTACATTTTTTTATGCCTGAGGATAAGACATATTGTTCTAACACTTTGTGAAGGCAGAGACGTTATTTACTGACATTTCTGTTAGATTGTAAGTATTTCTTACGCTGCCACTTGAAGCCGTTTTAAAAAAAAAGGCCATTTTGAAATTAAGTTAAATTGTTATGCCACTAAAGCGAGTTAAAAGCATGGTAAATGGAACAAAAACAGTGGACACCCCCGCCTCCCGCCACCCCCCCCCCCGGCTAGGCAATACAAATCTCTATTTGCTACAGCCCAGGAAAAATTCCAACACTCACAATAAAGTATACTCCGAGTCCTTGCATACTACCCACGTGTCTGATTTTAGGAGAAAAACTCCTTATTTTGGTCAAAATTCCTCTGTCTCCCCTTCTATCGTGATTTCCCTATTCTCAGGGGCTTCATCATATATAATCGGGATGTACGAGTACACGACAGTGCAGCAATCAGTCTCTACTGTAATGGGGTTATTCTGGTTAGGCGCACTTCAACAATTTTTCATTTCACCAACCCTGTGGTGAATTCACTGTTCACCGCAGGGTCCCCGATGTGCAACGAACATTGAGTCACCGAAACAAAATAAAAAATTAAAGTGCCCAGCGCTCACGTGCCATAAAAACTTTATTTTTCATACATACAATAAATATGGAAGGATGTTCCCTTTACACAGATATTGTGTACAATGTTATACGTCCATATGCGTTCTAGGAAGCAGAAAAAATTAACACAATAGTGAAATCCAATTAACACACTTAAACTGTTGAGAATGGATAATCAAACTCACACTTTTCAGAGCCTGTCCAGGCTCGATGGTGGCGCCTGCTGGTGTCTTATGTGGCTCACCCACTAGCCCAAATCGATCCAACAATCCTTGGGGACTAGGGATGGGCGTTCGGTTCGATTCGAACGTGAGTTCGAATCGAACATCGGCCGTTCGGGTGTTCGGCGAACGCCGAACATTATAGGATGTTCGCGGTTTGTTTGTCTGAGGACATTCCATAATAAAAAATGCGTCCACAGGTCTCCTAAATGTACCGGCGGCTTTTGGTACATTTAGGAGACCTGTGGCTGCGGCCCCCGGCCCCCGTAACTCACCTGTCCTGCAGCTGTCCCGGCCTCCTGTTCCCCGGTCCATCAGCTCCTCCGGTCCGTCTGGCCGCGGCTCGTCTGCCCCACGTCTTCATGCTGAATGATCTGATTGGGCAAAGTCCCGCGCCTGACCTGGACTTTGCCCAATCAGGGCTCTAATTCAATATTGAGCCCTGATTGGGCAAAATCCAGGTCAGGTGCAGGACTTTGCCCAATCAAAGCTCAGCATGAAGATGAGCTTTAACCAAGCTCTGATTGGTTAAAGTCTTGCGCCGACTTTAGCCAATCAGAGCTTGGTTAAAGCTCTGCCCCACGTCTCATCTTCATGCTGAGCTCTGATTGAACAAAGTCCTGCACCTGACCTGGACTTTGCCCAATCAGGGCTCAATATTGAATTAGAGCCCTGATTGGGCAAAGTCCAGGTCAGGTGCAGGACTTTGCCCAATCAGATCATTCAGCATGAAGCCATGGGGCAGAGGAGTCATGGCCAGACGGACCGGAGGAGTTGATGGACCGGGGAACAGGAGGCTGGGACAGCTGAAGGACAGGTGAGTTATGGGACCCGGGGGCCGCAGCCACAGGTCTCCTAAATGTGCCGGCAGCTGCCGGTACATTTAGGAGAACTGTGAACACATTTTGTGTGTTCTGCCCCCATTGATTAACATTGTGTTCGAGTTCGTATTCGAACATTTCGGCTGTTCGGATACGAACCGAACACAGGGATGTTCGGCTCTTCACTGTTGGGGACCAGGAAGATATGACGCGGTTTGGATCTGTGTGAGCTGGTAAATCCTACTGGATTCCGTCCTTGGGATAGTTTCACAGAGCCTATATGGGGTTTGTTCTGTATCAAACCCAATGAACCCCCTATCTCCACCATAGGTGGCAGCTAGGGGTTAACTCCCGAACTGACGTCATTGCTCTATGCGCGTTGACGCCAGTCAGAAGGGGGAGATCCTGGAAGGTTGGCCGACATCCAAGATGTCGGTCAGCTCCGGGAGGGGAACCAGCCCCCAAGGGCTGTGCCCTTCCAAGCGGTGCCTGCCTTTTCTGTGTGCCCCTTACGGATGGGGAGGGAGAGAGGTCCAAAGGACCTCCCCCTCCACTTCAGGCACCTTCCCCGCACTGGTAGGGGGTGCTTGGAATAGACATCATCGCGCCCAGCAAATGACTCTATTCATGCGGCCGCGGTCCCGGAGGCTGGGCTGACATCCAAGATGTCAGCCCGCGCCAGGGGCAACAGCAATTGGCCGGAATCCCGGCCGATCGCAGCTGCAGTGGGAGGACACGCTCAGCGTGTCCTCCGCAGCCAAGACCACGCGTGGCTGGACGCGCTGAGAGCGTCCACTGCAGCGAAGTGGTTAAAATAGAAGTTTTGCACAAAAATTATTATTCTAAGATACAATATATATATTTTTATACATAATGTTAATCTGCTCATTTTTAATCTAAATCTGTTTGTTTAGCTTTTACAGAAATATTACTGAAATCTAGGATTCTGAGCACTATATGGTGTCCCTTATCTTACATCATTTCACACGTGGTCTGTATTATTATCATACAGGCAGAAAAGACCTTTGTGTTAGATACAGTAACTGAGATAAAGATAAATAATAAAAATGGTGAGTTCTCCTGCTTATGGGGGTTTGTAGTGATCATAATGAGATGATTAGCAAAGGAGTTTCAAAAAAAATACCAATAGAATATAAAAATAATATCTGTATGTGCTGCATAATGCGTGTGTATGGAGATTACAGTAACACCTTGTATCTGTACTGTACAGGGATTTTAACTCATTTGATAGCCCCCTGAATCTTATCCCTGTGCAGCAGTGACTGACCACAGAGCGTTCCCTGTATTCTGCCAAATCCCTGGCTGCTGTAATGCAGCAGTAATTTATTTGAAGTTTTTGTTACCCTGAGGTTTAGGGCTGCTATTTCCAGCTGGTTTTATGTCTCTTCAGGGTGCTTGGAGAGATATAAAACAAAGGATTTCGTTTCTCCACAGGGGACACACTAATCTTGCTTTAAAAAGGTGTGAAAATGGTCTTTTGATATGCTAATGAGTGCTTTTCAATGCATTACAATGCAAAATCGAGAGAACTCGATTTTGGATGTGAAGGTGTTAAAATAATGATTTTTTTTAACAAAAATGTATTGGTATGGAAAGGGTTAAGAGTCCTTTTTGAGCAATGTTATCATGTCAAACCTTCTACAGCCTCTCCATTAGATATAAAAAGGATCTTCAATAAACAAGACGTTTACTTTAAAAATGTAACTGAAGAGAAGAAGACGAAAATATTAGAAGTCGTAGTTAATTCCATTCGGATTTTATTGAAAAGTCTTTAACGCGGGGAGGGACTTCTTTTTCTTCAGATATTCAATTTTCGAAGCATTTAATTTAGGTAGCAGAGTACGATTTTAATTTGGAAAGCCGATGATTTAGCTTTCCGAACTGTTAGCGAGACAGGGATATACTGGAAAATGATAAAAAAAAAAAAAATACACTTACAAAACTACTAAACTAAGTGGAATGCTCCAAAAAAAAAAAAAAAGACACTTTATCACTTCAGAAGCTGCCAGGTCTCTTCCTGATCTCAGCCTTGATTTAAAGTTATGGCCAAGTTAAAGGAGAAAAAGGTGATTTAATAATTCTAGTCTATGCCCGGCGCCTCTATTATTTATAGTATTGCTGCGCTATACATATTTCACAGCTAAAATGTTAAAGTCAGACTCCTAAAAGGCTGCAAAAGACCTTCTGTTGACCAGCGCGCGCAGGTTTCATGTACAGATGTAAAAGCTAGCTGGCATATGGAAATAATGCTGAAAATGCAAGAAATTGTCCCGGGGTGTTTTCACTGATTGCTTATGACATTCAATTAATTAGGTCTTCGCATGTCACAAAGTGTTGCAACAATTTATACTGTTACCTTTGCCTATATGTGTCGTTTACTCTTTGCTCTGTTTATAAACGTGTGAAAAATCTTATATATTTTTTTAAAAAATCATGAGAAATCGAATTTGCAAACAGGTAACCAACCGCCTCTGCTATCTGAACGAGGAGCTGCATAGAGAAGATAAAAGCCATATATCCGATACTCTGTTTCTCCCGTGCCCTCTCTGTGCTCACCCTTGTTTTGGAATTCACTACACGTAGTGAAACATAATGTACACAGAACATTAAACATCAGTTTGGAAATCCGTTAATGTACACGGAGGCGCCGCGGCATACACCTGTGATTATTTAGAAAAGTTTTCCAATGTATCTAGTATACTGTGTCAAGTAATAGGTATATGTTAAGTTATGTTCATCTAATAACCCCTTCACTACCAAGTGATGTTCCAAAAAAAAAACAATTGTCAGAAACCAGTGTTTTTTTTGTAAAATCATTTGTAATTAAATATAAAGTAAGAAATATTTAAGCTTGTACCTATTGTACTCCTAACTGTAAATAACCTATTTTTGGCCAGTAGATGGTGCCATCTACTGCCAAATTGAGTTAGAGGTTTGAGCTGCTGGTCTATTTTCTACTATTTCTCCCTGCATCGGCTGCTGAAAGCCTGATATTTCAGAGCTTTCAGCTGCCGATTTTAAAGTTTTAGCTCTTTGGGCGTTATGCACATAGAGCTAAAACTTTGGGGGCACCTTCGGCAGTCCAAAAGCAAATGAAATTCATTTGCTTTTGGGCTGCAGATCAGCATACCGAGATATCTTGATATCAGGGCACTGGATGGTGCCTTTGAAGCCCGAGATATCTCGATCGGTAGTGAAGGGTTAATATACCTCGATACAGAATGCACCTGTAAACATGTAACATAGTGACTTTATTTCCTACATATTTATTTTCTGTTAATCTGTATATTTGTTTTTGTGTTAATATCTTGCATTTTATTACTTTATATTTCTGCACCTACTGTAACAATATTCTTGAACCCAGGACATACAAAAAAACGAGAGAAATTTCAATGTATCCTTCCTGCTAAAATACTTTTTAAATAAATAAAACAAATAAATAAATTTAGGAAGTGATTGATCTGAGGTTCCACGTAAATGAACCGAAAGCAAAGATTTTCACTATTTTTAACAACTCCATCTATAAAAAAACCTCAAACACTGTAATATTTGGTTGTGTCGTCTTTTACTGTGATTCCGGCACGCATTCGCCGTGGCATTGTCTCGATAAAGCCACTGCGATGTCACAGCATTTATTGGCGTCCAGAGTGACATTAATTTGTGGCCAAAATCTTGTATTGATGATGGAAGAGTCGCAGCGCTACGTAAAGTCTTCTCCAGCACATTATCCCAAAGATAAAGACGTACTTGAAAACGAGAGAAATCTCAATGTATCCTTCCTGGTAAAATTCTTTATCAATAAATAAATAAATAAATTAACCTCAACGGGTTAAGATCTGGACTGTGCGGTGGCCAATCCATGTGTGAAAATTATGTCTCCTGCTCCCTCAACCACTCTTGCACAATTTGAGCCCAATGAATCCTGGCATTGCCATCTTGAAATATGCCCGCTGTGCCATCAGGGGAGAAAAAACCCATTGATGGAAAAATCTGCTCATTTCAGTATGTTCAGGGGGTCACATGACCTCATTTATTGGGTGAATATAGCTGCTGAACCTAGACCTGACCAACTGAAGCCACCCCATATCATAACAGGCTTGAACAGCAAGTAGTGACTTTTTGGCTAAGCAGTGTATATAGTGTATATGTATATGTGAAATTTGGACGCCATACATTGACTTTGACACCCAGTACCAGAAACACCTGTGATTCTAATCCGAGCCATGTCTTTTAATTCAGTTTCTAAATGCCAGGAGTTACTTAAAGGGACACTGCCACTTACATAACTAGATTACTTGTGCATTGCAAACAAAACCATTTTATAAACCACTTTTTAAAAACACATTATAAAACACAAGCTGTTGTTTTTTTTTCTTTGGTTGAAAAAAACAAAGAAAGTAATTGCATGTAAAAAGGAAAACATACAGGGTTATTCAGAGAGTGGTGAAAAGCAGGAGAATGGCTGGAGAATGGAAAATTCTAAGTCAAAATAGCCTATTTGGAAAGTGAGATGAATGGGAGAATTTTTCTGGTTTGGCTATTTTGACCTAGAATTTTCCATTCTCCAGTCATTCTCCTGCTGTCATGCCTTCCGTGGGCAGAGACCAGTATGAGGTAGATTGCGGGTGAAGGGTTAATTTAAGCGAGGTATCCGTGGGAGAATCCAATAGAATAGTCGTGGGAAGCAAAAAGGTCGCTGCGGGCGGAGTTCGTTGCAAGGTCGAAAGGGGAAGCCTGAAGGGTCTGGAGGAATAATACTCAGGAAGGTCAATAGGTATGAGGAACCAGGAAAGCCAATACAAGGCAACAACCAGGTACCTGACCAAAGGAGGAATGGGGTTTAAATAGGGAGTTTGAAGGAGCACACCCCTGCGGGGAGGAGTCACTGTCTCCAGTTCACCTACAGTTGAGGAGAATGCCTGGTTGCCATGGCCCCCCCTTCTCTGTCCCACTGGTCTGAGGACACGCCCCCGCCGGTGAGCGCCTCCCATGGCTATCTCTGCTCCCAGTGTGATAGGCCACGCCCTCACGCCGAGAGCACGTGATGGCCTGCCATGTTTGGCACCCCCGGGCGCCGCGATTCCCAGCCAGCCGACCGAGAGAGAGGGAGCCCGGCCCCTGCACCCCTGAGCGCCGGAGTGCCCAGAGCGTGAGGCGGCTGTGGGTTGCCGAGGACGCCGACCTCTGGTCTGCACTCGGCGCCTGCCGCCATGACACCCGGCGTGCCTGTACCCCCCGCTGGACAGGTAAGTCCTGACACAACCCCCCCAAGGCGAGACCTCCGGGGGAGCCCAGGACCCGGCCTCCCCGGATGTGCACGGTGAAAGGAGCGGAGCAACTGAGGGGCATGCACTTCCGAGGCCCGTTCCCAGGATCTCTCCTCGGAGCCATAGCCTTTCCAATGGAGAAGGTACTCAAGTCTGCGGCCAAGGTATCGGGAATCCAGGATCGACTCAATTTCGTATTCAGGTTCAACATCAATCACGGTTGGAGGAGGCGGTGCGTCAGAGGGGCTCAGTGAAGGTGTCCACGGCTTCAGGAGGGATACATGGAAAACTGGATGGAGACGTACCATTCTGGGTAGCTTTAAACGAACTGTAACAGGAGATAGGAGTTTTTGGATAATGTATGGACCGATAAATCTTGGTCCTAATTTTTTGGAGGGGCAGGAGAGGCGTATGTTTTTGGTAGACAACCATACTTTCTGTCCCACAGTGTAGGTGCCTGTGGAGCGTCTTTTGGCATCAGCGGCTTCTTTTTGATCTCGTTGAGCTCGAAGGAGATGTTTTCAAAGCAAACGGAAGTGTGGTTGTAGGTTTTGTATGTGAATATTTACATCAGGTACTTGGCAGGTTTGGGGGAGATCGGGTAGAAGAGAAGGGTGATATCCGTATGAAGCAAAGAAAGGTGATTGGTTAAGAGAAGAATGATGTGACGAATTGTAGGCGAACTCAGCTGCTGGTAATAAATCCAACCAGTCGTCTTGTAGATGGCAAGTAAAACACCGGAGATACTGTTCGAGTGTCTGATTTACTCTTTCAGTCTGGCCGTTGGTCTGTGGGTGATAAGCAGTAGATAACTTAACTCGGATACGTAGAACTTTACAGAAGGCAGCCCAGAATTTGGATGTAAATTGAGATCCGCGGTCTGACACTATGGAGGATGGGACTCCGTGTAACCTGAATATTTCAGGGTAGAGTCGGCTGTTTGTTTGGCAGTAGGTAGTTTACGTATTGGTATGAAGTGTGCCATTTTGGTGAACCTATCGACAACTACCATTATAACTGTATGATGTTTGGAAGGTGGTAGTTCAACGATAAAGTCTACGGAGAGATCTGACCAGGTTTGGACGGGTATGGGTAGAGGTTGTAGGAAACCGGCAGGTTTAGAGGTCAGTGATTTGGATGCGTTACAAACCGGACAAGCTTTTATATATTGGTTGATCGATCCTCTCATCAAAGGCCATGTGAAATACCGAGAAAATAGGGAACTTGTGCGTTTTATACCTCCATGACCTGCCATGGTAGAATCATGACACAGGGAAAGGACTTCAGGACGTGCCTCCTGTGGTACAAATATTTTGTTGTTTTGTCGAAGAAGACCGTCTGGAGATAGTCCCGAAAGTGTTGATGGAGTCAGACCTTTGATACGGGAGAGGAGGGATGACTGGGTAATCAAAAAGTGGCCTTTTTGGAGGACAGTAGATGTTTTATCGTCGGAAGACTGATCGGTTGAAAAAAGGCGTGAAAGAGCATCTGCTTTCTGATTTTTTGATCCTGGGCGGTAAGTGACATGGAAGTGGAACCGAGAAAAGAATAAGGCCCACCGTGGTTGACGTGGTCTCATTCTTTTGGCTGTCTTTAGGTACTCCAAGTTCTTATGGTCTGTGTAGACAGTTATAGGGCATTCAGTTCCTTCAAGTAGATGTCTCCACTCTTCAAAGGCTCTTTTTATCGCCAATAATTCTTTGTCACCTACATCATAGTTGGATTCAGCTGGTGATAGCCACTTGGAAGAGAAGGCTACTGGATGTAGGTGGTCATTGTTCTTATCACGTTGAGAAAGGATTGCTCCGGTGGCGACTTCAGAAGCATCGACCTCTAGGTAATATGGTATTGTAGGGTCAGGTAGCGTAAGGATGGGTGCTGTGCTGAATCAGTGTTTGAGGTCCAGAAAGGCTTTTGTTGCTTTGTCAGTCCATTTGAAAGGTTTGGTGGTACATGTAAATTCGGTAAGTGGGCGGATTACACAGGAAAAGGCGCGAATGAATTTTCGAGAGAAGTTGGCGAATCCTATGAAACGTTGTGTCTCCTTTCTAGTAACTGGAATAGGCCATGACTCAATGGCTTTTATCTTCTCTAGATCCATTTTAATGTTACCTGGTGTTATGATGAAGCCCAGAAAGGAAACAGAGGAAGTCTCGAAGAGACACTTTTCGGCCTTAGCGTACAGGTGGTTTTTGCGTAGCCTTGATAATACTTCTTTCATATGGATGTGATGTTCTTGGAGGTTATCGGAGTACACCAGGATGTCATCCAGGTACACTCTAACGTATTAACGTATAACGGGGAGGTTATTATCATGGGGGACTTTAATCTTCCTGATGTGAACTGGAAAACCAAAACAGCTGGGTGCACCAGGAGTACAAATATTCTAAACTCCCTACTGGCATCATCTCTAACACAAGTAGTTGAGGAGCCGACCCGTAAAGAGGCCATATTGGATTTAATACTCACAAATGGAGGTTTGGTATCGGACGTTGTTGTAGGTGAAAATTTTGGATCTAGTGATCACCAGTCAGTATGGTTTAATATAACA
Source organism: Leptobrachium leishanense (assembly GCA_009667805.1). NCBI lineage: Eukaryota > Metazoa > Chordata > Amphibia > Anura > Megophryidae > Leptobrachium > Leptobrachium leishanense. Next base: position 23,221,338 of record CM019069.1, read on the forward strand.
ACAGGGATGGAGCCGCACCACACAAGAACGAAAGTTTTAGACTTTAAAAAAACAGATTTTTCTAAAATGGGATTTTGTGTGAAGGAGTCATTATCAGACTGGAGGAGTTTAAAGGGAGTCCAGGAGAAATGGGATTATTTAAAGGAAGCATTATTGAAGGCCACAGGAAATTGCATTCGGCTTGTTAGCAAAAACAAAAAAGGGAAGAAACCACTGTGGTACTCTGCAGAAGTGGTCAAAATAGTGAAGAACAAAAAGATAGCATTCAATAATTATAAAAAAACTCAGAGTGAAGAAGATAGGCAAACCTATAAAATTAGGCAGAAAGAGGCAAATCAATTTATAAGAGCTTCCAAAGCACACGCAGAAGAGAAAATAGCTCAGTCAGTAAAAAAGGGGACAAAAATTTTTTTAGATACATAAACGAGAAAAGAAAAGTAAAACAAGGATTAGTTAGATTAAAAACAAAGGAAGGAAGGTATGTATAGAAGAGATAAAAGTCTCGCTGACTGCCTCAATGAATATTTTTGTTCAGTCTTTGCAGAAGAAAAGGAAGGAAAGGGACCTCAGTTAGGAGAGAACACTAAAGAGACATTTACATATCAGTTTACAGAGGAGGAGGTTCTACAGCAGCTGTCTAAAGTAAAGACAAATAAGTCAATGGGGCCTGATGGGATCCACCCTAAATTATTAAAAGAGCTCAGTGATGTAATAGCAAAACCATTAACAGATTTATTTAACCAATCCTTGTTAACGGGAGTCGTCCCAGATGACTGGAAATTAGCAAATGTTGTGCCCATTTACAAGAAGGGTAGGAATCAGGGAACTATAGGCCAGTTAGTCTTACGTCAGTAGTGGGGAAATGAATGGAAACCATGTTAAAGGAAAGGATTGTTGAACATCTAAAAACACATAGATTACAGGATCAGAAACAACATGGGTTTACCTCAGGGAGATCATGCCAAACTAATCTTATTGATTTTTTTGATTGGGTAACAAAAATAATAGACACAGGTGGTGCAGTAGACATTGCTTATTTAGATTTCAGTAAGGCTTTTGATACTGTTCCGCATAGAAGGCTTATCAATAAATTGCAATCTTTGAGCTTGGATTCCAATATTGTTGACTGGATTAGGCAGTGGCTGAGTGACAGACAACAGAGGGTTGTGGTAAATGGAGTTTATTCGGCGCAAGGTCTTGTTACCAGTGGGGTACCTCAGGGGTCAGTACTTGGACCCATTCTCTTTAATATTTTTATTAGCGATATTGCAGAAGGTATTAATGGAAAAGTATGTCTTTTTGCTGATGACACAAAGATTTGCAACAGGGTTGACGTTCCTGGAGGGATCAGCCAAATGACAAATGATTTAGGTAAACTAAAAAAATGGTCGGAGTTGTGGCAATTGAGTTTTAATGTGGATAAGTGCAAGATAATGCACCTGGGACGTAAAAACCCAAGGGCTGAATATAGAATATTTGATACAGTCCTAACCTCAACATCTGAGGAAAGGGATTTAGGGGTCATTATTTCAGAGGATCTAGGGGTAAGTAGTCAATGTAATAGAGCAGCAGGAAATGCTAGCAGAATGCTTGGTTGTGTAGGGAGAGGTATTAGCAGTAGGAAAAGGGAAGTGCTCATGCCACTGTACAGAGCACTGGTGAGACCTCACTTGGAGTACTGTGTGCAGTACTGGAGACCGTATCTCCAGAAGGATATAGACATCTTAGAGAGAGTTCAGAGAAGGGCTACTAAAATGGTGTATGGCTTGAAGGAGAAAAGTTACCAGGAAAGGCTTAATGATCTTAACATGTACAGCTTGGAAAAAAGACGAGACAGAGGAGATATGATAGAAACATTTAAATACGTAAAGGGAATCCACAAGGTAGAGGAAGGGAGTATATTTAAAAGGAAACAAAATAGCAAAACAAGAGGACATAGTCTTAGATTGGAGGGGCAAAGGTTTAAAAGTAACATCAGAAAGCATTATTTTACTGAGAGGGTGGTGGATACAAGGAACAGTCTTCCAGTAGAAGTGGTAGAGGCCAAAACAGTAATTGAATTTAAGCAAGCATGGGATAGGCATAAGGCTATCCTAAACAAAAGATAAATCCAGGTAAAGTATCCATGTAATTGGGCAGACTAGATGGGCCGAAAGGTTCTTATCTGCCGACATTTTTCTATGTTTCTATGTTTCTATGTTTCTATGTTTCTATGTATTGATCTAAGATGTCATGGAAGATATCGTTAACTAAATATTGAAAGGAAGCGGGTGCATTGCACAAACCATAAGGCATCACCAGATATTCAAAGTGGCCGTATCGAGTACGGAAAGCCGTTTTCCACTCATCTCCTTTTCTGATACGTAACAGGTTGTAGGCCCCTCTTAGGTCCAACTTAGTAAAGATAGTTCCAGTTTGAAGGCGTTCTATCAATTCTGGAATTAAAGGGAGTGGATACCGTTTTTTTATAGTGATTTTGTTTAATTCTCGGTAATCGACGCATGGCCGCAGGCCACCGTCTTTCTTCCCCACGAAGAAAATACCGGCACCAGCTGGAGATGTAGAGGGTCTAATGAAGCCTTTTTCTGTGTTTTCTCTCAGATATTCTTTCAAGATTTTAAGCTCTTGTTCGGACAACGGGTGTATATGTCCGTACAGGATAGGGGCACCAGGGATGAGGTCAATAGGGCAGTCGTAAGACCTGTGAGGTGGTAGGGTCTCTACCCCTTTCTCATCAAACACATCTTGGAATTCGTGATAAACCGTGGGAATTGTAATTTTGTTACGTTTCATATGGATATCCAATATGGAACATAGTGGTGTAACGATTTGACTCTTGGGAATGAGACATGTTTTGAAGGAAAGATGATGGAGGCAGAACTCCAGCGAATTACTGGATCGTGGAGATGAAGCCAATGAATCCCCAGGACTAGTGGAAACATGGGAGAGGGAAGTACACCAAAGGACAAGGATTCAACGTGTTTGGAACCTATGTGTACTTGAAGTGGTATTGTTTTTCGAAACACCGGCCCTGTTTTCAAAGAAGATCCATCAATGAGATGTATGCTTATAGGAAGACGTTTATTTTGTACAGGTATAGAAGATTTAGCAGCAAAGTCTACGTCAATGAAACAACTGCTTGCTCCGGAGTCGATCATCGCCTTCACTGTTATACGATGGTTATTCCACTGTAAGAGAACAGGCATTGTGAGAAGAGGAGAGACTGAAGACGTGTTGTTTGAGTCAGTAGAGATATCTTTGGCATTGGGCTTAACTCTTCTCTGGCCTCTTACAGGGCAAGAACGGAGCTGATGGTCCAGGCAACCACAATAGAGACAAAGACGACCCTCTCTTCGGCGTGTCATCTTCTCAGGAGGCAGTCTACGATTACCAGTTCCGATTTGCATGGGTTCGCCATTAGCCCCAGGATGGACATAGGGAACCATCGTGGTTGACAGATCAGCGGGAGTTGGGGGTGCCATGAGACGACGGGTCTGTGCCATTTGTGGGGCAGCCCGCTCTTAGCGTCGATCCCGTAATCTTCTATCCACTGAAATAAAAAATTGCATTGGTGGTTCAAGGGATGTAGGAATCCCTACTCTCGCGAGTTCGTCTTTGAGAGCATCAGAGAGGCCCCAGCGAAATTGGTTAATCAATGCTACTTCGTTCCATTCGGTTAATAGAGCGTGTTGTTTGAACTCCATAATGTATTCCTCTACTGGACGTCTGCCCTGGCAGAGTGATCTTATCTCTCTTTGAGCGGAGTCACGCTGAAACGGATCCTCATAGAGGTCGTCAAGAGCCTCTTGGAACGATCCCCAGGTATCAAGAATGGGGCTATTAATACATAGTAGCTGGTGAGCCCAAGCCTGGGGTTCTCCAGATAGAAGAGTGATCACGGTCTGCACTTTAATTTGTTCAGTGCAATAGCTACGTGGTTTTAGCGAGAAGAGCAACTAGCAGTTGGTGATAAATGCTCTATATTTTTTCTTGTCGCCGGTAAAACGTTCAGGTAGCAACAACGGAGGTTCTGGTATGGGGGTACCATCTGCAAACATAGGGTGGATTGGAGGAGGAGGTACAGGATACGGAGGAGGGGTTCCAAAGTCTCGTACTGGGTACCCATAGGGCGGTGGACGTTGTTGGATTTGGGCCAGTAACAAGGCGTTGTTTGCCTGTAGGTCCTGCACAGTCTGGGACAGGACTCCTACTTGACGGACGAGAGTGGTCAAGGAGGCGGCCATCTCTGTGGTCTCTGGATTGTGACCTGGTTGTTCTGTCATGCCTTCCGTGGGCAGAGACCAGTATGCGGTAGATGGCGGGTGAAGGGTTAATTTAAGCGAGGTATCCGTGGGAGAATCCAATAGAATAGTCGTGGGAAGCAAAAAGGTCGGTGCGGGCGGAGTTCGTTGCAAGGTCAAAAGGGGAAGCCTGAAGGGTCTGGAGGAATAATACTCAGGAAGGTCAATAGGTATGAGGAACCAGGAAAGCCAATACAAGGCAACAACCAGGTACCTGACCAAATGAGGAATGGGGTTTAAATAGGGAGTTTGAAGGAGCACACCCCTGCGGGGAAGAGTCACAGCCTCCAGTTCACCTACAGGTGAGGAGAATGCCTGGTTGCCATGCCCCCCCTTCTCTGTCCCACTGGTCTGAGGACACACCCCTGCCGGTGAGCGCCTCCCACGGCCACCTCTGCTCCCAGTGCAATAGGCCACGCCCCCACGCCGAGAGCACGTGATGGCCTGCCATGTTTGGCACCCCCCGGGCGCCGCGGTTCCCAGCCAGCCGACCGAGAGAGAGGGAGCCCGGCCCCTGCACCCCTGAGCGCCGGAATGCCCAGAGCGTCAGGCGGCTGTGGTTTGCCGAGGACGCCGACCTCTGGTCTGCACTCGGCGCCTGCCACCATGACACCCGGAGTGCCTGCACCCCCCCGCTGGACGGGTAAGTCCTGACACCTGCTTTTCACCGCTCTCTGAATAGACCTGATAAAGTTAGTATATTTTATCTCATGTTCCCATTTTTGTGGATTTTTCCCATGATGCAACATTCGCCAGAATCTGTGCAAAAGGTTTACTTTACTGCTGTGCTTTATCTTCCAAAGTATTTAACAGTTAATGAGGTGGAGGAGGGAATGTTTAGATTAGGTGGCAGGAGGTCTGTTGTTCTCAAGGCTAACTGAGATAAGAAATGACAGCTGAATGAGATAAAACAGAGAGCTTATTTGACTTCTAATCTACCCCCCGGGTGCTGTCCTTTGAATACATCCTACACAATACAATGATGTGAGTAGATGACTGACCCATTCACTCCATTCTATGGCCAAAGCCACACAGTGAGGAGCAAGTGATGGAAACATACAACACAAAATATCACACAATGGATGCACCCAGTGACACATATAGAGGAAAATATCACACAATGGATGCGCCCAGTGACACATATAGAGGAAAACAACACACAATGGATGTGCCCAGTGACACATATAGAGGAAAATATCACAAAATGGATGCGCCCAGTGACACATATAGAGGGAAATATCACACAATGGATGCATCCAGTGACACATATAGAGGAAAATATCACACAATGGAAGCGCCCAGTGACACATATAGAGGAAAATATCCCACAATGGATGCACCCAGTGACACATATAGAGGAAAATATCACACACTGGATGCTCCCAGTGACACATATAGAGGAAAATATCACACAATGGATGTGCCCAGTGACACATATAGAGGAAAATATCACACAATGGATGCGCCCAGTGACACATATAGAGGAAAATATCACACAATGATGCGCTTAGTGACACATATAGAGGAAAATATCACACAATGGATGCGCCCAGTGACTCGTATAGAGGAAAATATCACACAATGGATGCGCCCAGTGACTCATATAGAGGAAAATATCACACAATGGATGCGCTTAGTGACACATATAGAGGAAAATATCACACAATGGATGCACCCAATGACACATATAGAGCAAAATATTTTCTTAAAGCGACACTCTAGGCAACATGACCACCTAAGCTATTTTAGGTGGTCATGATGCCCGGAGTATCCTGCCCTCTGTCCCCCCTCCCTCCGCTCAGCGGTTCAGCTGTAAATGCCGAAAACAGCTGAGAGAGGCGGAGAACTTTACTCCGCCCTCCCAGCTGTCAGTCAGCAGAGCGGTAATCATATTTCCCGCTTCTGCCGACTTTTGCCGAGTAGGAGACGTCATCGCGCTTTCAACGCGATGACGTCTCCAACTCACCGCAGAAGCTGGCGGCTCCCTCTGAGGGTTAGTGTTGCGCGCATCCTCTTGCGCGCAACGCTAATCCTCAGAGGGAGCCGGGAGGAAGCCTGCCGATTGGCTGGTTTATGTGAGAGGCGCGCATGCGCGCTTCTCACGTAAACCAGAAGGCAAGAAGAAGAAACAAGGACGGGAGCGGAAGAGGAGGGAGGTGAGTATAAAAAAAAAAACAGCGCTGGAAACAAGAGGATTTTAGGGTAAGTATTACAGTTAAAAACACAAAAACAAAAAATAACTATTTATTAAGGGAATAGGGATAGGTTAGGATTAAAAAACGGGGGGGGTGATTTTTTGTTAGAGTGTCCCTTTAACTAAACATACAAGAGAAAAACAAAGATATCAGCAACATCAAATAAGCACAATAAGGACATTTTGGGGGGGGGGGTTTGGTGGTAGTGGCCCTTTAACTAACACTCGACATTTAAATCTCACTTTTTGAACACAATGTTTAAAATGCACGTCCATCATCTCCATACGCAATAACAGAAATGTCGTTGGGGGAGCTTGATTAACACATTGTTGCCCACGGGGCTCAGCTGGATACACGAGATTCTTTCGCAGCCTGGGCTGTTTTCTAATTGTCTATGAAATGAAGCGAGTGTTCCATCTTCCTATCAAAGCCTCCAGCTAATCATGAACTCGGTGGCTACAGTACTTTCACTCTTCTTTCCTCACTACACATCAGCGGCGCTTTTATTGATTGTTCTGCAGTGGTTGAAGACAGACGACGGAATTCAATTTAAGTTATTGACCTGTGCATTTCGTGCAGGTAACGTTCCATCCACATGACACATAATCTGTAGGTAAGAACTATACCCCTTCTCATACAGTGAACAGGCTCCGGGCTCATTCCGCCCGCTAAGTCTCCATTATGCTAATCATTCTAATGACATCATTTCATTGCCAGTCAATAACACTGATAATGTTTAAAGGGAATGTTACCCATTGTTTATTTAAACATATAATGAGCACGGAAAGGTCACACTAATTAATATCCCACTTTAATTACAAAGTAAAACAAAACACACACAAACAAACTTAACTTGATCATCTGGGGAAGTGGGAAGGAAATTATTCCAGAAGATGTTTAATTGCTTAATTCTGCGGTTCTAATTTGTATAAACAAAAGGGTGTATTTTTTTTATAATTTTCAAACAGGTATTTTAGGAATAAATACAGGGATTGCGATTAAAGAAATCAGATCGAGCATGAGAGATAAACAATGTACACTTAATTTGCACATAGTTTATATATTTCACTGCACTTTTTACGAATAATTCTATAATTCACACTATACAGGGTTATTCAAAGAGATCCAAATTGCTGTAGAAAAGTAACGAACGCTGAAAATCAGCATTCGGGTACCTTTCTTGGCCATTCGGCTATCCAGAGAGCAGGCAATTCGTCAAATCCTGGCGAATTGCCTGCACACACGGTGCCTGTTCGGTGCCTGTTCGAGGGCAGTGAAATCCCCATAAAAAAGCACTGCTTCCGCTATTCAGAGAACACAAACCAGCAGTGAAAGGTTCCCCTGATATCAGCCCTGCCATTCGGTTGCTTCATTCGTCAGGTTTATTAAGGCGAATCCCATAGGCTTCGATGTTAAGAATATTCCCGTTTTAATTCAATATCTAATAAACCGTTGATTATAAAATTCTGCAGTAAAGAGTCTCTTTATTTATAGATTTTTTTGGATATTTTAAGCATTTTTTAGGATTTTTTTTAAAAAAAATCTTTTTTTTTTTTTTTTTTTTCTAAAGTTTTCTTCTTATTTCTGTAACAGCCCTTTTTATTATCATTCCCTGGACCTCATATGTAAATTTCAGACATTTTCGCTCAGTAGTTTCTTTGCAAACAGCGTTTCACTTTTCAAACATTCAAGCAAACTGTTTTTCTAATGTATTCACTGCCTTCGTCTGCGGTGTTGGCTTTTTCCGGCGGCTGCGCTGAGTGTGATCTGCTCCTGCTCGGGTTCTTCCGGCGTCTTCGGCGGGCTAATTCAGATGTTTTTGCCGGTTTCGGCGTGCATTCGCCGGGTTTTTGCGGTGACTTTTCGGCAGGTTGTCGGCTGCTTTTCCCTGCACTTCGACGGCCCTGTGGTGCGTGCTGAATACACCGCATGGTCGCCGAAATGGGATCGGCAAAATGAACCGAATTGAAGAGAACGAAAAGTCACCGTACGTGCAGCGACTTTTCGATTCTCTTTGAATAAGCCTGATAGTATCTCAGGCTTAAATAATGCAGACGGAAAATAAAATACATGTTTTTCCATATCAGAGGAGATATTAAAGGGGCACAATATTAAAAAGCAGAGTTCCCTTTTTTTTGGGTCATAAATAATAGGGCAGAAGCTGCTGATAACCTCTGCCAAATTATTTTTTTCCTTTTTTTAAAAATTTCTTTTAGATTGATTTTTACTCACCTTTTCTCCTTCGCTGCCCGCTGCTCCTCCTCTTCGGCTTGGGCTGCAATCACACAAGCATTTTTGAGAGCAGTAGGAATTAATTAAAAATAAATTTTGCTGCATATTAAAAGAATAAACAGTTGCATAAAATTTTTAGAAAAAGATTATTTTTTTTACATTGAAACCTGTATAAATAAAAGCCACCATCTTTGCCTCTCCTTCGCTGAAAAGCAGCTGGAGGGGCTTGGAGCTGCTCAGTAGAGCGGCCTTTTGGTTACAATTGTTAGGTACCCACTCTAAAGAGGTGCCTTGAAGTGGCGAGTGAGCTTACGTTGCAATGGCCATTGAAACAAACAAAAACCTCCATTTTTGTTGCACATGGAACACATAGAAACGAGCGCATTCTGTATATAGTCAATGTTACATGTTTAGGCTAGGGTCAGAGTGGGGCAGTCGGAACGCGCGTGCAGGCGCACTAAATCACGGCGGCAGTAGCAGCACATAACGGCCAATGACGGCCAATATACGCAGTACGTGCGTACAAAAGTGCGCCGACACCACGCAACCAGCAAATGAACGCTTTTATCAGAACGTGAAACCGCTGCTACTGACGTACAAAGTGCGCTGCGGCCGCATAGCAGCGTGTGTGCGTGATTAGGAGATGTCAGATGCTGCTAGTGTGCGGCCAACATAACGTTCAAACAGCCGGATTTCCCTAGACTTCTTTTTACCCCACCGTCATGAAATACGTCCAGAATTGCGCATCGTCTGACCACTTAAGCGTATTCCGTGAAAAAATGCGTGCGCACGCATCGACGTACATTTTGACGGTGGCTGCAGAAAATGCGCTCATCTGTCCCTAGCCTTACAATCACATTCTGTATATAGTCACTATGTTACATGTTTACAGGCGCATTCTGTATATAGTCACTGTGTCACATGTTTACAGGTGCATTCTGTATATAGTCACTGTGTTACATGTTTACAGGTGCATTCTGTATATAGTCACTATGTTACATGTTTACAGGTGCATTCTGTATATAGTCACTATGTTACATATTTATAGGTGCATTCTGTATATAGTCACTGTGTTACATGTTTACAGGCGCATTCTGTATATAGTCACTATGTTACATGTTTACAGGTGCATTATGTATATAGTCACTATGTTACATGGTTACAGGTGCATTCTGTATATAGTCACTATGTTACATGTTTACAGGCGCATTCTGTATATAGTCTCTATGTTACATGTTTACAGGTGCATTCTGTATATACTCACTGTGTTACATGTTTACAGTGCATTCTGTGTATAGTCACTATGTTACATGTTTACAGGTGCATTCTGTATATAGTCACTGTGTTACATGTTTACAGGTGCATTCTGCATATAGTCACTGTGTTACATGTTTACAGGTGCATTCTGTATATAGTCACTGTGTTACATGTTTACAGGTGCATTCTGTATATAGTCACTGTGTTACATGTTTACAGGTGCATTCTGTATATAGTCACTATGTTACATGTTTACAGGTGCATTCTGTATATAGTCACTGTGTTACATGTTTACAGGTGCATTCTGTATATAGTCACTATGTTACATGTTTGCAGGTGCATTCTGTATATAGTATATAGGAACTGCTGGGGGAAGCAGCCTATTCAGGTAGGGTGGTAGCTTCCTAGAAAAGCTCTGTGTGGTTTTTTGGTGAAAAGCTGTTTTTTGGTATTAATCTCAGACAATAAATGTATGAAATTTTAACCACAGACTACATTGAAGAATATTTTAACCACAAATAAAGTGATCAGAGCTTGGTGTGCTCGTTCAACAAGTCAGCACAGGCTGTCTGAGTACAATTGTATCGCGCATGCGCAATCTCTTAACCAGCAGAGCGGTAGGCAGCAAGCAATGAACTACTAGTGGAGAAGCTCATGTCGGTACTACTACGCATGCGCGCAACAGCTCCTAACCTGCGCCTGTGTGGAGCTTTCCGGGAGGCCCTGCGCATGCGTAACAAATTCGACGTCCCGGGAGCTTCGGCGCTTTCGCTGCGCTTGCGCATGCGCGTGGATTTAAAGCCTTATAAAATCAGGACAAACTACAGAACGTGGAGAAAAGCGGGACGTCGTTTTGTGGAACGGGGCTCCCCCGAGTCGGCGGGGATAGTGTGCAACATGGGGCGGCGGCCGAGCCGGTGGTTACTATAGCAACGGCCATCTCTTGGCATCCAGAGGCCTTTGAGTCTTGGACTGGGCCCCCATCCTCTAGTGACATATAGGAGGAAGGGGGGGTTGGAGGGGGGACCCTGGGACCATGATCATCCCGGGACCTCCACAGCCAGCACCCTCACCCCGGAGATAGAAGTTACATTGGCAGGTAAAAACACACCCACAGCAGCTGTCCCTATGCCTGGGCAGACTGTAAGCTCTTGGGCTCAGGGGAGTATTTTGTTCACAGGTCTGTAGGTGTTTGTGTAATGTACTTTATGTTCTGCAGAATATATCTATTATATATATTACTCAAAAACAATCCAGGGGGCTATATATTTAATTTTATTAATAAAAATTCATAAAGTGTATATACTCTCAAAGATCTTTTAAAATCTATATATATATTTTTTTTTTTTTTTTTTTTTTTAATGTCTCCAAGTATTCCCCCTGGATTTTTATTTTTTAATGTTTTATATGGATGTATATAATTTTTTTTTTTTTTTTTTTTTATCCCCATATTCAGCGCTCCTATAATTTGGCCCGACTAGTATAGAATTCAGGAGCCAGACCGCACCAACTGCTCTTTTGTACACTATTATATTATTTTTATGCAGATTTGAGTCAAATATTTGCAATAGTTTGTAGCCAGAGGTAAAATTCTAGGAGCAGGTGCCGGCACATTATATATATATATATATATATATATATTTAATCTCTATCTCACCCACTGGTGTTTCTCCCATGCGTTCTCTCTCGCATTGCGCTGATTCAGGAAATCCTAGCTTTGCATTATGGGAAGAGCCCATAAACCCTTGGAGTGCCATCGCTTGGCCTGTTCTTCACTGCAGAGACTTTTTCTGGGCATGTTGTATCTAACAATGGGGGGGGCGCTCAGCAGGGTCTTCTATTATCCTTTATATTGCGCCACCTATTCCGCAGCGCTTTACATGATCAGCGTACATTAGATTACCACACATTGACCTGATTCCCAAGGGAACTTAGAATAAACGATAAGTACAAGTGTATTTTGTGAGGCGCATCCATATCGTTGGGTGTTTTTGCCCCAGGACACTCGCTGGTGGCGTCTTCTGAGTGGGATTGAGCCGCCTTTCTGATTGTAGAGCAGTGACCTGGTGGTTCGGTTGAACCTGCTTCTCGTAAAGTCGAGACTTGCTTCTCCACAGTTGTATTGGAGGGATGAGCTGAACGGGATTTGACTTGCTCGTCGACAGGTAGAGACGTTCCCACTGGACTCCTCAGCTGTTACTGTGTGATAGCCACGTATGTACGGTTCGGTGTCTCGCCCAAGGACACCAGTAATACATGAAGGTGGGTTCAATTAGGTTTGGACAGTTCTTCAGATTGAGCAGCTATGGCCAAAATGTGTTTTCGTTTTCCAATACCATGTACTGCTGGTGACTCGGCACCGGAGCGAGGTCTCTAAAGTAATTCCAGTGGTGGTTGTTCAGCTGTCGCCGCATTTTACCGTAGAACACAAAATCTAATGGCTAGCTTAGGCTAGGGTCAGACGAACGCATTTTTCACGTGCGTTTAGCCGCACGAAATCACGGCCGTGCTAGCAGCAAATGATGTCCAATGCCGGGCAGCATACGAAGAACGGCCGCACGAATGTTTGTCCGTGCAACGCAAGTGGCCAACGAACGCATTTTTTCGAGAACGTCAAACCGCTAGTACTGACGTACAGAGTACACTGCGTCCGCTAGCGGCGTGTGTGATTAGGAGACGTCAGACGCTGCTAATGTCCGGCCAACATAACGTCCAGACGCAAAAAGTGTTTTATTGATGATCCGTACAAAATCACGGATGAAAAGGCGCATCGTATGACCGCTATCGCGTATTCTGTGAAAAAATACGTACGTTCGAACGCACTTTTTCACGAACGTGAAAAAATGCGTTCGTCTGACCCTAGCCTAAAGGCCCCGTTCACACTGTGTGATTTGAAAATCGTGCGATTATTTCCCCCCCCCCCCCCATATTCGCGCGACATCGCTGTTTTGTGTGCTTTTTGCAAAGCCCCACCAATACAAATCGCAGATAGCAAATCGCAAAAAAAGTCATGTACCAGCGACCCTCTAATGCAACGCGCGGCAAGATGTGAACAGCTCCATTTAAAATGCATTGGAGAAGCAACGTCGCGGCAAAATCCGTGCGTTAAATCGCACAGTGTGAACGGGGCCTTAGAGCAGTGTAAAGCAGGGCTGCTAAACTCCGGCCACTAGGCTGTGGCTGGACTAAGGCTAGGGTCAAACGAACGCATTATTCGCAGCGACTGTCAAGTGCGTCCAAACGCATTGATGTATTTTCACGAAATGCGTGTGAACTGTCATACAATGCGCATTTTCGTGCGTGTTTTGTTATGGATCCAAACCAGGAAACTTTGGGTGTCTGGACGTTATGTTAGCCGGACATGAGCAGCATCTGACGTCTCCTAATCACGTGGACGCAGCGCACTCTGTACGTCAGTACTAGCGGTTCTGCTTTCTCGAAAAAATGCGTTTTAGTTTGCCGCTTGCGTTGCGCAGCCAGACTTTCGTGCGACCGTACTTCGTGTATTGGCCGTCATTGCCCGCTACTGCGGCCATGATTAAGTGCGCCTAAACGCACGTTAAAAAATGCGTTAGTCTGACCCCAGCCTAAAACTCTCGTGATTCTCTTGCCATCTATTGCATTCAAAGTGTTCTGGGGGTCAGAGTTTGGAAGCCTGGTTTTCGAAGGTCCTGCAGAAATCCCCAAGAAACACAGTGGACCTCTTGCAGTTGGGTTGGTAACTGGTGTGGGCTGTTAATTTGCAGTCCCTGTTACCGGCTTGGGCTAGGATGTTAGCAGGTTGACCTCTTACCTTCAACAGCCACTGGTGACTAGTAGATGCTGGCTCCATCTTCTAGTCTATAGGATTCCATGGAGATTGCGTGTTTGTGCTTGCGCGGGGACGGTGGGTGGACGCTACTTGTTCTTTGATCGTCTGCTTGCAGTGAGAGAAGGATGTTCACTCTATCGAAGGTGTGTGGGTAAATAGTTTATTTTTTTTATTATTTTTTTTAACCTTCACTACCGTGCTCGTGTAAACCCATTCCTGAGATTACTGCATGATTTGATCTGAAATTTGTTGCAGATTCCTGAATGTGTCCCTGACTATTCAGCCCTGTGGGCATGATTTCCAAATGTGCTTAAACTGTCTCAGTAATGTCCTGCCATATACCCCAGCAGACACATTGGCTGCAGTATAGGGCTGTGCAATATTGAGAAAATAATCATATTGTGATTTTTTTTTTTTTTTTTTTTTTTTAATATTGAGATTTTATTTGCGATTTAGGCAATTGTTTTTGCTTTTTCAAACATGCTACATACGTTCTAAATGTATTCAGAACATGGAACATGGATATACTGCCCCAGCTCATGGATATACTGCCCCAGCTCATGGATATACTGCCCCAGCTCATGGATATACTGCCCCAGCTCACCTCTTTGTGCTGCGTATGCGGCTCTCTGTGAGCTTCCGACGGCACATGGAGCTTGGGTGCTCGCCTGGGGGAACCACGTGACGAGCTGCGAGAACGCGGCTATACACGTGGTTTCCCCTGCAAGCGCCCAAAGCTCCATGTGCCGCCGGAAGCTTACAGGGAGCCGAAAAATCTCAGCCTTATGCGATTTAGAAATCGCAGGTTCTTTTAATCGCGATTGTTTTGCGATTGCAATTGCACAGCCCTACTGCAGTATCTGAACTTGGCCAGGAGATGGTGACGCCTCTCTGACAAATGGGCTTCTACAGTAAGGAATACATTGGGAGTATTCCCAAATATTTCTTAATGGTGTCACCCCCCCCCCCCCATTCACTTGTTCCTGACAGTGGATTTTTTGGATAATCACTTGAAGGGGTTAAAGCTCAATCACTTGACACGTTTATTGCTGGTAATCATTCTTTCTGGCTGCCATTGAATAACTAGCACCCATTCTTTGGGAACCAATTTAATCTGTTGTCCAACTGCCTCAAGTAGTCCCTTCCTATATGAAGTATAGGAAGCCCTTATGTACAAGATCTTTCCACTCGTGGAATATCGCTGGACTAGCTAATAGTAGAGCGTAATGCCATTAAAAGCTCGCTCACAAATCCTAGCCACGAGTGGATTAGTGGTTAATGTCTACTAAAACAAGGTAGCAAATTCTGGAACTTTTCCATAGTTGAAAGATTGAGGCTTTCTTCAAGATCTTGTATGTTTCTCTCAATTCTATTGACCTGTAATGGTAATTTTCCCAGTGAGTTCCCTCGCACCTTTTAGTCTTGGTTTACTAAAGCATTTTTGGGTTTGCATACTAAACTGACAGCGAATAAATCCTGTACTGAGGTGTCTCCGATCTCTCAAAGCAGTGGTGTGTAAAGTGCATCCATGGCTTTTTAGACAGCACATGTGTGAGTGACACTGTATTTTTATTTTTTTATTTTTTTTTTAGCCGGGAGTGTTCTGTATTCTCGTTGCATCTGCCGTTTGGGATAAGAAATATGGTGATCGTTTTGCTTTTGCTTCAATTTGTTTTCAAACTGCAGCCCTTGATAGCACTGTCTGCCGACACACGTTGGTTCCTTCCGTCATGTTTAAATTTAGATGCTGTTTTTACTTACACTTGGTTTATTGTGATTGTCTGCTTTTATGTTTATAAAACTTTTTTTTTTTTTTTACTTTCTGCAAGGTGTTATATTATTAGATTCATAATTGTTCTCCGTGCATATAGGGAGATGTTTGCAGAATACTGTGACGTTATTATATATTGATGCCATGCTACATTTCTCTATTGCAATAATTTGTTTTCATTAGATACTTTATCATGTAGACTAGTTGTTAGCCATAGAACACACATCCTTAAAAACAACAATCGCTTAAAATAGGACGATTGAAATAGTTGTCAACTCTGTACAGCACACACTGTTTAGAGTCAGACTGAGTTAAACGTATATAACCTCAGCTTTGGAGAAGACGTGCCGCTGCTTACTAGGTATGATTTTAGTTCTAGGATTATGTCAGACACAACCAGTTTGTTTTTATTCCGTTTACAACAGTAGCAGAACTATAACACAAACAATAGGACACTGCCACTGCATGAAGGAGCTGTATGCCTGTGTTTTAATCCTTACTTGAAGCTGGAGTCCTGTGCCACCACCCACACCCTCTTCGGTCGGGAAGTGCCATTCCCTCCCTTTGGTCTGGTCCCCTTCTCAACTCCCTCCCACACTCAGATCTGGTCTTTTGACCATGCCCACTCCCTCTGTCAAGTCACTCCCTTTTCACCTCCATTCCTCCTCCCACTCCGCTTGTTCACAAAATTATTTAAAAGGGACACTTTACACACCCTGACCATTTTAGCTTATTAACCCCAATTTCATGCTGACCTCATCTATGACGAAGTGCTTATAGCCGCGTTCATTTGAGAAAGCAAACCTGGGCTTAAGCTGCAGATGAAGCATCAACCCATCCCTCTGACCAAGCACTCACATACCTTGTGTGTGAAAAGAACGCAAGATATGCAATTTGTGTATGTACGTACGAACGTTGCGTACACTACATAAATTGCTTATTTTTACATAAAATTCCTTAACCCTTTCACTGCTGAGGACATGTGGGACACGTCCTCATTGATGCACGTTACATGCTGAGGATGTGCCCCACACATCAGCTGTGCGGGACCCCTGGCAGAGATACTCACCTCCGGGGTCCTGCGGCGTTCTGACTTCAGCGACCTCAGACGCTGAAGTCAAGCTCCTCCCGACGTAAATGATGACATCGCACAATACGTCATTTCCAGGCGCCCCCCCCCCCCCCCCCGGGCAATGCCGGGAGATAGCCTGGAAGGGATCCATTCGGATCCCTCCCGATCTGTAAGGAGCAGCTCCAAAAGCCAGTATCCCCTTTTAAGCAGTGCCTGGCTTTAACCCTTCAAGCGCCGGGTCGCACTTCAAAGCAGACGTGTGGCCTAGCTCTGGTGGGGGCCGTCATCTTGGATGGCGGCTCCACCCCCGGGTTCCCCCTTGCTGCCCGCCAGATAGCCGGGGAACCCCTAGCTGCCAGGGGATTTCCCAAAGAAATCCCCTGGTGGAGATAGGGGTTCCTTTTTGAACTAGGTGTCATTTGAAAGGCCTGAGCATGGCCTTTCGAATGATACCCAATATGACCAGGTACAAAGTAAAAAAAATAAATAAATTAAAAAAAAATCTTTATTAATGCAGCAATATTGTTCCCATTTCAATTATAATGTGAACAATGATGCTGCACTAATTTTTTTCTATGGGGTGCATTTGCTAAAAATCACGTAATATCCCCCCCCCCAAAAATGTAACAAGTCCCCATTTCTAATTTTTGTACAAGAACACCCCGTAGAAAATATAACCGCAAACGTTCATGTGATAAAATGTGAAGAAAAAAAAAACAAACTTTACATGCTGCAGATGATTAAAAATTCAATTTTTATTGCGTTTTTTTTTTTTTTTGTCATCTACAGGCAGGACATGACGTATGCATATAAAAATGATATATTCTTAATCTGAGGAGTCTGCCGGAAAGAACGATATATAATATGTCTGGGTCATATAATAAAATGTGGCTTCAAATCAGGTTTAAACATGATGAGCGACAGCACACAGGCGTGAAATGCCTCAGCAGTGAAGGGGTTAAGTAAACTTTTTTTTTTTTATCCGATCGCTTAATCGATTATGAGCATAATCGTTAGTTTCAGCCCTAGTCTGTTCCTTTTTGTGCCCTCTAGGTTCCTTTCAATGTGTCCAGATGGAGGCTTCTTTAAACCTTTCTTTCTTGCTAGGGTTTGTTGGTTAGATCATTTATTTATTTTTTTCCAGATTTTTCTGGACACCTATTACTACTTTGTGCAGAGGGGAGCACAGGGAAAAGTGGTGCCCTGCACCGTGTGCAATATAAATGCTGCAGGAAGGAAATCAAGGCCGTTCACCTCGGATCAGCTTCTGATTGCTTACCTGCAGCATATAGGTTCTACATGCAGCTCTTTTCATGCAATTCCTATCCGCATGAATAAATTGCATGTCCAGGGAAACCATGGATCTGGCATCCCTAGCTAGAGGTGTGCATTTTTGTGTCCCAAAAGCCTTCGCTTAGCCCGTGGCCAAATTGATTGCACTGGAAGCTTGTAAAAAGCACGGAGGGAGAGGGCTGAGCTGAAGGTGATCATCAGGCTAGGATATGGCTGTTATCTCGTCTTTCTGGAGGTAGGGTTGCAGAAGCCTGCAGACCATATTCCTAGTATTATCTGCCCTAGATCCTGACTCCCTGCTTGTGGTCTTTATTTTTTTTTTTTTTATTCTGATATAAAATGGTAAAACCTTCATATTATTCGATGTTGTAATAGAGCAGCAGGAAATGCTGGCAGAATGCTTGGTTGTGTAGGGAGAGGTATTAGCAGTAGGAAAAGGGAAGTGCTCATGCCACTGTACAGAGCACTGGTGAGACCTCACTTGGAGTACTGTGTGCAGTACTGGAGACCGTATCTCCAGAAGGATATAGACATCTTAGAGAGTTCAGAGAAGGGCTACTAAAATGGTGTACGGCTTGAAGGAGAAAAGTTACCAGGAAAGGCTTAATGATCTTAACATGTACAGCTTGGAAAAAAGACGAGACAGAGGAGATATGATAGAAACATTTAAATACGTAAAGGGAATCCACAAGGTAGAGCAAGGGAGTATATTTAAACGGAAACAAAGTAGCAAAACAAGAGGACATAGTCTTAGATTAGAAGGGCAAAGGTTTAAAAGTAACATCAGGAAGCATTATTTTACTGAGAGGGTGGTGGATACATGGAACAGCCTTCCAGTTGAAGTGGTAGAGGCCAAAACAGTAATTGAATTTAAGCAGGCATGGGATAGGCATAAGGCTATCCTAAACAAAAGATAAATCCAGGTAAAGTAACCGTGTAATTGGACCAACAGGTTCTGATCTGCCGACATTTTTCTGTTTCTATGTTGTGATGAGTTGTCAAGATTAAAACAGCCAGTGCTGTGAACCAATTGAGCAGTGGACTCGGCCCAATAAATATTTTGGGACTCTTGTTCCCATGATCCTCGGCTACTTATTAGATCGTCAGGTCTTTTAAGGGAAATCTAGTTCTAAAACATCTGTGCATTCCTAATCATCACTTCTCTTTTTGTGAATAGAGGACAATTTTTCCTGCTAATTCTAGTGCAGTTAAGCTTCTGTCAACTCGAAGCTCTTGGACAACAATTAAAAAAAGAAGCACTTTTTAATTGGTTATTGAATGTTAGTTGGAAATTAAAATCCCATGTACAGTAATTGGCGGTGCACACCATTGCATACCACATCTGGAGCCTGCATTCCCACTTAAAAGTGTTTACACAGTGTATATGTTTTTGCTAATTTCTTTAGGCTGATGTTAAGCTTTCAGAAAGTGACACTGACCATAGGTGCAATTCTGCAGCACCCAAACTGTCAGAGCAGACAATTAGTCTATTCCCAAAATGCTGAATTGCGCCAACATTTTGCTGAAAATACTTTTTCTGTTTTTTTTAATTTGACAGATTAATGTAATACTTTTAGTTTGTCTTTAGCGATTATGACCAGTACATTTAATGGTTTTTGTAAACTCTTTCGACTTGTGTTTTGCCTTTTTTCTCATTCTTAAAGGGTGTTTTTCCTTTTTTTTTTTTTTTTTTTTTTTTTTTTTTTTTTACGGCTTTAACTCCCATTTAGAGTAGGGTGTGTTTTTTTTTTTTGTTTTTTTTTTTTTTCTTGACCTGACTGCTTCTGCGACTCCCAATTTTTGGCAACATACTGTTAACACTGAAGCATGAAAATGAAACTCCGTTTCGGTCAACTGTGAAGAGACCCCTTAGGCTGGGTGCACACCTGGGCGTTTTTAACGCACGTTCGTGCGCGCTTTAAAACGCAGGAACGGGGAAATCCCATGCTTTGCTATGGGACCCATTCAGACCTAAGCGTTTTACAGCGCGCAGGAACGCGCGTTAAAACGGCCAACGCAAAAAGAAGTTCGGGAGCTTCTTTTCGGGCATACAGCAGCACGTTCGCGGCCATATCATAGCCGCGAACGCGCTGCAACGTTCGCATGTTTTTGTATGCGCAAACGCGTGTAAAAAAACACGCGCATTGCGCTACGCCCGGGTGTGAACCCAGCCTTAGTCTGGATCAGGGTGGATACAGTGCGGAGTTGTGTGCAGCTCTGGCAATGCTCTGCATGGAGTTACACCTCCAGGAGTAACTTTGTAGCAGCCAGTTCCCTCTCTGCAACCTCCTGCAGTTTGTGGTTAAGATCATTCTTAAAGACCACACACGGGCTTTTTGCAAATGATTTATTTTCCCATTTATGACTTAATACTTTGCTGTATGGACATGCGTGTTTTTACTGGCTCTTTAATTGGATCGCATTCTTTCTCGCCGCAGTATAAATCTGAGCTGCCTGCTGTGAGGGACCACAAAGCATCTGATGGTTTCAGCCTTTCACTATGCAATCCTCTCTAAAACCGCATTGCCTTTTTATGTATTTACTATATAGTTTAATATTTGTTTCCTGTTTGTAAAGCTCCACTATATTTAACTGCTCTTAAAGGGACACTACCACTTGCATAAGATGGAACTAGATTACTTGTACATTACAAATAACTTTGTTTTTCTTCCTAATTGCATGTAAAAAGGAGACATTTATTTTATATTTTATTTACTTAATATTCCAACAACGAGACATTTACCAAAGGCTTTTCTTTGGTTTAAGAAGATGGATGAAGGCAGGGAACTATTATTCAGGCTAATCAAGATAAGAGCTTGTAGCTGAATAAAATAAAATGGGGAGTTTAAGACTTCTAATCTACCCTGATGTCCTTTGAATACATCCCGCACAATACAACAATGTGAGTCGGTGACTGACCCATTCACTCCATTCTATGGCCAAAGCCACACAGTGAGGCACAAGTGATGGAAAGCTACTGTAGGGGGGAAGTTTACAACACAAAATATCACACAATGGATGCGCCCAGTGACACATGTAAGATAAGAAAATATTTTCCTCTCTATCAGCTTTGTTTCTCTTTAGTTATCAGCAACCTCAAACACTAAGGACATTGTGTTTTTTTTTTTTTTTTTGTGTCTCTTTAAAGCACTCCTGTCATGAGCAGAACATGTATGATGTATATATTTGCGAGCTGGCATGATGGAACCAGCCGTCGTCCTTTTCATCTCCTGAAAATTGCATTTTTTATTTTGGATTGTAAAAAGTTAAGGCGATGTGACAAAACAGAAAAAATGTTTTGCCTAAAAAAAAATAATCTATAAATAGACTTTTTACTGCAGAATATAATATTAAACGATTAGATATTGCATTAAAACTGGAATATTAACATTGAAGCCTTATAGGAATCACCTGAGTAAATCTGTCACAGGAGACCACCGACTAGCAGGGCATTTCTGCAACTTCTCCCTGCTGTTTGGTGTTCTCTGACTAGCCGAAGCATTGCTTCTCTACGGGGATTTCACTCAAACGGGCACTATATGTGCAGGCAATTCGCCAAGATTTGGCGAACTGCCTGCTCTCTGGCCAGGAAAGCAGGGGGGGCAATTGCACGCCCCCGCAAAGAAAATCATCGCCGCCGGCTGCTTCTCTGCCTACGAGTGGCAACTTGCGTGCAGCTTGGCCGCTCGCCTGGGATGGGAACCACTTGACCAGCGTGCGAGATCAGAGTTCGTGTGAGCTCCGATCTCGCGTGAATGCAGCTGCGCTGGTGAGCGGCCAAGCTGCATGCTGGCAGCCGTTTGGTAGGGAGAACAGACGGTGGGTATTCGGAGGGGCCTGGCAGTAGAGGAGGTGAGGGCTGGGGGCAAATATATCCATGTGAGCTGGGGCAATATACCCGCCTGTCACTGCAAACCCAACACCAGCTCTTGGCCAAAACTGGTAGACCTGTGTCTGGATCTGCCCCTGCAGGAAAGGTAACAGTACGCTGAATTTCAGTGTTTGGTTAACTTTCGGCCACAATTAGGGGGTTATTCAAAGACATCCAAACAGAGCATCAGATTAAACTATTGGGTAACTAGGTTTCAGTGTCTTGTCTAGGAATTCAACTCCCCTGTGTAAATGTATACCAGGCCTCAATTTCCAGTTGGCTGCTAGCATTTGAGTGGGAATGCAGACGCTGGCAGCACGATAAATTTCTGTCCAAGATGGCAGCCGGCCCCCTCTCAGAGGGCGTGCCAGATGTCTGCTGCCTATGCCTGTCCTGGTGGTTTTCATCTGCTCACGCTCGGGTCTGATTTCTGGGTATACATGTTCTGGAGTGATAGTGCATTTTTTTTCTCATCTTCACAAAGTTCCTTCTCGACTGCTGACATACCATGTACGTCCGGTCTGGAAGTCTCCCTTGTACCTGCAGACGTACGTGATACATCAGGGTCCCCTAACCTCGGTCCTGTGGCAGGCTGGAAGCCTGCCCTGCCTTTTCAGGGTGTCCAGCAGGTGTGATGACATAAATTTTTAACTTTTTTTTTTTCAAAAAAAAATTACAAGGAAGGATACATTGAGATTTCTCTCGTTGTTGGATGGCGAGTATGTACCGTTAAGTGTCCTTGGGCATGACACTTACTGGAGAGATGCTCTGGCCGGGATTCAAACCTGCGTCTCCATGGTTAGAGCAGTGATGTTACCTCTACTCAATCCAGCTGGGATTCTTTGTATTTTTAACTGGACTTTTGAAAATGTTAAAGAGAAAAAAAAATTGGGGGGGGGGGGGGGGGTGTACAATTGACCAGATTTGACTTTTATAGCTTTTAGCCCTAACCTCTGAATTTTCCTGCAGATTGTAAGCCTTTCCGTGCTAAACTGACGTCTGGGTCCCCTCTTTACTTTCTAAATTGCAGATGAATGGAACATCTTAAACTTTATACAGAATATTACTTTCCATGTAACTTAACAAAAGTCTCTTTTTATTTTTAAGATGAATTGCTTCATCTTCCTTGCCCTTAAAACTGCAGTTCCTGGCTGTTGCTCAGGGGTTTTCTATGTTTCTACCATGACAAGGTCACCACGCCATTGCCTGACGGCAGCGGTGCGCAAGAGGGAAAGGTTCTCCATACTACAGCTGTCTGCCCTTTCCAATGCTCTCATTGTGCCACAAGTGGTAGTGGTTGGGGGGGGGACTCCCATCATGCACCACTTGAGTAGCGTATTCTGATTTAAGCAGCATTGGAAATGCATTCCAGGGCTAGACACCTTTTTATGACTTAAGTCTTGCCGCAAGACCGCTACGGTACCTACAATGATCGCTTAATCGATCATGAAAAAAGGTTTGCCAACTGTTTGAGGATCGCTTAATCTGTTTATGTGCAGCACACGCTGTTTAGAGCCAGACTGAGTTAAACATTGAACCTCTGGCTTTGGCGCTGATTGGACAAGACATGTCACAGCTTTACACAGTAATATTTCATCTAGGGTGATGTTGGACATAACAAGTTTGGTTTTTAACTTCACAGAAGTGTAGCAGACCCTGGTCTGCTGCCACTGGAGGAGCTGTAACGCTGGAGTCCTGTGCCGCCACCCCTCCCTCTCTGGTTCGGAGCTGCTGTCCCTCCCTTTTTGGTCACTTTCCTAAACACTCACATGTGGTCCATCACCACACTGAAAGGGACACTCTATGCACACTGACCACTTTAGCTTGAAGTGATCAGGCAGCATGGAGTGCTCCCTCCCTTCTCACCCCTTTTTAGCATGCTGACATGTCTATCAGTGTTCATAGCAGGGGAGAAAGCTGACAACGGTTTGAGCTGCGTGCACACACATCTTTCCATCACTCTGCCTGGATGCTTGTGCAAAGTTGGGCGTGATATGCAACTTCAGTGCATACGAACGTTGGGTACAGCATTTAACTTGTATAAGGAGAAAGCGGTGCAAAATTAGTTTTTCCTGTTTATGTGTGTAAAAAAAAAAAAAAAAAAAAAAAAAAAAAAGACGGTGTTTATTTTAAAGCGATTATTTTTGCATCTGGGCAAGTACTCTGGTTATCACCTTTTTAGTCCCTTGGTCAGGCAGAGCCCTGGAACTGTTGCAGAGCCTTTTTCTTCATTTGTTTGGCTGAGGACCCTTGTGATTTGTAGGATGTCTGGCAGTATGTATTGGTAGGTTATTTTAAATGTTGTGAATTGGTACAAATTTAGACCTTCGGACAAGGTGTGTTTTTTTTTTTTTTTTTTTTTTTTTTTTTTTCTCCCCTCCTTAGGGTGACCCATCCCTATTTGCTTTATTTTTTTAACATGGAGGGGGCTTTTGATCAAAATCATGAGCCCAGCCATTATTGGTAACAAGTCTTTTTATTTTATAGGCTAAGTGTACCTGTATTGACTTGTGTTTCTTTTTTTTTTTTTTTTTCTCGCTCTCCAATTTCTTAGACAAAGAACCAAAGCTCTCTCTCATACCGAACATCAGTCTATGGGTGAAGATGTCTAGTGTACCCACACCACCTCCCGCTCCTGAGATGTCAAGTGGGCCTGCGGCTGAAAGTTGGTGTTATACGCAGGTAAACACAGCACCAACCTCTTGGTATTGTGAATGTGGGTTTTGTTGCTTTTAAACTAAATTGTAACTTTCTTGCTTTTAATGGCTCATTGACAACACAAGCAGCCTGGCGAAGGTTTAACTTTTTTTAAAGGAACATTACTCATCCTGACCACGTTTATATTTTTAATGTGGTCGGGTTGTGTAGAGGTTATTTGCTTGTGGTTGCCTGAGCCTGTTGTGGCAGAGTCGCAGTAGCTTCCAGCACCTCATAACACAAAGGTAGAATGAGTCGCATTGCTGTGAATGACAAAGTGACAACCCAAATATACCACAATGTTACATGTGCAGATGAAGTGGTGTATGATATTGCTGGGAGATCAAGGTTTTTCAATTTACACATCTGTCCTAAGGTTTCTGGGAAACCAAAGAAAAACGTGTTTAAAATTCATCGCTCTCACGATTCGGAGTTCATTGGCGTCAGCTCTGTTCAGTCGATCAATGGAACCTTTAAACCTCACGTATTTTTATTTTTCTTCTCTTCAGGTCAAAGTTGTGAAGTTTTCCTACATGTGGACCATAAACAATTTCAGTTTCTGCAGAGAAGAAATGGGGGAAGTTTTAAAAAGCTCAACCTTTACCTCTGGGTCAAACGATAAGCTGAAATGGTACATTTTCTTTTTTTTTTTTTTCCCCAAACTTTGAGGATTGTAATTTTGAGGTTGTATTGCCTTCCACGCCAATATTTGTTGGTTTACAGTACAGTATCTAGTTTCATGTCATGCATCACTTGCATGTTAAACACTAGAGGAATACTCGCTTAATACTCCCTTTAAAAATGGCGTTCCTCTTTTTTGCCCTTAATTGGGCAGATACTGTTGATGGCCTCTGCCCAATTATTTACTTCAGGAGCTTTTACTCATTGTGTCTTGACACCCACAGCTCAAAGGCTTCCAAATCCAGATGTCCCTAAAGCCGTTCTACATAACTTGTATAGCATTGGAACTGAAGATTGCGCACCGCCACATACACGTGCACCTTTTTGTACAGAAATTGTGTAGTGTGTGTGTGCATAGTGATGGTTCAGAGCTGCACATAGAGGTCCGATCCATCGCTGCCCTTTTGATACTGCTTGCTACAGCTGGCAGTTTCAGAATGTGATGTCAGTATGATCTGGTGACCAGCAGCCGGGAAACTACAA
Source organism: Leptobrachium leishanense (assembly GCA_009667805.1). Classification (NCBI taxonomy): domain Eukaryota; kingdom Metazoa; phylum Chordata; class Amphibia; order Anura; family Megophryidae; genus Leptobrachium; species Leptobrachium leishanense. The sequence continues at coordinate 23,247,002 of CM019069.1, forward strand.
ATCCTGGCTGCTGGTGACACTGGGTGGGAAGTCCTCCACTTCTCCCTGCTGTCCTGATCTGAAGAAATTGCTGGGGGAAGGGGAAACTCTCCACATACTGACCACTTTAAAGCCCTAAAGTGGTCAGGATGAGTAGCATATTCTCAAATAGTTCACAGGTACTTGGTCCACCTCCAGAATTGGAGCAAAGAGTACCATAAATCCTAATCCTTTCACTTAATATCATGCTGTCCATTACTCTGGAAGAGACTGTTCAACCATGAGGTCATATACTGTGACATGTTCAATCTCAAACTCTAGTGTTCCTGTGCAGTAAGGGGTGGTGAAGATGTTCCTTGATGAACAAACCTCCCATGGAGTAACAAGTTTACCATTTCGCAGCCAATGAGGATGTGCGTATGCTAGGTTTTTTCCATTCCTATATAATCCAAGATGGTTTTGGCAATGTCCCAATGACCAGTCAAATTGCATGGGTCTGCTTCGGAAGCCTAATTTCTCAGCAAACCTATAGATCCTCGTCTAGCAGCTTGACTAGAGCAATGGATCGGTGGAAATCTAATATTCACTGAATGGGGGGGGGGGTTCTGCAATTTTGTTGGCAATCAACCTTATTTCATTTCCTTCACCTTGTGTTCATCCTCAGGTGTCTTCGGGTAAACCCTAAAGGATTAGATGACGAAAGCAAAGATTATCTCTCCCTGTACTTACTCCTCGTCAGCTCTCCAAAAAGTGAAGTCCGCGCAAAATTTAAGTTCTCTCTCCTCAATGCTAAAAGGGAAGAAACTAAGGCCATGGGTAGGTTTGTACTGCCTTATTGTATCTGCCTGTTGGGGCTCTGTTACAAGCGAGGGGCCCATAAGCTTGGGGCAGCTGGTACCAACCCTTGGAGACTTGTACAAGATCTGTTGCTCAGGGCTGATGGAGTGCCATCTAAAGAACAATGCTGTTGCTGGGGTCAGATGAGAGTTTAAGAACAGAAGGAATGTCTGGACATTCCTTCCACTCTGATGCCCGTCTGGCCACCTCGCTGATTGCAGTTAGTGTGCTCAATCCTCCTATGGACGATCACGCTTTGCAGCGCCGTCGAACACGTTGTGCTTACAGCCCATCCACTGTCGCACACGCAATTCATGCATGCGCTACACCATGCGGCCAGCCATGTCGAAGCGTCACATCAGTATGGACTCACATAGTGCGCTCATCTGACCCTGGCCTAGGGGGTAAATAGTGCATGTTTGGGTTTCTGAAACTGGGTCCTGTAACACCAGTTTCTTGCTGCCAGTAAATTCTATCTGCCTCCAAGACTGGAAATCCTAATATTCACTGACTGGGGGGGGGGGGGGTTTGGTCTGCAGTTTTGTTGGCAATAGACCTGATTTAATTTCCTTCACCTTTTTGTTCATCCTCAGGTGTCTTCGGGTAAACCCTAAGGCTAGGGTCAGACGAACGCATTTTTCACGTTGTCTGTGAAAAAGTGCGTTCGAACGAATGGATGAATTTTTTCACGGAATACGCGATAGCGGTCATACGATGCGCCTTTTCGTCCGTGATTTTGTACGTATCATCAATAAAACACTTTTTTTTTGTCTGGATGTTATGTTGGCCGGACATTAGCAGCGTCTGACGTCTCCCAATCACGCACACACGCCTCTAGCGGACGCAGCGCACTCTGTACGTCCGTACTAGCGGTTTGACGTTCTGGAAAAAATGCGTTGGTTTGCCACTTGCGTTGCGCGGACGAACTTTCGTGCGGCCGTACTTCGTGTGTTCCCCGGCATTGGACGTCATTTTCTGCTAGCACGGCCGTGATTTTGTGCGTCTAAACGCACGTTAAAACTGCTTTCGTCTGACCCTAGCCTAAAGGATTAGACAACATATCAGTGGGTCCCAATCGTGGTCCTAAAGTACCCCTAACTGGTCAGGTTTTCCAGCTATCTGAAACACTGATATGATTTGCTGCTCAGTGATTGCAGGATTCAGTCTGCATTTCCCCAAGGTGATCTGCAAAACCTGGCCTGTTGTGGGTACTTTAATACCATGGTTGGGAACCACTGCTCTATATACCATATTTAGGAAGGTCTACTGTACAGGCCTGCTACAAGAAGTTTGTGGCTTGGCAGGAATATCAGGGGAGCTGATGTGCCGATAACTAGAGCCCTAGAAGTGGAATGGGGCCCATAGGTTTGGGAAACACTGGTCTACAAGTAGTACCATTCAAAACTGTCCTTGGGTCCCTCCTAACAGGACAGGTTTTAAGGATTCCCTTGTGCAAATGCAGACTGAATCCTGCAATCCAATGAGCAGCAAATCACCTGTGCTTCACATATCCTGCAAACATGGCTTATTGGGGGGGACCAGGGTTGTGAACCACATGTAGACTTCCTGTATTTGATAGAACGGGGTGAAATGGCAGGTAAAGGCATCATACGTGGTCCTACAGATTTACACATGCCAGCAATTCTGTTTTTTTGGGGTTTATCGGAGCTGTAGATCAGTAGCCGGATTGGCCAATGCTTTATCTGTTCAATCAATGTGAATTTTGGTTAAAGGCTGTACTTTTTAATCTTGTTTCTTGTCCAATTACAGAAAGTCAAAGAGCTTATCGGTTCGTTCAAGGGAAAGACTGGGGTTTTAAGAAATTTATTAGACGGGATTTTTTACTTGATGAAGCTAATGGACTTCTGCCAGATGATAAACTTACACTCTTTTGCGAGGTATGTGGCTTCTTCATGCGTTTCCTTTCCTGGTCAGTCTTGACTTTCGCGTTATATATATATATTATATTTGGGGGGGGCCCCCATGGAATTTTCAGAAATGGTAAAATACGTGTTTTTTTTTATTATTTTTCAAGACGAATCTATGAACAGGTTTTCACATCTGTAACATCTTCAGATTTTGAGCTATAGGTATCCTGTTTAAAACATTCAACCCCCTTTTTCACCCCCCCCCCCCCCGGGGCGTAGTTTCCATAAATCCTTGCTTGGTGGGTGCCTGCATCATAAAAACAGTGCACCTTCAAAATATCACACTCCTAGGTTAAACAGTTTCAGCTGAGCATTGATGAGTCAGTCAGGACTTTCGCGTTTATGATAAAAGTATTCAAACCCCCTTTTTGCCCCCAAGGAATTTTCAGAAAATGGTAAAATACATGTTTTTAATTTTTCAAGATGAATCTAAATACCGCTTTTTCACGTCTGTACCATCTTCTGTTTTTTAAGATATAGGTACCCTGTTTAAAATATTTTAAATATTCAACCCCCCCCCCCCCTCCTTTTTTTATAAATTTTATATTTGGAAAGGTCATGCTCTAGCCTTTCCGGTGATATCTAACATGACCCTGTACCTACTATGGAGTCATAGACACAGGGGTCCAAATTATTTTTTTTCTCCTCCCCTCTGGGCTTATTTAGGGGTATGAGCCTGGGACCTGCTGCTCCAATAGCCCCTATGTTAATCCAACCCTGAGTGTAACTGTGCCCTGCCAAAGATTACGTTGTTCTAGATAGAACATAGGGTTTAATTTGAGCGACTTTCCTAAACTTGTCGAAGGTCACAGCAGGACTACATGCTGCTAAACATACATTCGCAGGTTCTCATTCCTTCCGCGAGCCGATGGGCTTTTTTGTGGCTGAACGTGTTAGCTAATACGTTTGCTTTGATCTTCTGGAAACGTGTAAAACTGGCAAGATTGCAACTTAATTATATCATATTATTGCGTGCAAGGGAATAATTGATATAGGGCCCCTGAGACCACATGGTGCAAATCTAGCACATCCTATTTCCATTTAGACAAGTTAAATGAGCTGTACAATGGATCTGTTATGAATACAATTACGTGACTGACAGCGAGGATGAAGTCTCTGCCTGGGATTGGAAATAAGATAACCCGTTTGTTGTCAGAGATTAATTACACATTTGTGTCTTCCTTACCCCTGACAAAGTGTAATCCTCAAATGTTTAGATTTCTTAAGCAAATGCTCTTTTGTTGATCATTTAAGTGTCATATCCCGCGACGCACCTGCCAGTGTTTCCACTGTATAGAAAACAGAATTCCCCCAAACATCAGATACTGAATAATAGACATTTGCATTTTGTATTGTCACAAATCTAGGTGGAAAACAAAATTTTTACTTTAATTTCCAAAAATTTATCGGCCGAAACCATATCAAACAAGAATGTAACAAATGATCCAATACAGAGCAAAAGTTCTGAAATGAGAAATGGAATGAAAATGACAAAGTGGAGGGATCACAATTGAACAAAAATGATTTCAAAGTAACTATTGTGGTTTTTTTAACATTGCAATTACAGGATTCACCTATAGGTTTTAGCCTGGGGTCAGACTAGCGCATTTTTAACGTGCGTTTAGGCGCAATTAATCACGGCCGCAGTAACAGCAAATGACGGCCAATATACGAAGTACAGCCGCACGAAAGTCCAGCTGCACAACGCAAGTGGAAAATGAACGCTTTTTTTTCTGAGTGCGCTGTGTCCGCTAGTGGCAAGTGTGCGTGATTAGATGTCAGATGCTGCTCATGTACATAACGTCCAGACGCAAAAGTGTTTTGCCAATCCATAAAAAATCACGCACGAAAATGCACATCGTATGACCGTTTTTGCGCATTCCGTGAAATACAGCAATGCGTTCGGACGCACTTGACGGTCACAGCGAATAATGCATTGGCTTGACCCTAGCCTTAATGTTAATTTTTTTTTTTTTTTTTTTTTTTTTTAAACTTGCAGCAATAAGACTTTTTTTTTTTTTTTTTTTTTGGGTGAAAATTTTAGGATTCCTAAATTAGTTTTCAATAGTTATTTTGCAAACAGCATTTCAGTAATGATGAATCAGATTTATTGGATTCAAAAATCAGTGATCTGAACTATTTTTGGATCGGTCCGACATTACGAATTGGTGTAATAGCGAACAACCCAAAACAAACTGCTTGACATAGCCCAAAATCACCTGAAAAGGAAAGCTTCTCAAATGTGGACAGCAACCCCCCCCCCCCTCCTAAGTCTAATAGTGAATTCACTTAATTCCAGTGCTTTGAATAAACCCTTAGGTTATGAACAACCTACCTTGTCAATGGTATTGGGTGGAGGACCATTTTAAAAGATTTTGAATTTCAACCTCCTGAATTGGGAAATCCGAGTTCTTGGCATCATTTAGGAGGAAATGGAGTACCTTTTCTGGGGTTAAGGGCAGTAAATTGGGATCTCAGAAGAAGTGGCTGCATTTCTGCTTCCTGGAACTTGCTAGTAAAAACTAATGGGCTCTACATTGAAAGATTATTCCTTCTTGGCTCCGTTTAGAATTGCAATCCTGAAGGCCTGTGGAAACCTCTACTTTCCTAAATCTTGTTTTTGGTTTTAAACTGGTTATTTTAAGGGTTGATTGTTCAATATAATAAGGATCACGGGTATTCAGAATAAAAGGTTTTAAGTTCTAACTTCTAGGGAGTCGTTCCTTGTGTTGCCGCTATTTATTTTCTCGTTTTCTAGGTAAGTGTAGTTCAGGACTCTGTGAACATATCTGGCCAGTCCGGCACAAACAACTTGAAGGTTCCTGAATGCCAACTGGCTGAGGATTTGGGTCATCTGTGGGAAACCACGAGATTTACAGATTGCAGCCTGTATGTAGGAGGCCAGGAATTCAAAGCTCATAAAGCTATTTTAGCAGGTAACATTCCGATAAGCTAAACTAATCGATCTTCCCAGATGTGAACGTCTGGAATATGCTGCTTATTTTTTTCCCCCTTGTTCCAGCTCGCTCTCCAGTATTTAGTGCAATGTTTGAACATGAAATGGAAGAAAGTAACAAGGTAAGACTGCCACGTTATTTCAGACACACTAAGCAAAAATTCTCTTAACGATTGTTATTTCCATGTACTTTCACATATTTTTTCGTTAGGCTAGTAAGTGCTTTATGATGTCAACAAATAATCACATATCCATGTTAATGGCTGGGATTCTGTTTTCTATCAATGTGTTGAGTAATCCCCTAAATCAGTGTTTCTCAACGCCAGTCCTCGGGATCCAATACATGGTAAGTTTTCCAGATCTCACGGGTTCTATAATTAGCTGCTCAGTGATTGCAGTATTCAGTCTGCTTTTCACAAAGGTGATCTGCAAAATCTGGCCTGTTAGTGGGTCCTGAGGACTGGAGTTGGGAAACCCTGCTTGAGATAAATACATCATGTAGAGCAGTGTTTCTCAACACTGTTCTTCAGGACATACCCTGCAAACCTTGCCTGTTAGATTCGGAAGCACAAATCCTGTGTTTTTCTGCTCAATGATTGCAGGATTCAGTTTGCATTTCCAAAAGGTAATCCTTTTAAAGCTGACCTGCTAGAGTAACAGATTTGTTACTGTTGTAAGGTGTTCAGTCTTCACCAGAAAGTGGAGAATCTTCCAGAAGGGCAGTGTCCCTACAGGAACTCATCCTTTCCCAAGCACTAAAATCTGAATCTTTTGGAACATGAGAAACCAACTAATGTTGGCTTGGTCTTTCATAGTTTAAGTGGGGCGTATTTAAAATCTGCCCCAGCTGAGTCTGTTTTAGACATGCTCCCTAAGGTCAACATGATTCATGCCTAGACTTTCTCCCCCACAACTTTTTTTTGTTCTTTACTTGGGATACATAATAAACTCAGCCTATTTGATTCACTCTGTCATCGCTGATTCAAAACGCAACTTAAATAAATTTATTCTGCTCAAAGTGTTTTTTTTTTTTTTTTTTGTCATGGTGTATCCTAGTCTCTGCCAGGGTCCCTCATGACTTGTTTTTACATCTTGCCTAACTTTGTTTTTTCAGAAGATTTACTAATATAATTTTGAATCTAAACTTGCATTTTACTATAAAACCAGACTGCTTAGTTTTAAAGCTATAGAAACTTTTAAGGCTGGCGTCAGACAAGTGTATTTGAAGAGTGGAAGGAATGTCTGTGTGGACATTCCTTCCACTTAACGCCCATCTGGCCACCTCGCTGAGCGCACTTAGTGCACTCGTCTGACGCCAGCATTGAACTCAATCGATATTTACTAGGCTCATTTCTCGCTTGGTTTTGCAAACTTATGATTTGGTTTTCCCTACTGTGAACGATGGATGCTTTGTGCCCCCCCCACCCCTTTTTTGTTCCATGTTCTACAGAATAGAGTAGATATTCATGATGTAGACCCTGAAGTATTTAAAGAAATGATGAGATTCGTTTACACGGGCAAAGCCTCTCATCTTGACCAGATGGCTGATGGTCTGTTGGCGGCAGCAGATAAAGTAAGTAGTTGACGAATTACAATCTTTGCGTTCTAATGCTTAGAATGGCATCCTGGCTTCTTTTATGTGTCAAATTTTTGTTTTTATTAAAAATTGACTTTTCTATCCCTAGTATGCACTGGAACGACTAAAAGTCATGTGTGAAGAAGCTCTGTGTAGCAGCCTCTCGGTAGAAAATGTTGCCGATGTCCTAATCCTTGCAGATTTGCACAGTGCAGAGCAACTGAAAGCACAAGCAATAGACTTTATAAACCGGTAAGACCATTGGGCGCTTTATTCTAGGTTTGTCACTCGTATTTTGTCTGTCTCTGAATCTGCTTTTGGAATGAGTGATTTTTATTTGTTTTCCAGATGTAGTGTTCTCAGGCAGTTGGGTTCCAAAGATGGGAAAAACTGGAATAGCAAGTAAGATCTGCTTAATAAATCTGCTTCACCTTTTGATACCTTGTTGATACTTAACTGTTTGTCTGTAAAAGATAATGTTACTAGAATTCAGTGTTTCTTGTTCTGAATTACATTTTTATTGACCTTAAATGGTCACATGGGTTGAGACATCTAAAAATTTCTGGGAATTGAAGGCATTTTTTCAGACCAATAAATGCAACTTTTTCTCTCTGGTTTTTGAGGTATTGGAGGTTAATGCAGGTTTATGACAAAAGCACAAGTGCTTCCACAGGTGTCTCTTTGCTAGAATCACAGCTGTCAGTCCAGGATCTGTTTTTAAATGCACTTTAAAGGACTGCTCTACAAAAATTGTCCCATTTAAATTTTTGGGTGTGTGCAGGTGCACTCCATGCATCCTGATCACGTTAACCTCTTCATTTGGATCACATGGCAGCATGGCACACCCCAAAGGGCTCTTCCTGTGCCAGCGGGCTGAGCTTGTCATTGGCTGCCATGAGACACGAGTACAGGCGGCAACCAATGGCATGTGTGCAGGGAAGTCAGAGCATGCTTTTGCAGGCCTATGGCATCCAGACCCACCTGCCGTATGCACAGCATAACACGCGCCCTGTGGCAGGAAGGGGTTAAGCTAACTTGGTCAGGGTGTGCAGAGTGTTTGGTTCCCCCCACCCCACCCCACTGATATGAGCAACTCGTACATTAATTGTTCTGCTATGAAGATGTATTTTCTTTTTTCTTTCAGTCAAGAAACTGACATCATGGAAACGGCGGGCTGGAAGTCCATGATCCAGTCTCATCCGCACCTGGTAGCCGAGGCCTTCAGAGCACTCGCGTCCGCACAGTGTACACCTTTAGGAATTCCTAGAAAGAGACTAAAACAGCCCTGAAATGTTACATCTGAACTTTATTGTTCTAAAGGAACTTTGGCTCCAGATCCCGAGCTGGCTGAAGGGGATTTTTAATGACTTTGGATTTCTGCCTGTGATTGCCAGAGGAAGACAGCACTTCTTGCTGACACGGCACGGCAGAACAAAGAACTCCTTATTAATGTGAAAGGTTATTGGGCCGGCGCACCACTGTCTTGCTCGCTTTTAAAGTACCAAGCCAGCCTCTCTAGTACCCTTCGTCACGAGTCCGGTCAGGCACAGAGGCCTTTCAAGTACCTGCCACTGTTCCTGTAAACCGATTTCTATTTTTTTTGCTTTGCGGTTAGATAACCCGATCTAATCCACAGCTTTACATTTAGACTGGCTGTGCTCCAATTCACTGAATGGCCTTAAATTCTCTCTGGATCCAGTCTAAATTGTCATGTTTGCCAGTTTTGTCTTTGTTTTTATTTATCTCTCGTTGTCTTCATTTCTACAAATGATGCCTTGTCATGTGACTCGGCTATGCAGGATTGCACTAACTCCATAATGCAGTAAATGGTAACTGACTAGAAGTGTTTTGTAAACATAAGCTTTGATATATTTTATTTCTTTATTGTATTTTTTTATTTTTTAACTTGGCTTCACCAAAGTGTGTTTTTAGTTTATTCCACATCATAAATAAAATGAAGTGGTGGCTTTTTTAATGGAAAGCCCTTATCAATTAGTGGGAGCAGATGTCCTTATATTCGATGGCTGCGGGCAATTTATTGCTGAATACCGGTAGTTTCAGTGCAACACAACAAACCAGGTTTATCACGGTTTGAAACTCAAGGCATCATCTGCCTGTTTTTGGTTTGTACTAATGGTGGACTTTTTACTTTTATCTAACTTTTGAAACCAGGAGTTCTGCAATAATGGCCTGTTTGTCCATCGGGTGACACCGATCAATCTCTCCTGTCTGGAGTCTACATCACAACCTGCCAAATATTTTGATATAGCTGGATCACGACACATGTCAAATGGCGGGTTAACCGTACACAAAGCCTATTGGGTAGAGCTATTAAAACCTATTTTATTAATCAAACAAGTGAAACCTGCATGCACTGCAGCCGGTGTTTAATTTGATTTTTGACATGGTGGTTTGCTCATTCTTGCATCTGCTTATGTTCTGTCTAGGTGTGTAAATGTTTTTGCATTGTGACCCTCTAGGACAGTGGCTCCCAACCATGGTCCTAAAGTACCCCCTAACAGGCCAGGTTTTAAGGATCCCCTTGGGGAAATGCAGACTGAATCCTGCAATCACTGAGAAGCAAATCATATCAGCTGTGCTTCAGATATCTGGCAAACCTGACCTGTTGGGTACTTGAGGACCACAGTTGAACCACTGCTCTAGGACATTGATTCACTTCATTATTCGTTTACTAGTGGGGATTTTTACTTTTGTCTTTTGGGTTGTTTAATATCCGATCACAATGTGCCATCTTTTATGACCGCTTTGCGCTGAAAAGTTAGCTGTTGGCATAAAGTAATGACGTGACTCTAAAGGGATGATCCGGGTACTCTTGATTCCAGACACACAATGTCATGACGTTTCTGCCTTTTGCAAGTGACCTAAAGCTAGGGTCAGGCAACGCATTTTTCGCGTTGTCTGAAAAAGTGCGTTCGAATGGATGCATTTTTTTTAACAGAATACGCGATAGCGGTCATACGATGCGCATTTTCGTCCGTGATTTTGTACGGATAATCAATAAAAACACTTTTTGCATCTGGACGTGATGTTGGCCGGACATTAGCAGCTGACATCTCCTAATCATGCTAGCGGACGCAGCGCACTCGTCCAGCGGTTTGACTCTCGAAAAAATGCGTGCGTTTGCCAATTGCATTGCGCGGCTGTTCTTCGTATGCTGCCCGGTAGGGCTGTGCAATTAATTGCAATCGCAAAAAAAAAATCGCACTGTATAGGGCTGTGCAATTAATCGCGATTTTAAGCACATGCGATGTTCTAAACCGCACAAAGCTGCGAGTTTTTATCTTCGGAAATTAATGTGTTCGGCTCCCTGTAAGCTTCTGGTGGCATGGAGCTTTGGTCGCTCGCAGGGGGAAACACATGTACAGCCGCGTTCTTGCGGTTTGTCAAGTGGTTCCCCCACGCAAGCGCCCAAGCTCCATGCCGCCAGAAGCTCACAGGGAGCTGAACACGCACGGCGCAAAGAGGTGAGCTGTGGCAGTATATCCATGTGCTGGGGCAGTATATCCATGTGCTTGGGGGCAATATGCACTTCTTGTGCACTGAATACATTCAGAATGTATGTAGCATGTTTTGAAAAAGCAAAAACAATTGTCGCAATATTCATTCAAAAAATCGCAATATGATTTATTTTTATTCCTATTGCACAGCCCTACTGCCCGGCATTGGACGTAATTTGCTGCTAGCAGGGCCGTGATTTAGTGCGGCTAAATGCACGTTAAGGCTAAAAAGGTCAGACTAATGTAGTATTAAGGCTCCAGATGATAGACGCAGACACTGATCTGGTGTGCCCAGCTCATTCCTTTTTATTCTTGTGAAGTGAGAACTGATCCTCTGTCCCTGTGGCACCTCGTGTGATGGCATGTGCCCTTCCTACAGTGAATATAATTGGGTTATACTAGGTGACATGCCTAGATTCAGATTTTTACCTGCAATACTTGTGCACATGAGGGCATTAAGGATACACGGGTTTGACAAATGGAATGGACAGCTATATTATTATTTTTATTATTATTCTTTATTTATAAAGCGCCAGCATATTCCGCAGCGCTGTACAATAAGCACAGTGTAGACAGGGTTACAATACATTGAACAACATTTGACAAACAGTACAGGAGGAGATGAGGGCCCTATTCCCGTAGGAACTCACAATCTGGAGGGTTGGGGTTGGAAACAGGAGGAGAGGACTGTAAGGTGAGAGTGATTGATGGTTGCGTCAGTGAGTTGGGTGGTAGGCTTCCCTAAATAGGAATGTTTTCAGGGAGCGTTTGAAGGAAGAGAAGTTAGGGGAAAGTCTGACAGTACGAGGGAGAGCGTTCCAGAGAGTGGGGGCTGCGCGTGAGAAATCCTGCAGTCTATCATGGGAAGAGGTGATGCGGGGAGAAGCTAGGCGCAGGTCACTGTTTGACCTTAGGGAGCGGGCTGGGGTGTATTTGGTGATTAGTGAGGACAGGTAGTGGGGAGCTGAGTTAGTGAGGCTTTTGTAGGTAAGGATAAGGATTTTGAACTTAATTCTGCAGTGGATGGGGAGCCAGTGAAGGGACTCGCAGAGGGGAGCGGCAGAGACAGAGCGGCGGGTGAGGTGAATTAGCCTGGCGGAGGCGTTCAGGATGGATTGTAGGGGGGAGAGGCGGGACAGAGGGAGGCCAGATAAGAGATTATTGCAATAGTCGAGTCGGGAGATTACCAGGGCGTGTATGAGTTGTTTTGTGGCGACAGCGGTAAGAAATGGCCGAATTCTGTAAATATTACGCAGTTGGTATCGGCAGGAGGAGGAAAGAGACTTGATGTGGGGGATGAAGGAAAGAGCAGAGTCAAGTGTAACTCCAAGACAGCGAACTTGGTTTGATGGGGAGATGGTGATACCCTCCACCGTGATAGAGAAGTCAGGAGGTGGGGCGGCATTAGAGGGAGGAATAAGTAGGAGCTCAGTCTTTGACATGTTGATCTTTAGGTGGTGGGAGGCCATCCAGGAGGAGATGCCAGATAAACAGTCACTGACTTTGGAAAGGACAGGGGGAGAGAGATCAGGGGTAGAGAGGTAGATCTGAGTGTCATCAGCGTAGAGGTGGTAATTAAAGCCAAAGCTGTTGATGATTTTGCCCAGGGAGGAGGTGTAGATGGAAAAGAGCAGAGGACCAAGGACAGAGCCTTGAGGTACACCAACAGATAGAGGCAATGAGGAGGAGGAGTTACCAGCAAAGGACACACAGAAGGACCTGTTGGATAAATAGGAGTCAACCAAGCAAGTGCAGTGTCACCGAGACCCAGAGAGTTGAGGGTCTGTAGAAGGAGGGGGTGGTCAACAGTGTCAAAAGCAGCCGAGAGGTCAAGCAGGATGAGAATAGAATAGTGGCCGTGTTTTTTAGCAGTTAGGAGGTCGTTGGTGACTTTGAGGGCAGTTTCAGTTGAGTGTAGGGGACGGAAGCCAGATTGCAGGGGGTCAAGTAGGGAATTGGAGGACAGGAAGATGGAGAGGCGGTTGAAGACTAGTTTTTCTAAGAGCTTAGAGGTAAAGGGAAGCAGGGATACAGGACGGTAGTTGGATGGAGAGTTGGGATCTAGGGATGGTTTCTTTAGTAAAGGGGTAACTAGCGCGTGTTTGAAGGCGGATGGAAAGGAGCCAGTGGAGAGAGATAGGTTGAAGATGTGTGTGAGAGCAGGGGTGAGGGAGGAGGAGAGGGGAGGAATTAGATGTGAGGGAATGGGGTCGAGCGGGCACGTGGTGAGATGTGAGGAGGACAATAAGGAATTGACTTCCTCCTCAGTGGTTGGGAGGAAGCGGCAGAGGGTGGCAGATGGGACCTGTGGGAGTGGAGGTGGCAGATAACTATCTTGTGTTGGGATGTTGCTTCTGATAGTTAAAGTTTTACTGAGGAAGTAGTCTGCCAGGTCTTGAGCGCTGAAGGCAGCTGAGGGGGGAGGTGCAGGTGGGTAGAGGAGGGTGTTGAAGGTGGACCAGAGCCGTTTAGGGTTGGAGGACAGCGTAGATATAAGAGATGAGAAGAAGGATTGTTTGGCCAAGTGGAGGGCAGAGGTGTATGACCGGAGAATAAACTTGAAGTGAACAAAATCAGCTTCAGAGCGGGATTTCCTCCAGGCACGCTCTGCGGTGCGGGAGCATCTTTGCAGGTAGCGAGTCTGGAGGGTGTGCCAGGGCTGAAGCTGGCGGCGTGGGGCCTTACAGAGTCGAAGAGGAGCAAGAGTGTCTAGAGCAGAGATAAGCGTAGTGTTGTAGTGATTAGTGGCAGCATCAGGGCAGGTGAAGGATGAGGTATGAGGGAGGTGGTGAAGTAGGTTGGAGAATTGATGGGGGTCCACAGCATGTAGATTTCTGCGAGTGTGTGTGCGGGGTGGGGAGCAGGGTGTTTAGGAAGTCCAGATAGGTTGAAAGAGAGAAGGTGGTGGTCAGAGATGGGGAAAGGGCGACAGTTGAACTCAGAAATGGAGCAGAGGTTGGAAAAAGACAAGGTCAATAGCGTGACCATCGCGGTGGGTAGGGAGGAGGGAGGATTGTGTGAGTCCAAGGGAGGACGTGAGTGAAAGAAGTTTGGAGGCAGCAGGGGCGGAAGGATCGTCAATGGGAATGTTGAAGTCCCCGAGAACTAGGCATGGAAGATTAGAAGACAGAAAGTGAGAGCCAGGTAGCAAAGTGGTCAAAGAACTGGGAGGTTGATCCCGGTGGGCGGTAGATGACTGCCACCCTGAGGGCCAGAGGAGAGAACAGGCGGATGCAGTGTGTCTCGAAGGAGGAGAAGGAGAGGGATGGGGGTGGAGGGAGATGCTGGTAGGTGCAGGTGGGAGAGAGCAGGATTCCGACCCCGCCACCATTTCTCTCACCCGGTCTGGGGGTATGACTCAAGTGTAGACCGCCATGTGAGAGAGCAGCAACGGAGGCCGTGTCAGAGGGAGTTATCCAGGTTTCAGTTAAAGCTAGGAGGTTGAAGGAGTTTGAAAGGAAGAGGTCATGGATTGCTGTGAGTTTGTTGCACACAGAGCGAGCGTTCCAGAGGGCGCAGGAGAAAGAGGACAGGCGCTGAGGGATTATGGGGATGAGGTTGCTGGGCTTGCAGGGAGGTGATTTATGTGCGATGGAGATAGGATGAGAGGGAAGTATTGGATGTGTTGTGGGGCCAGGGTTAGGGGATATGTCACCTGAAGAGAGTAGCAGCAGGAGGGTGAGAAAGAGAAGGTGGGAATGGGATTTGTGGAGTGGGAGTGATTGGCAGCGCGAGAGTTAGAGGGAGACCATGTTCTGAGGAAACAAAGGAGCTCATGCGAGGCCATCATGTGGGACGAGAGGAGGGAGGGAGGGAGAGATGCAGATAGTGTAGGGGTCGGTGGTAGAGGGGCAGGAGTTCCATTTAAGGAGAAAAGTAGAAGTAAAGAGTAGAAGCGTGAGAGAAAGCATGATATAGACGTGCGTTACCCAGAGTAAAAGTGGGCCTTGCAGTTCCTTCCTCCAGTCCCGCAACTCCAGGAAACAACTCTGGATGTCCACTTAAAAATGCCACTGAACTCCAAGAAAACAACTCTGGATTGTCCACTTAAAAATGCCACTGAACTCCAGGAAACAACTCTGGATGTCCACTTAAAAATGCCACTGAACTCCAAGAACAACTCTGGATGTCCACTTAAAAATGCCACTGAACTCCAGGAAGACAACTCTGGATGTCCACTTAAAAATGCCACTTGCAAATGACACTCAGAGCCTGGCTCAAAGAGCCTGCTATAGTAGTGATATAGGGCGGGCTGATTGCATTCAGGCAGTTAAAATGTAAACACCTGGAAGGTCAACAGCTGAAGCTGGATGGGCTGTGTCAATAGGGTAGGAGATTCACATGCCAATTACAGCTATACTGTATTTAACATTGTCCATGTCTGATCCAAGGGTCCAGCCAATGGGGTTTTTGGGCTTGGAGTGTGGAATAACACTGAGAATGAAGGCAGAGGGGCTCATTGGTGTCAAGGACTGAATTTGCACATTTTTAATAGTTTTTTATAATGCATGCTTTCTCAAATGCCACAAGTGACTCAACATTTTATTTTTAAAGGATGCTGATGGCCTCTGCCCAATTAGTGGCTTAAGTGCACATTGCACCTCTTCAGGTCACAGCTTTTGACACATTGGAGGTCTCTGCATGTAAATTGTGCACACAAACACATTAGACGAATTGTATATCGGCAGGGAGCCTACGCAACGTTTTTGTACTCGTGTTGCACAGCGCAATGGCTTGGTGTTGGGCATGCAGCACCATTTCGCAATTGCTATCTCCCAGAACACTGCAAGAGTTGAGGTGGGTGTCAGCAGACTTCATGCTGGTATTGGGCCCTATTCCAAGGTTGGTGTAAACCTAACCAGAGGTGTAAAAATCCCAGAGACCTTAGTCTATGGAATTAAGTTTTACACCGGACCTTGGAATAGGACACGTCAGCCCCAAGGAGTTTCAAAAATCTTCTGAGGGAAGGCTTTGGGTGGAGGACAGCACTTTCTGATGGACGCCAGTATTGGCCAAACAAGGTTGGCGGCCATGCTGCCTCATGCGTGTTTTTTAGGTTTTGTTTTTTTTTTTGAGACTGTTAAGAGTGAAGGTGACCAAGATTTAATTGTTGTAAAGCATCAATGCTTTAGTCTTAATGTGTGCTATAAGGGGAATCCCCCTCCCCTTGGCAAGTCCATTTGGTTTAGGTGGACTTTTTGATCTAGACTTTTTTTTTTTATTGTACATTTTATAATTCAGAGTCCTATGGAATTTTCAGCAGACCTTGCAAGGCTGTTAAAGGGATCCTTTTAGACTTATCTGGGTATTTTGAGATCCAGTTCCTCCTGCTAAAATGACATGCCTGGTGTGACCTGTAACCGATGCGCAGTACACATAGGAACTCCATAGATTGGTTTAAGAGGTCTGGAATGCCCAATTTACTGAGTGGGGCTGTCTGGCTCCTGGAAGAATTCAGTACTCGTCTCTTTCAAGGTGCTAATAACAATGAATTCCATCATGCCGCTGGCAGGAAACTGAACCATTTAGGCCTGTGTCAGACGAGTGTAGTGTTCACGTCCGTGATTGCGCCTAAAAGTACGTCCGTGATAGCATGACAGGAAGCCCGTCGGAGCCCGTTACACGAAGTACGTCCGCACTGAACTGCGGACGCACAACAGCCACGGCCCACGGACGCAAGGCAGGCAAGAACGTACAACCGCTAGAACGGCCGCACAAAGTGCGCTGCGTCCGCAACGTCTGCATAGCTTTGTGTGTGAGTGATGGAACGTGGTCAGACGGACTGCATTTATACGTCCAGCATTTTTCACGGACAAAATGGTTTTGCTTTCTATTTTATTTTCTCTCCTACATCCGTCAAAAATTTAACGTCAGTGAAAAAAAACGGACTGTGTGGCCACTACTGTGTCTTCCGTACTGACGTACGTCCGTGTGCACGGACGTACAGTCCGTAGAAATCACGCTCGTCTGACTCTAGCCTTATTGTCCTGTGGCTTCCAGCCAGCCTTGCGTGGATGTTTCTCGTCACTATGGAGTCCTGGTGACAGTGTGAGGCTCAGTTACCGATCATCTGCTGGCATCTTGTATGTGTTGTGTGAGTCGCTACCTGGAATGGTTGAGTAATGCCCTTGGAATATACTCCCTAATTAACTTACACCATACTCTATACACTCAAGGTAAATTTTAGGGCTAGTTTCAAAGAGTTATGATTCTGACAAGTTGTGGCAACATTCAATGTAGATCTAACATTTTCTTAAGGGTTGTGCTTTAGTGACGTCTCGTGCAAAGTGTTCACCTGAGTTTTTGTTCAGTTTGGAAGAGCTGGTCTTTTCATGAAAACCAAATTTAGGAAGATTAATAAATCGAATTGTGCACATTCAATGGCCTGGCATGTCGGAGCAGGAGGGTGGTGCCATAACCCGTATGACGTTACAAAACCCCAAATTTAATTACGTACACCAGTAAAAAGGTACTTGCATTTTCCCCATATCCAGATTTTTAACAGCCAGGCCTAGGCAGCCCCCCCCCCCTCATTTGTTTTCAGAAGGACAAGGTAAACTTCTAGGGGCTGTATCGAGAGCACTGAAACTTTGGTGACTTCGCGTGAAGTCTACAATAATCCGGCAGTTCAGCATTCGCCGCAGGGTCAATGAGGTGCACCAAAGGAATCTGCTGCCAAAAAACCCCGATTTCAGGATTATCACGCCCCCCCCCCCCTTCTATTTTTAATGGCAGTTTAAACAAATGCATGGAAATCATAGTGACGGTCCTATGAATAATAAAAAGGTTGGTTGCGGAATGCAAAAGATTCAAAAATCAAAAATTGCATTGGGGGAAAAAAGCCATAAAAATGCCAAAGACTTTTTGCTGCAAATGAAAATAAATGGTTGAATTGTAAACCCCCCCCCCCCCCTTAACCTATGGATTCACCTGTTGAACCGAAGCCCCAAAAATCTGAGCAGTTTGGCCTTATCTGACTAGATAAACCATTACTTCTATGGGAAACCGTCTCTGCCACCAAATTGTACTGTTTCACTGGCAATTCACCAATATTTGACTAGCTGAATTGCTGTGAAATTTGGCACTCTTTGAATAACCCCTAGTGTCACATGGCCACACAATGTGATTTTGGTTGGTCCATGTTCTCTTCCAAGGCTAGGGTCAAATAAACGCATTATTCGCAGTGACCGTCAAAAGGTGCGTCCAAACGCATTGTTTTTTTTTTCTTTTCACGGAATGTGCGAAAACAGTCAAACGATGCGCTTTTTCGTGCGTGATTAACAGATGATCAATAAAACACTTTGTGTCTGGACGTTATGTTGGCCGGACATGAGCAGTGTCTGACATCTAATCACGCACACACTCCGCTAGTGGAAGCAGCGCACTCTGTACGTCAGTACTAGCGGTTCTGCGTTCTCGAAAAAATGCGTTCATTTTCCACTTGCGTTGCGCGGCTGTATATTGGCCGTCATTGCGCGTCATTTGCTGCTACTGCGGCAGTGATTAAGTGCGCCTAAACGCACGTTAAAAATGCGCTAGTCTGACCCCAGCCTTATTGTATTGCATTTTGGGGTTTAGAACAAAGCACGCAATTTATATTTCTGTCATTAAAATTTTTGTAGCCCAGCATAAGTTTATAGAAGTGAACAAGGATTGAAGTTTTTTGCGTCTGCGTTTTAACCCCTTAACGCTGCAGGACGTACATTTACGCCCTGCATTAGGCGGGCTTTAACGCCGCAGGATGTAATTGTACGTCCTCGGCGTTCACAGCCCCCCTCCGTTAATACTCACCTCCTCCGGTCGCTCCAACGCTGCTCTGACTCCCGCGGAGTCAGATCAGTGTGAATCCCTACTCCGGCGCACTGACGTCAGTTTCAGGCGTCGTCCCCCTGCCGGAGCAGGGGAAGCGCCTGAAGGGGAGGGGGGGGATCCTTTGGATCCCCCCCATCTCCCCATCGCCGGGGACCAGGCGGCTGTGGCCAGCATCGCTAGAAGGGTCACAGCCTGACCTTTCCAGCGATGTATGGGGGGTTAACCCCTTAGTTGCCAGGTCGCGCCCGGGCACTAATTTGTGCCCGATCGCGGCCTATTTCCGGTGGGGGCTGCCATCTTGGCAGCCCCCACCTCTGGGTCCCCCCCCCGGTCAACTGAATCATCGCGCCATGCGTGATGATGTCAGTTAACCGGGGAACCCCCTAGCTGCAAAGGGATTTCCTATGGAAATCCCTTAGAGGAGATAGGGGGGGTTCTTTTGACCCCCCCTATCTCCTGATCGGTGGCAGCTAGGGGGTCATGTATGATATTGCTGGAAAGGCCAGAGCATGGCCTTTCCAATAAGTAAAATAAAAGTTTAAGAAAAGCTAAAAATAAAAAAAAAAAATAATAAAAAAAATACGTGTGTTCTTTTTTTTTTTTTTTTTTTAATGCAGCACTATTGTTCACATTTCAATTATAATGTGAACAATGAGGCTTCACTAATTTATTTTTGGGGGGGTTTAGCTAAAATCATGCAATTTCTCCCCAAAAAAAAATGGGTTCCCCGTTCTAATTTTTTTTAACAAATCTACCCCATAGCATATGACCGCAGAGCCTCGGACAATAAAATTTAAACAAAAAAAAACACTTTACACACTGTGGAAGATTGAAATTTTATTGAATTCAAATTTTTTTTACAATTTTTTTGTTATAGCATTTTGGCAGGGCATAACATATACATATAATAATGATATATTATTAACCACTTGAATGCTAAGGACGCGCTCAGCGCGTCCTCAGCATTCCCGCTGGTGTGCTGAGGACGCGCTGAGCGCGTCCTCACATTGGGGTCAGCGTTCGGCCGGGTTCCGGCCGATCGCTGGCCCCTCCGGTGCGGGCTGACATCCTGGATGTCAGCCCGGCATCCGGACCACCAGCCGCCAGAATTAGGTGTCATCGCGGGGGCGCGATGACACCTAATTCAGGCGCCCCCCCCGCATGTGCGGAGGAGGCGCCTGAAGGGGAGGGGGGGGGAGGTCCTTCGGACCTCTCTCCTCCCGATCGGTGGCTCTGCGGGGCTTAACCCAGGCATCATTTGGAAGGGCACAGCCTGCCCTTCCAAATGATGCCTGGCATTAACCCTGGGGAGCTGGATCGCGAATCGGCACTGAAAAGCGCCGGTTCGCGATCCTTTCCCGGAGCTGGCCGACATCTTGGATGTCGGCCAAGCCTCCGGGAACTCCCCCAGAGGACTGGCGTCATCGTGCGTAGCACGATGACGCCAGTCCTAGAGTTAACCCCTAACTGCCACCAACTGTGGAGATAGGGAGTTCATTGGAACTCCCTATCTCCCGATCCGTGGCAGTTAGGGGTTAAATTTTGGTATGGTTGGATCGGCCAGAGCATGGCCGTTCCAACGATACCAAACATGAAAGTGTAAAATTTTGTAAAAAAAAAAAAAAATTAAAAATAAAAATTCAAAAAAATTAAAAAAAAAAAAAAAATAAACACTTTTTTTTTTATTTTTTTGGGTTTGTTAATGCAGCAATATTGTTCCCATTTCAATTATAATGTGAACAATGATGCTGCACTAACGATTTTTGTATGCGGTGCGTTTGCTAAAAATAGTGTCATTTTCCCCAAAAAAAAATGTAACGAGACCCCATCTCTAATTTTTTTAACAAGCGCACCCCATACAAAATATAACCGCAATTGCTCGCATGTTAAAATGTGAAAAAAACACTTTACACGTTGTAAATTATTGAAAATACATATTTTATTGCATTTTTTGTTATAATATACAGACATGACATAACGTATACATATAATAATGACATATTATGAATCTACTGAGTCTGACGGAAAGAACGATATATAATATGTCTGGTCATATACTAAAATAAGCCTTCAAAACACGTTTAAACATGATGCGCAAAACAGGTAAAAATGACCTCAGCACAGGGGTGGGAAAAGCCTCAGCAGCGAAAGGGTTAATCTGCCGAGTCTGCCGGAAAGAACGATATATAATTTGTCTGGGTGGTATAATAATAATAATAATACGTGACTTAAAAACGGTCAAAATGAGCTCAGCAAACTTCTACTTCCGAACCAGCGCCGAAGTTGTAAAATGACTCCCGTCCTTAAGGGGTTAAATAGGTGCATCATTACAGCCCATTGTGTGCGATGACATTAAACCAGTGATCTCAACTTGTCACGTCGATAATGGTTTAAATCACAGGTTGGGTTGCGATCCACCTTTTCATTACAGGCGATGAGTTTCTGAGCGCTGTCAGAAAGGTTTCCACCAGCTGTATACTAATTAACCTTTTTTTTACGCGCGGCGTTCTCAGCCGGATCAGGTTTGCAGAAAGTGTAAAATGTATACGGTATGATTTGCTTTGCTTGCATGGTACCCGAGTTGTCGGGGTCGGCGCAGCGGCTAGGTCACACCAAGCAGTCGCCTAGCTTTCTGTGTGATAGACTAGGTGCTCTCTTCACATCTTACGGCAGAGCATCAGACGCGGCAGTCGTAATTGTTGTAGTGCCTCCGTAACGCAAATAGATTATTCATGCGTTTTTTGATTGTCTTCTTTTTCCTTATCACTTTAAGTTTGATGCATTGACCGGCGTCTGTCCATCAAAATGACAGCAATTTTACTTCGAACTTTGGATAAAGTCACCGACTAAAGCAACTGCCTCCTTCGTCTGCTGTACTTCTTCTCGCCTTCATTCCTGCAGGTGTCTAGCGTAGTTCCCAGTAGGGTTTCCACCATAATTTATGCCACATTCTTACAGGCAGAAATAGCCTTTGTGTCAGTAAATGTGCTGCAGACCGATAATAAAATGCTGATCTCCTGCTTATGGGGATTTGTAGTGATCATAATGAGATTGTTAACAATGCAATATCTGTATGTGCTGCATAATGGCTGTGTATGGCAATCACAGCAACACCTTGCATCTGTATGTGCTGCATAATGGCTGTGTATGGCAATTACAGCAACACCTTGCATCTGTATGTGCTGCATAATACCTGTGTATGGCAATTACAGCAACACCTTGCATCTGTATGTGCTGCATAATACCTGTGTATGGCAATTACAGCAACACCTTGCATCTGTATGTGCTTCATAATGGCTGTGTATGGCAATCACAGCAACACCTTGCATCTGTATGTGCTGCATAATGGCTGTGTATGGCAATCACAGCAACACCTTGCATCTGTATGTGCTGCATAATGGCTGTGTATGGCAACCACAGCGACACCTTGCATCTGTATGTGCTGCATAATACCTGTGTATCTGTATTTTCTGCATAATGCATGTGCATGGCAATTACAGCAACACCTTGCATCTGTATGTGCTGCATAATGCCTGTGTATGGCAATTACAGCAACACCTTGTATCTGTACTGTACAGGGATTACAACCCCCTGAATCTTATCTCTGTACAGCCGCGAGTGACCATAGAGTTCTCCCTGCATTCTGCCCTCTGCTGCTGTATTACAATAACCAGGGAAAGTTATTACGCTTTTTGTTACAGTGACTACGGGGGCTGCTCTTTGCAGCTTCTATAGAGCAAATGGAAATATTCTGTCCCAAATTCATGGAATTAGTTTATAGCCGTGAGAGATTGTGTAGATTATGTTACACTTTGCAAAGTCTATATGTTGTTATGGGGAGGGGGTTGTTTGGAAAATGGCCAAATATTTTTATAACTTTGTTCCAAAAGGTTCCTTAGAAACTCCATAATTCAGACCTGCACTGGGATTGATCCAGTGAACACAACAGTTTAGGCTAGGGTCAGATGAGCGCATTTTGTACGGACTGTGCGTCCGTGCAGTACGGACGCACTTTCTGACGGAAGAGGCAGTAGTGGCCACACAGTCCGTTATTTGTGACGGATGTAAAAGAAAAGTAGAAGAGGAGCAACCAAATCAATAGCCAGTGGATAATAATAGATACAATATGGATAGAAAAAAGACATTTTGTGAAAACTGGTCTTCGTCACACACATACACAGGCATCACATTCCAGCACACGTAAATAATGACACCAACAACAATGTAAGGAAAACAGATTTTTATCATCAATAAACAAAAGAAAACATAGAACAATATATTCACAGCATATATTGTTTCCGTACAACACATAATAAAAATATAAAAATATAAGAAAACCCTACAAATCCTCATAATTAGGTGCATCTGGGTCATGAGGATCCTGCATGTACCTGCCCTGGTCAGTGTCGGGGTGTGGGATGGGCATGGCACCAGGAGCCATGGGTGCCTGTTGAGGCTGGCCATAGCGGTAGTGGCCACCAGCATGATGTGGTTGAGGCACAGCACCAGGAGGAAAGGGTGGGTGTAGATACTGGCTATGGCTATGGCGGTAGTACCCACCAGCATAGTGTGGGTCAGGCATAGCAGGACGAGACATGGCCTGGTGGTGAGGCCGGGACAAGATGCTGTTGATCTTGTCTATGCTGTACCGACGATACTCAAGTTTTTCGGTGTGGTCCATCCTCTGCAGCATCGGCAAGCATGAGCTGAAGAATGCCATGTCGTCACTCTCAGCCAGAATGCATCGTGGTGGTGGCGGTGGTGGTGGTGGTGGCGGTGGTGGTGGTGGTGGGTGCGAATTCATAAAGCTTAGCATGGCCTGTTCAAAGGTGCCACCTGCTGCCCTCCTCCGTCTGGACGCCGGTAAACTTGTGTGAGCTGTCGTCACTGGCACCTGTCCTGCAGCATCCTCCTCCTCCTGCTGTGACTCAGGCCCGCATTGCTCCATATCCGCAGAGCAGCTGGCTGATGCACTTGGCGGCATGGGCTGTTGCTCCTGGGACCCCGATGGTGATGGATCCATGCTGCTGGTGGTGGTTCTGGGCTCTAGGGTCCTTCGCAGGAAGGTGAGTTGCTCACCATATATGTAGCTGTGGGTCTGTCTCGCTCCAGACCCTGACCGCGCAGCTTCTTGCCTCTTCCGCAGGTTTCGGACATAATTGTCGCGAACAGTTCGCCATTTCACAAGGGCTTCCTGTGCTGCAATACATGACATGAATGACATAGGTTAGGCTAATTGAATGTGATCATAACACACTTTGCCCTTTTGTCCTAGGTATCTTGGTAGTTGCTACAGTCTGCAGGACATGCATCATAATTGTCGCATTGGCAGATTGACAGCTGGCGAGATTGTACGCAAGGTGTGCCTGACAGATTGGGAGCGGGACCCTGAACAACCACAGACCAACACCTTTGCTTGGCAGTGGTGGCACAGTCCAATGCTACGTGCAATGGTCATTCGGCATCATGTGCAGCAAATGCAGTATATTGCAGTATGTTCATCATGTTTAGGATTATGAATTTAATACTCATATACTCACTTTGGCGTTTCTGCTCATGATCTGGCCATGTGTCGAACTCTGGGAACACCTCTCTAGCAACTGCTGTCCATGCAGCCGTCTTCTTGACCTTGTCTTTATACAGCTCACAGGCTGTGTCCCACAATTCGGGGTGCTGGCGAACAGCGTCAATCAGCCTCTCCACATCCATCTCTGCAGCAGTATCACCAGGGGTCCAGTCAGCCACACCTGGACACGTCTGGCGTATCGCCGTTATATAGGCCGCAATGACCCTGTGTCTGACGTCCTCCCCCCACGCACACAGGCCGCTACGCGGACGTGCCGCACGCCGCACGTCCGTTCTAGCGGTTCGACGTTCTTGCATCCTTTGCGTCCGTTTGCCGCGTCCGTTGAGTGTCCGCACATCTGTGCGGACGTACTTCGTGTGTGGGTCTGTATTGATCATAATTGTACGCTACAACGGACGTACAGATGTGCGGCAACACGGACGTGTTCAGTGCGTTCGTCTGACCCCAGCCTTAGCGGATATCAGGTTGTTCAAAATTACAAAGGCGAGAAATCCTTTTTTTTTTTTTTTTTTCCTCTTGACCATAATATAAAAAAAATCATTGAAACGACAAAGGTTTCACAAGTCTGCTGTTGACTGCCTTGGGAAAAAAAAAAAGCCTTTTCATCACTCTAGTTTGGTGTCGTTTCCCCCCCCCCCTCTTTCACCGCTATTAAATGCTCTGGTAAGTACAGAATTATATATTTTTTTCTTCCTGGAATCTTGTGTTATTTTGAATCCTGCAATAACTGAGCAGCAAATCCTAACAATTGTGCTGTGCTTCAGATATCCTGCAAACCTGTCCTGTTAGGGGGGGACCTGAAGACCAGGGTTGGGAAACACAGATTTTTGGCAACATAACAGTGATTAATGTCTTGTCTTGTTCACGTTAAGCAAGACTTTAGGGGTTATTCAGTGAGCGCTGAAATTTAGGTACCCTCTCCTTTGACAACCTTCAGCGACCGCAATTCATTAACCCTGCGGTGAATTCAACATTCACCACATGTCCCCAAAGTGCGCCGCAGATATCCTTCTGAATGCAGCTGCAAACCACCAAACCGTTGAATGCAGCCGCTGGCAAAAGCCAACCAGCCGCCGAACAGGGGTAAAACAAAATCCCCCACAACTTTTTAAAAAACACCCTTTTAAAGTTCTATGAATAACAAAATGTCTGTTACAGAAAAAAATGCCTTAATTAATAACGAGACTTTTTGCTGCAAATTTAAAGAATAAACGGTATTTATAAACACGGAATTTTTTTAAAAAAATTTACATTTTAAACTTGTCAAATTTAAACTAGCGAAAAATCTGGGCATTTTGACACCTTTTCTCTGCTGTTTAGTGTTGCATTTCGTCTCAACTGGGAATTTCACTGCTGTCAAATGGCACTGTATTTCACTGGCAATTCGACAGTATTTGGCGACTTGCCAGCTTCTGCATGGCCACAAAATTGCACCACGAATTGGCCAATTCGGCTCTCTGAATAATAGGGGTGTGCGCGGCTGGAAAATTTGTTTTAGTTTAGTTTTTGGAATTTCGTTTCTCGTTTCGTGTTTCATTTTGTATCGATTTGAATTTCATATCAATGCGATAGTGATCCAAAATTCAGATTGATAAACTAATTAAAACCTCAATCAAATTTTGCTGTAAAAAGACAAGCCAGGGTTAAATATTAAGCCGTCTCACAGATTTAGTATTTGACTCAAACGAAATTAATTTGTTTCATAAAGTTGTTTGCTGACTGTAGTACTTGTATGTATTTTAATTTAAGATCAATTTGATAGCTGATATATCGATTTAGAATTTCGGAACACATTTTTTTTTTCTTCAAGTTTCATCTTTTATGATGACAGTGTATAACAAATTAAATTTGTTAGATACCGATTCGGATCTTATCGATTCGTTATTTTGGAAGTACTTCCAAAATCCGAATTTCATTCCATATTCCGAATTTTTCCGAAACTAATACACACCTCTACTGAATAACCCCTTTAGTCCCAGCATCAGGATATAGGGAGGAAATCTGTTATACAGGGCATGGTTGAACACTTGATCAATATAAATGTGTCCTTCCCAATAACCTATTCTTATTATACTGTAGAGAGTTGAAGTAATAATCCCTGTTGCTACTTCTAGAAATCCCCACATCCCTCACTTCATTCTTCAAAAAGTTGTTATCCGATGCCCAAAGACATAATACAATCATGAGCCACAAGGCTACTTCACCAAAACAAGAACCTCTGTGCATGCATCCGGTATCTGTTTGCTGTTTTTCTCTTACCTGTTTAATGGAAAGATTACCATGAAATAGTTAAAGGGACCCTCTACTCATCCTGACCGCTTTACAGTAGGCTTGTGCACCGATTTTTTTTTTTTTCGGTTCGTTCGATTTTTCGGATTTTTAAACTTTTCGATTCGGCTGGTTTCGACCGATTTCTGTTTCGGTTCGGCTCGATTCGTTTTTGTGTACTTTTTTTTCGCAATATCGACCATTTTTCGTATTTTCGTGTCACTTAGCTTGTTTTTTGTATCGACTTTTTGTGATTTCGGAAATTTTCGTTTTTCGGAATTGTACATGTTTTCGGAATTTCGACCATTTTTCGTATTTTCGTGTCACTGCTTTTTGTATCGACTTTTCGTAAGTTCGGAAATTTTCGTTTTTTCGGAACGTCTGTTCTCCTCGTTTCAAAGCAATAGATTTCGATTTGACACATTTCAAGTCCATTCGAAAATTCTGAAAATATTTTGTTTCGGCTCGGAAAACTTTTCGGACCTGCCATTTTCGGATCTAAAAGTTTTCGGAAATTCGGCCGCATCCGAAAACACGAATCGGGAAATTTTGTGGAAATGCCGCAATTCCGAAACCCGAAACGCACATCCCTACTTTACAGTTTCAAAGTGGTCAGGATGTGATACGTACCCCCCCCCCCCGTGCCAGCTCCCCTAATCTGGAAAATCTCGGGGTGAAGTGGAGTGGTTTTCTTCACGTCAACCAGTGTCACCGGCAGCCGGGATTTTTGAATTTCCCAGCTGCCGGTCACTAGTGATGTCACAAAGAGCAGCCAACGCCACCCTCTGAGAACACTCACTACAGCGACTGGTCTCGGAGAGGCAGCCGATGGATCAGATCTGTGCATGCGCGTGCTGCACCAATCCTTCGCTACGGAACTTGTGTGCGAATCCCGTAGCGCTGTGCAAGTTGCAGTTCCTACGCTACACAAGTTGTGTAGGAGCGCAAATTGCACAGGAAAGTTTCAGGGACTTCCAGGTTGGGAGACCTTGAGCCGATGAGGAGGAGCAGTGCGCGGCAAGGGAGAAAAGGTGAGTTAAAAACACCCTAAAATATCGAAAATTAATTAAGCATCTTCTCACTTATTTAAGGGCAAAATTAAATAATTACGTGTCTCTTAGAGAGGCAGAGAGATAGAATCACATTGCTTCACAAACACCCATCTATACCCCGCGTGCGTTCATAGATGCTCTACACTAACGAGCAGTCACAGACACAAGACGTATTATTGAGCCGACACACTGTCTTTTTGCTCTCAAAGGGAATACGTTCCTGCGTGTGATGTGTAACTCCTGTCTGCTGTAATGAAGGCAGCAATTCTTTGTCGACTTTTTCTTTTTTGCAGTAATCATAACTTTTAAGTGCTGTATGCTGCTTTATCTGTTGAAATAAAGTCACGCGGCTTCTCTTTGTTGCATAGTTTTGCACAGTTCAGATATCTGTGGGATGTATTAAAATATTGTGAGTTGTTTAAGTCCACAATCAAGATCAGGATCGGAATAAACAGTCAAGACAATTATTATATTTTTTTATTTATTTTTTTAACCTCCCTGGCTTTACATTTCTGACATATTTTCTATGACAGAATCGTTACAATTTATTTGGCCCCCTGGTGGTAAATAGAGTGTGGCTCGGGGTTAAATGCATTGCTGAAAGCGGTAACCCTGAGCCACACTCGGGGCTGGATACATAACCTCTCCCTCCACTTCCCCGCTGTCACCTCCGGACGATTGCGACGTTATATTTCCTGGTTCACTTCTCGCGAGAAGGGAACCAGGAAGCAAAACGCTGCAATCGCCGGAGGTCAGCGAGGGAGTGCAAGGACAGGTATGTATCTAGCCCGAGTGTGGCTCGCGGTTACCGCTTTCAGCACTGAAAGTTAAACCCGAGCCACACTCGGGAATACCGTCATGGGGGTTAATGCACTAGATCAGTGGTTCTCATACCTGGTTCTCAGGTCCCTCTAACAGGCCAGGTTTGCAGGATATCTAAAGCACAGCACAGGTGATATGATTTACCGCTCAGTGATTGCAGGATTCAGTCTGCATCTCCCCAAGATAATATGAACTACTGCACTAGATGGGAGGGCTATTCTAATAGATGTACAAAAATACTTTATTGTGTCTTAGTATTCAGTAACTGAAGAGGCTGGCAGGCGTCAATCAATTACAATCGGTCCTTTCGCTTTTGTTCCCCGACAAAGTAAAAGATTCCCGCTTCTCAAGGTACTGTGATACAGCAACCACTTGGGATATTTGGTCCTATCCAAACAACATGGTCCTCAAGGGTATAAACAACTACAGACTTGAAGTTGGGGAAATGAGAGGTCTTTTTTCCCCACCATAAACAAAGCCACCCTTGGCTTTGAATCGCTATTGCAGGTGACTAAAATAAGAAACACAAACAAAATCCTAGCTCAATTAGAGCACTTACTAATACAGCGATCCTGACTATCAAAGTAACATCTATAAAACAAAAGAAAATCACAGCACTTCCTAGATGTGCTACTGTTTTTCTGCCCTGCTCTCAGCAGTCTCATTAAACACTTCTGTCCAGGAGTCCACAGCCTGAGAATTTACCTGTTGCTTAATTTGTTGGGGAGAGGATATAGCAGTGTTTCCCAAACCTGTCCTCAGGACCCTCTGCCTCACCAGGTTTGCCAGATATCTGAAGCACAGGTGATATGATTTGCTGCTCAGTGATTGCAGGATTCAATCTGCTTTTCCCCAAGGTGATCTGCAAAATCTGGTCTGGTTGAGGGCTCAGAGGACAGGTTTGGGAAACACTGGGATAGAGGCCTTGCATGATTCTGGGTCCTAAATATCTTCCCTCGATTACTCTCCCAGACATTCTGTTACCCACTCCAAGCACTCTGTCATAGTAAAATGTGAATGCACCTGAGACCCAAAAAAATAAAAAAATGTGTACGTAACTCCTTAGATACGTACCTTCATCCTTAGAGACGCCAATGAACAGAACAATGAATAAAAAGGTAGCGGTACATCTATATCAAGACAGCAACTAAAGAACCCACAGATCATTCACTATAACACAAACAATGTTCCCCCAGGCCCACATTGGCCGCACTCCCAAGATAGAAAATAATGTTTGCAAATAAATCAATACAACCTTGACCTTTATCCTTCTGAATCCTGAGGACTAGCAAGCACCTCTTGCTGCAAAATGAGAATGATGCTGTGGACATCCAGGGATCTACCGAATGTGTGAGTTAATCATCAAAAACGTGTAACTGTAACTCGCCCTTGTAATCTCCCAACTTGATTATTGAAATAATCTTCTATCTGGCCTCCCTCTCTCCTGCCTCTCCTCCCTACAATCCACTCTGAATGCCTCTGCCAGGCTCATCCACCTCACCCACCGCTCAGTCTCTGCTGCTCCTTATTGATTTTTTTGATTGGGTAACAAAAATAATAGACACAGGTGGTGCAGTAGACATTGCTTATTTATATTTCAGTAAGGCTTTTGATACTGTTCCGCATTGAAGGCTTATCAATAAATTGCAATCTTTGAGCTTGGATTCCAATATCGTTGACTGGATTAGGCAGTGGCTGAGTGACAGGCAACAGAGGGTTGTGGTAAATGGAGTTTATTCGGCGCAAGGTCTTATTACCAGTGGGGTACCTCAGGGGTCAGTACTTGGACCCATTCTCTTTAATATTTTTATTAGTGATATTGCAGAAGGTATTCATGGAAAAGTATGTCTTTTTGCTGATGACACCAAGATTTGCAACAGGGTTGACGTTCCTGGAGGGATCAGCCAAATGACAAATGATTTAGGTAAACTAAAAAAATGGTGGGAGCTGTGGCAATTGAGTTTTAATGTGGATAAGTGCAAGATAATGCACCTGGGACATAAAAACCCAAGGGCTGAATATAGAATATTTGATACAGTCCTAACCTCAACATCTGAGGGTTGGGATTTAGGGGTCATTATTTCAGAGGATCTAAGGGTAAGTAGTCAATGTAATAGAGCAGCAGGAAATGCTGGCAGAATGCTTGGTTGTGTAGGGAGAGGTATTAGCAGTAGGAAAAGGGAAGTGCTCATGCCACTGTACAGAGCACTGGTGAGACCTCACTTGGAGTACTGTGTGCAGTACTGGAGACCGTATCTCCAGAAGGATATAGACATCTTAGAGTTCAGAGAAGGGCTACTAAAATGGTGTACGGCTTGAAGGAGAAAAGTTACCAGGAAAGGCTTAATGATCTTAACATGTACAGCTTGGAAAAAAGACGAGACAGAGGAGATATGATAGAAACATTTAAATACGTAAAGGGAATCCACAAGGTAGAGGAAGGGAGTATATTTAAAAGGAAACAAAGTAGCAAAACAAGAGGACATAGTCTTAGATTAGAGGGGCAAAGGTTTAAAAGTAACATCAGGAAGCATTATTTTACTGAGAGGGTGGTGGATACATGGAACAGCCTTCCAGTTGAAGTGGTAGAGGCCAAAACAGTAATTGAATTTAAGCAGGCATGGGATAGGCATAAGGCTATCCTAAACAAAAGATAAATCCAGGTAAAGTATCCATGTAATTGGGCAGACTAGATGGGCCGAAAGGTTCTTATCTGCCGACATTTTTCTATGTTTCTATGTTTCCTCTCTGCGAATCCCTTCACTGGCTCCCCATCCAATTAAATTCAAAATCCTTATCCTTACCTACAAAGCTCTCACTAACTCAGCTCCCCACTACCTGACCTCACTAATCAAATACACCCCAGCCCGCTCCCTAAGGTCAAACAGTGACCTGCGTCTAGCTTCTCCCCGCATCACCTCTTCCCATGATAGACTGCAGGACTTCTCACACGCAGCCCCCATCCTCTCGAACGCTCTCCCTCGTACTGTCAGACTTTCCCCTAGTTTCCCTTCCTTCAAATGCTCCCTTAACACATTCCTATTGAGGCAAGTCTACCACCCGACTCACTGATACACCTTTCTGCCTCAACCTGTCCATCACTCTCACCTTGCAGTCCATCTCTCTTACCTTGCAGTCCTCCCTCCCTATTTCCACCCCCACCCCTTCTAGATTGTAAGTTCCCATGGGAATAGGGCCCTCATGTCCTCCTTTCTTGCTTTGTCAAACTGTTGTTCAGTCTCAATGTATTGCAACTCTGGCTATATTGTACCCGTTGTTCGGTGCTGCACAATTTGTTGGCGCTCTATAAATAAAGAATAATAAAAAAATTAATAACAACAGCCACAATATAATGCAGTGTTTAAAAACCTTGGCAACCCAGATGTTCTGAAACTACATTCCCCATGATGCTTCCACAACGTTATGCCTGGCGAGGCATCATGGAACATATAGTTCACTTCCAAAACATCTGGGGTGTCATGGTTCACCATCACTGATAAAACGTATATAAAATGCAATCTAACCCAACGTGTTTCTCCAATACAATATAACCTCCTAAGGAATATGTCCACAACCACACCACCAGAGAACACGATTCCCATCCACACACACAGACTACAGGTGCTAAAGAGTCTGGATAAAGGAGTTAGGCGTCCTAAAATATCTATATCTATCTAGATATATAGATATCATCAAATATCTATTAGATCATTTATTCTTTTAATTTGCAGCAAAAAGTCTCTTTATTTATTTGTTTTTTTTCAGGCATTTTTTGTGATTTGTTTTCGGCAATTTTTTTTGCCCCATTTTTTTTCTTTGATAGCGTTTTTTTTCTGTAACAGATCTTTTCATTATTATTCATTCGGAATTTCGGTGCTCTTTGAATAACCCTGTATACAATCACACTGTGCGATGGTGTTTCATCTGACGACATATTCATTTCTATTTAGATTTTCTTTACTTCTTTTTTCTTTTTATTATGTCGAATTGTGCAAGAATAAAAAAAATACACATGGTTATTTAGGTGCTAATTAACATCTTTATTGAAATATTTATTAGACCATTTATTCTTTTAATTTGCAGCAAAAAGTCTCTTTATTTATTTGTTTTTTTCAGCAAATTTTTTTTCCCATTTCTTTTCTTTGATAGCGTTTTTTTTCTGTAACAGATCTTTTTATTATTATTCATAGGACCTTATATGTTAATTCCAGACATTTTCGTCCAGCGTTTTTGGTTTTTTTCAAACAGAGCTTAAAATTTTGAAAGTTTCATTCGTTTTGGTTTCTCTTTTTTTTTTTCGTCGCTTTGTTGACTTTTGCTGCACACAGTGAAACCCAGGTACTACTCACGACAGGTGGGTAAAGGAATAGGAATCCTTGTTCAACGACTCCAGAATCAGAACAACACAAATAAATTCCAAAAACCCACGTATCAGGTGAAAAAAGTGGATGTTTTCCAGCACCAACAAGGATGACGTTTCAACCAGTCCTGGTCGAAACGTCGTCCTTGTTGGTGCTGGAATAAATCCACTTTTTTCACCTAATACGTGTGTTTTTGGAATTTATTTGTGTTGTTGGCTTTTGCTGGCGCTGTGTTCGGCGGACCGTTGGCTTTTATTGGTCGCGTTAGGGGGATTTTCGGCGACTTATCAGATCGAATCTGATGTTTGCGGTGGGTTCCAGGCGGCTTATCGGGTCGGATCCGATAATTTCAGCGGTGGGTTTTTTGTTTTTTTTCAATTCGGCGGTTTTGCGTTAGATTTTCGCGGACTCTGCAGTGAATGCTGAATTCACCGCAGGGTCGGAGAATTTGATTCTACGAAGTGCAGGAAACAAAAGAGCACCGGAATTTCGGTGCTCTTTGAATAACCCTGTATACAATCACACTGTGCGATGGTGTTTCATCTGACGACATATTCATTTCTATTTAGATTTTCTTTACTTCTTTTTTCTTTTATTATGTCGAATTGTGCAAGAATGAAAAAAAACCACATGGTTATTTAGGTGCTAATTAACATCTTTATTGAAATGTACAATAGAATAACATTTCTATACAGTCGCATTTCTTTTAATTTAAAAACAAATTAGATTTCATTTGCATGCAATATCGCAAAATCTGTTTACCGGCAGAGATGAAGAACATCTGGTTCTGCGAAACTGTCATCAGATAATTGAAACTTTACAAACCTTAATTAACACCGAGACGCGTTTCGCAAAAGTAAGAGTGGTGCATTGTTTGAATAGGTCAGGGTCACTCCAGACGTTGACACGCAGGTTTACTTAAGACTACAGGACGGGAATTAAAAATATAAAAAAATAGACGATGGGCTCCCGCTGCCCCTGCCTCCCGAGCCCTGCGTGAGAGGCAGGTTTTTAATTCAACGCTAAGTTTATCAGGTGTGTAATTATATAGATGTATGAGTATGTTAATGAATAGAGATAAGCAATTAGGGTGGGCAATTCATGATTATGTACACTGCAGTGGTTTGTGATTGAGTTTCACTCAAATAATTGAGCTGATTATAGGAATGCTGTTGAGGACCGATAATGCACTCCTTGTTTGGAAGCTGCAACACAAAACATATAATGAACATTCTCTGTATGACTTGGAAGTGAGGTGGAATTATTTGTAGCTGGGCAAAGCTTCTAGCAAGCAGACTACAATTAATGATGATTATTCAGAGTTATCTAAGCTGGGCTCGCTCACATGTTTAACCCCTTTACTCCCAAGATCGAGATAACTCGAGACCATCAGGTCCCGATTATTGAGTTGTCTCGATCTGCAGCTCTGAAGGACAAAAGCTAATTAAATTTGGTTGCTGAAAAATAATTTTGTTTGCTTTTTGGGCTGCTGATTGTGCTCCCAAAGTTTTAGCCCTGTGGGCATAATGCCCAGAGAGCTAAAACCGTAAAATCAACTGCCCAAAGCTCTGAAATATCGGGCTTTCAGCAGCCGATGCAGGGGGGAAAAAAATAGACCTGCTGCTCAAACCTCTATAACTCAATTTGCAGTACATGGTGCCATCTACTGGCCAAATTAGTTATTTACAGTGATTATACATTAATAAATATTTATTAAAAATGATTTTATAAAAAAACACTGCTTTCTGACCATGTTTTTTTTTTAGGGTGCTAGAACTGTTTAAAATCGGCTGAAGAATGCCTGACATATCAGGCTTTCAGCAGCCGATGCAGGGAACCACGAGCTGCTGCTCAGACTGCTGTAACTCCTTTTGGCCAGTAGATGGCACCATCTGCCTGCCAAATATTTTGTTACAGTAAGAAATACACTGGAAATATGCCGAAATATTTTTTTTGTTGTATAATTAATTAGAAATCATTTTCCAAAAAACACTGACTCCTTGCAATGTTTTTTTGGAAAATCACTTGGTAGTGAGGGGGTTAAAGGGACACTCTACTCACCCTTACCACTTTACAGTTATAAGGTTAGGAATGGAGGAATGTCCTCTCCCTTTCTGCCCCCCATCTCCCCCGATCTGGTAGAAAAGGTAGGTGAAGTGGAAGAGTTTCCTTCACCCCAAACCATCGCCCCAGCAGCCGGGATTTTTGAATTTCTCGGCTCGTAGTTACCACCAGTGACATCAACACACAGAGAGCATACCAAAGTCACCTTCTGTGAGACCAATCGCTGTAGCAGTAGCAAGCAGAGAGTGAGCCGATGGATCTGATCTGTGCATGCGTGCGGAGCTTCAATCCATCGTTCTGTGCAGGCGCTACGGAACTTGAGTAAGTAAAGTGCCCATTGCACTGCACAATTTGCGGTTCCTATGTTACTGTTACGTTCCCTCCAGCCAGGCCCACTGGTTATGCTAGTTCTTCTCAACCCTTTTGGAGTATAGGGTTAATCTGTTTGGTTCTCCGCCAATGGAGTCTCAGCGTCTGACCAGACCTGTGGTCACATGACCTGAACTGCCCTATAAGATGGCAGTCAGTACAATGGATCCAGTATAGTTCTGCTTTGCTGAGTTCCTGAATTTGTATTGCATATCTTGGTTTATTGATTCCTGGCTTTGTGTCCTGACTACTCTTGTGTTTATCCCCTAGTACTGTACTTTGACTTCATGGTTTATGACTCCAGGCTTTTGTATCTAGACTATTCTCTTGCTGGTGCCATTTTGTGTTTTGTCTGTGTGGTATTCTGTTTTTTTTGTTTGTACCACACAACAGTCTCTGTCGTTTGTTTATTCTGGTGTGAGACCTATTACCAGGTATCCTGTTGGTTTTGCTGGTTGCAGCATAACCTCGAGTTCTATTTGAGTCCTGCCCTGCTTCCTGCTGTATTCATTTCTGTCCAGTCTGTTTTTCTGGTTTATGTGTGTTTATCTAGTGCAGCAGCTCATTGTTCTGTTTATAGAGACCACCTTTGCTCACAAGGGCTTGTCAGTGGTCTACTTCCTAAGTGGGCTATTTTCAAGTGGAGTTTAAAAACAGGAATTCTACCTGTACTGGTCTGTGGTTTGTATCTCTAGAGGGAGAGAAACCTCTGGTTTATTTATCAATTTGCTTTTTTTTTTCTTCCCCTGAGTGGCTTGTTAATTGGGGGTGTGTAGCCTGTTAGGTGATTTCACTTGTATGGCTACATAAGCTCACTGGCAGCTCACTGAGCTTGTGCACAAGGGCTTGTCAGTGGTCTACTTCCTAAGTGGGCTATTTTCAAGTGGAGTTTAAAAACAGGAGTTCAGGTATCAATTGTTATTTATATATTTGTTATCTTGTTGTGGGTATGAGTGTTAGCAAGCTTGAAGGTTTGACCCAGTGCACATCCTGCTGCATGTATGCATGTCTGGAGGAATCCTTCCAGGGTCCATATCTCTGTAGCAAGTGTGAACGTGTAGCTCTTCTGGAAGCTCATATTGGAGA
The DNA here is from genome assembly GCA_009667805.1 of Leptobrachium leishanense. Lineage (NCBI taxonomy): Eukaryota > Metazoa > Chordata > Amphibia > Anura > Megophryidae > Leptobrachium > Leptobrachium leishanense. Next base: position 23,283,217 of record CM019069.1, read on the forward strand.
GCTGGAGGGGCAAATCGTAACACTGAGGCAGATTGACAATCTTGAAAGGAGCTTGCTTCTCACGGAGCAAAGTATAGTTGAGGAATCTAGGGGTGTGGGAGGAGTGGAGTTAACTGGGGAACAGGTTGGTAGCTGGGTGTCAGTGACACGAGGTAGCAGGGGGGAGGGAAGAGTAAAAGGTTGGCTAGTCCTGATCTTGAGCACACCAACAGATTTGCCCCTTTGAGCGAAGATGTTGGGTGCATCAGCTCAGGTGTAGCAGTACTGGAGGAGGCTGCTCCCTCTAACAGCAGGGGGATCAGCCCACCAAGTAAGGAAGGGATAAAGAGGGCAAGTAAGCCTAGACAGGTTGTGGTGGTAGGGGACTCTATTATTAAGAGAGTAGACAGGGTAATCTGTCACGCTGATCGCCTTAACCGGACAGTTTGCTCTCTGCCGGGTGCCCGTGTTAGGCATGTGGTTGACAGAGTTGATAGATTATTGGGAGGGGTCCATATTGGTACCAATGACAAAGTAAGAGGAAGATGGAAGGACCTGAAGAATGATTTCAGGGAATTAGGAAGGAAACTGAAGAAGAGGTCCTCCAAGGTAGTATTTTCTGAGATCCTACCTGTGCCACGTGCTACAGTGGAAAGGCAGCGGGAGATCAGGGAGGTCAATGCGTGGCTTAAAGCTTGGTGCAGGAAGGAGGGCTTTGGGTTTTTAGAGCACTGGGCTCATTTTGCACTGGGGTACAATCTGTATAGTTGTGATAGATTGCACCTGAATGGAAGAGGGTCTGCTGTGCTAGGGGAGAGGATGCTTAAAAGGTTGGAGGAGACTTTAAACTAGTGGAAGGGGGGGGATACAGTATCTTACAAAATGGAGACAGAGCAGATAGCGGAAGGGTTTCAGTTCAGACTAAGGGGGTGGAGCCGGGGGGATGGGTAATGTCAGAACAGTGGAGGCATGTAATGTAAAGTCGCATTCAGCATGTGTGGGTAGAGACCACATTAAATGTATGCTTGCTAATGCAAGGAGCCTCAATAACAAGATGGGGGAACTAGAGGTAATAGCATACACTAAGCAATACGACATTATAGGAATAACAGAAACGTGGTGGGACGAAACGCATGACTGGGCTGTAAACTTAAACGGTTATAGATTGTTTAGAAAAGATAGGAAACATAAGAAAGGGGGTGGAGTGTATTTATATGTAAATCAGGATTTAAAGCCTAATATTACACAACTGGAAAGCGATGAGGGAAATGTGGAATCCTTATGGGTAAATATTTCGTTGGGGAATAAACAGGGAAGTCAACTATTGGTTGGCATATGCTATAAACCACCTAATATAGATAATGATGAGGAAGAACAACTGTTAGAGCAAATTAGGAAGGCTGCACATCATGGTAGCACTTTAATTATTGGAGATTTTAATTACCCGGACATTAATTGGGATAGTGGGACTAGTAATTCAGCAAAGGCAATCCGGTTTCTGAACATTTTAAATGATACCTTCATGTCACAACTGGTAGAAACACCAACTAGAGAGGATAACTGTCTGGACCTGGTTATAACAAATAATGTGGATCTTTTCTCAAATATTAATGTAAGGGAACAGTTGGGAAACCGTGACCATAATATGGTGACTTTTGAAATAAACTCAAAAAAACACATTCATAAGGGGCATGCTAAAACATATAATTTTAAAAAGGCCAACTTTATTAAAATAAAGGAAGCTCTCAATGTCATTGACTGGCAGAAACTCTTTCACGAGAAAAACACTGAGGATAAGTGGAATATCTTTAAACTAATACTAGAAAAGTACACGTCACAATATATTCCACTGGTTAATAAATATAAAAGAAACAGACTAAAACCAATGTGGCTTAGTAGGAAGGTAACTAAGGAAATGAAAAATAAAAAGAAGGCATTTAAAGCTTTTAAAGTTGATAAATCTGAGGCATCCTATAAAGCATATAGGGCAGCCAATAAAGCATGTAAAAATGCGATTAGATGGGCTAAACTAGAAAATGAAAAAGAAATAGCCAAAGAGAGCAAGACCAACCCTAAAAGATTCTTTAGGTACATAAATTCTAAAAAACCCAAGAGTGAAAATGTAGGTTCACTAACATCTGAGTCAGGGTTATTGTTAACTGAAAATCGAGATAAGGCAGAAATTTTGAATGATTATTTTTCTTCAGTATTTATCAAAGAGAAACCTATAACAGGAGACATGAAATTCATTAATAAAAACTTACTAATACAAAGTGACTGGTTGACTCAGGACAAGGTTTTGCAGAAATTAAACAATGTGAATGTGAATAAAGCCCCAGGGCCAGATGGAATTCACCCGCGAGTCCTGAGAGAGCTATGTGTTGAAATCTGTAAACCTCTGTTCTTCTTTCAAGATTCTTTTCTTTCAGGAATAGTATCAGAGGATTGGAGAAAAGCTCCCTATATTTAAGAAAGGTTTAAAATTTGTGCCTGGGAATTATAGACCTGTGAGCTTAACATCTGTGGTTGGGAAAGTATTTGAGGGGTTACTAAGGGATAATATTCAGGAATTTATTGGGAGGTATAATGTAATTTGCAAAAATCAGCATGGTTTCATGAAACACAGATCATGTCAGACTAACCTAATTACGTTCTATGAGGAAGTAAGTAGAAGTATAGATCAGGAGGTCGCAGTGGATGTGATTTACTTAGATTTTGCCAAAGCTTTCGACACAGTTCCACACAAAAGGTTACTATTTAAATTGAGAAAAATTGGTCTAGATGAAAATACTTGTTCTTGGATAGAAAACTGACTAAAAGATAGGGTACAGAGAGTGGTCATAAATGGTACATTTTCAAGATGGACACCAGTGGTAAGCGGTGTTCCTCCAGGGGTCTGTTATAGGACCAATACTATTCAATTTATTTATAAATGACCTTGAGATAGGCATTGAAAGTCATGTATCAGTGTTTGCAGATGACACAAAACTAGGAAAAGTAATACAATGTGAGCAGGATGTTACTTCGCTGCAGAGGGATTTAGATAGATTGGGGGACTGGGCACTTAAATGGCAGATGAGATTTAATCTAGATAAATGCAAAATTATGCACTTTGGAGTGAACACACAAGTAATTTATACCCTAAATGGTACGGAGTTAGGGAAATCCAAGCAGGAGAAGGATTTGGGAATAATCATAGACTTCAAACTAAGTAACAATGTGCAATGTCAAACAGCAGCCGCCAAGGCCAGCAAAGTATTGGCATGCATTAAAAGGGGAGTTCACTCACGGGATGAAAACATAATTTTGCCTCTGTATAAATCAATGGTCAGACCGCACCTTGAATATGCCGTGCAATTTTGGGCACCTGTCTTAAAAAAAGATATTATAGCGCTAGAGAAAGTGCAGAGACGGGCAACTAAATTAATAAGGGAAATGGAAGGGTTAAGTTATGAGGAAAGACTAACAAGCTTAAACCTGTTTAGTTTAGAGAAACGGCGACTTTAGAGGGGATCTGATAACCTTATATAAATATATACGGGGCCATTATCAACCATTGTCTGATAACCTATTCATTAACAGGTCTATACACAGGACAAGAGGTCATCCATTTAGTAGGGATGTGCGTTTCGGGTTTCGGAATTTCGGAATTTTCACGAAATTTCCCGATTCGTGTTTTCGGATGCGGCCGATTTTCCGAAAATTTTTAGATCCGAAAATGGCAGATCCGAAAAGTTTTCCGAGCCGAAACAAAATATTTTTGGAATTTTCGAATGTACTTGAAATGTGTCAAATCGAAATTTATTGCTTTGAAATGAGGAGAACAGACGTTCCGAAAATTTTCGAAAATACGAAAAGTCGATACAAAAAACGAGCTAAGTAAAATACGAAAAATGGTCGATATTCCGAAACCATGTACAATTCCGAAAAACGAAAATTTCCGAAAATACGAAAAGTCGATACAAAAAACGAGCTAAGTGACATGAAAATACGAAAAATGATCGAAATTCCGAAAAAATGTACACAAAAAACGAGTCGAGCCGAACCGAATCGAAACAGAAATCGGTCGAAACGAGCTGAATCTAAAAGTTTAAAAATCCGAAAAATCGTATCGAACCGAAAAAAAAATCGGTGCACAAGCCTACTGCATTTAGACTGGAAGAAAGAAAATTTAGCTTAAAGCATTGGAAGGGTTATTTTACGGTGAGAACAATAAAGCTGTGGAGGTGGTTGGGTCAGAGTCTGTACAGACTTTTAAAAAATGACTGGATGACTTCCTGCAGACACAGAATATTAAGGGTTATAATATTTAATATGTGGGTAAAAGCTTCTTGATCCAAGGAGAAATCTGACGCCATCTGGGGTCAAGAAGGAATTTTTTCCCAGTATGTTGCATATTTCAGACTGGGTTTTTTGCCTTTTTTTGGATCAACAGCAGTAGGTTATGTGGGAGAGGCTGAACCTGATGGACGCATGTCTTTTTTCAGCCTATATAACTGTAATTATGTAACCTCAAGGATCTCTTTCGTGTTCCATTTGCTGCTAGATATTCCTTCCTTGTCAAGTCTGGTTGACCCTGTTATTTGTGTACGTTTTCTCCCGTTCACCCGCACCCTGTACTCTGTATAATTAGAAGGCCATCCAAAGGACCTTTTTCCCAGCGCAGGGCTTTACTCTTGTGTCTTGTCTGGTTCTGTTTAATCCTGTGTACAGGGTCCTGCAATATGCAGGACACATACCAGCCTAAAGGGCTTAAAACACTCAGCAGCACGGTCCCCCCTTTGGCACCTGAGGAGGGCCACCGTAACAGTTACGCAGGTAGCATAGAAGCCAGCATTGGGAAGAAAAGCTTCGGGAGTTCAGGAGTCCCTGAGTCAAAGAGGAGGAAGAGGAGCAGCAAGAGAGAAAAAGGGGGCGTAAAATCACCCCCCCAAAAAATAATAATAATTGGGCATGGCTGTCAGCAGGATCTGCCCAATTATTTAACCTCCCTGGTGGTATTCCCGAGTGTGACTCGGGGTTAAATTTCACTACCGTGAACGGTAACCCCGAGCCACACTCGGGCTGCATACTCCCCTCATCCTGCGCTCCCTGGCTGTCCCCCGCAGTGTGATCGCGGCGAGTTGCTTCCTGGTAAGGCTCCCTGCGAGTCACACGATGCAGGGGGGCGGAACCAGGCAGCAAACTTAGAAAAAAATTGTGCATTGGAATACAGTTTATGTTTTGAACGGCCACTAGGTGGCACTACCGGATAAGAAACAGACCATACATAGTCTCATCCTTGTTTTCAGACAGATTTCAGTGTTTTTTGTTTTATTTTATTGAATATCATTTATTTGCATGATTTTGGATAATTATTTTTGGGATAATAAATTATTATGTCATGTTTCAAACTTTATCGGAATCAGTGTATTTACTATTTTATTTATTTATAAAGGGGATTTTACCAATAAGGACTCTTGCTTGCACGGATTTCAGTGCGTGATTATTATTATTATTATTCTTTATTTATAAAGCGCCAGCATATTCTGCAGCGCTGTACAATAAGCACAGTATAGACAGGGTTACAATACATTGAACAACATTTGACAAACAGTACAGGAGGAGATGAGGGCCCTATTCCCGTAGGAACTCACAATCTAGGAGGGTTGGGGTTGGAAACAGGAGGAGAGGACTGTAAGGTGAGAGTGATTGATGGTTGTGTCAGTGAGTTGGGTGGTAGGCTTCCCTAAATAGGAATGTTTTAAGGGAGCGTTTGAAGGAAGAGAAGTTAGGGGAAAGTCTGACAGTACGAGGGAGAGCGTTCCAGAGAGTGGGGGCTGCACGTGAGAAATCCTGCAGTCTATCGCGGGGAGAAGCTAGGTGCAGGTCACTGTTTGACCTTAGGGAGCGGGCTGGGGTGTATCTGGTGATTAGTGAGGACAGGTAGTGGGGCGCTGAGTTAGTGAGGGTTTTGTAGGTAAGGATAAGATTTTGAACTTAATTCTGCAGTGGATGGGGAGCCAGTGAAGGGACTCGCAGAGGGGAGCGGCAGAGACAGAGTGGCGGGTGAGGTGAATTAGCCTGGCGGAGGCGTTCAGGATGGATTGTAGGGGGGAGAGACGGGACAGAGGGAGGCCAGATAAGAGATTATTGCAATAGTCGAGTCGGGAGATTACCAGGGCGTGTATGAGTTGTTTTGTGGTGACAGCGGTAAGAAATGGCCGAATTCTGGAAATATTACGCAGTTGGTATCGGCAGGAGGAGGAAAGAGACTGGATGTGGGGGATGAAGGAAAGAGCAGAGTCAAGTGTAACTCCAAGACAGCGAACTTGATTTGATGGGGAGATGGTGATACCCTCCACCGTGATAGAGAAGTCAGGAGGTGGGGAGGCATTAGAGGGTGGAATAAGTAGGAGCTCAGTCTTTGACATGTTGATCTTTAGGTGGTGGGAGGCCATCCAGGAGGAGATGCCAGATAAACAGTCACTGACTTTTGAAAGGACAGGGGGAGAGAGATCAGGGGTAGAGAGGTAGATCTGAGTGTCATCAGCGTAGAGGTGGTAATTAAAGCCAAAGCTGTTGATGATTTTGCCCAGGGAGCGTGATTCCTAATTATTACAGGCTAACTATGTACAAAAACACAAAATCGACGCTTTTAGACACAAAATGTTGAAAAAATTAGACCGCCAGGGAGGTTAAAGTCAAGAAAATGGAACTGTGTCTTTTTAATAGTTTTCCTTTAAAACACTTACTGCTTTTTTTTAGTTTTTCATATACAATGGTGACATATTACCTTATTTGCATCACATGGTGGACTCTTTGAACCCTGCAGCCATCGTCCAGTCTTCCAGTGTTCTTAAAATAAGCTCAATTACCATGTCAACAATCAAGCTGCAGACTAGCCTTGCCCTTTACAGTTGAAAAGATTCTTTGAGAAATATTAAATACCAAATAAAATTGCAGTTTTAATGTATTTAATTAAAGTGAAATTGAGAAAATGTTCCAAACCTGCTAATATTATTCAGCAAAATCCTGAGTGCCTGCTGAAAAAGTAGGTTTGATAACCTACATTAAAAGGCTAGACCTTTGTTTTTGGAAAAAAATTGTTTTTAGATCTAAAAGTGTTTTTTGAATATCCCTAAAAAAAAAAAAAGTTAATGGGAGGGGGAATGGATGGTGTTAAACATTAACCCCCTTTCTCGCCCTTCTCACACCCCCATCAAGTCATTAAGCCTCTAGCTAATGCAGAAAACACACCTTTATTTGAGCACTGGGCTCCTTTGGATATGACATGCTACCAGCATACTGTAAGCCGCAGCAGTCACATGACTTGGGGAGGAAGGCTGGAGTCAGTGTCTATCCAATCCAAGTGCAGTGAGAGCCATTGGGTGGTATCGCTTAGGAAACATTTTGTTTCCTTCATGATATTCAGGATATCAGATCAGTGCTCATTTTGAGGGCCATTCCCCCACACTAGGAGGGCTGAATTAGCCCTCCAAGACCCCCACAAATGGTCACAGTGCCTAGAGTGTCCATTTAAAATCACTATTGTAAGAGATAACATGTATCATAGTAAGACTAACAACAATTACTTATTTTCCTATTGAGCAACAGAAATGATACATTTGTTTGTTATCAATGTGTCCAGTGGCATGTACATCGCGTTGTACAGCATTGATCTGACCACATCAGCTTCTGCAGTGGCATTGCCTGCAGGTTGCATGTGTCATCCTGATTTGGCGTAGCTATTCATCTGAAAACTGTCCAGAAGGTAGATAAATGATGTGGTTGATGAAGGTAGACCAGGTTGCCCCTGGGCTCATTGATTTGGAGACCTCTTCTCTCCGAATGTATTCCTGCTGAATGTTCTGGGAGAACTGTAGATCATCAGGCTTCTGATCACCGTTTGCATCTTGTTCTTTTAAGTGGAGATGGGTCACTGTAGCATCAGTTTGACCTCTTCACACTTCAATAATCCTGGTGTTATTAGTACCACTGGAGAACTCGCCCACTGAGCAGCACATATTGACCTTTCCATTATAAAAATTAATCTGAAGGTTAATGGTGTGTCTGAGCTGGACGAAATAACACAGACGCCCTTGTTCAGGTCTGTCCTTTATTACTACAAACCAAAATTAAAGTGTACATGAAGGTGTTAAAGGGACCCAAGCTGCATTACAAACAAAACCACTTTGTAAAACAAATGCTGCTTTTTCTTTTATCTCCGTTTGATGTAAATAGATAAATTTAGTTTTTTACCTCTTGTTTCAATTCTATGGACTTTTCCCATGATGCAACATTTACCAAAATTTTATGGTGATTTTTTTTTTTGTGTGTGACTGTGCTTTATCTTCTACAGTAGTTAACAGTTAACGCAGCAGGGGGTCTATTGTTCTCCAGGCTAAATGAGATAAGCGATGGCAGCTGAATGAGATAAGACAAGGAGCTTAAATTCTATGGGTTGTGCCCATTGAATACATCGCACACATTACAATACAATGATATGAGTCAGTGATCAATCCATTCTATGGCCAAAGGCACACAATGAGGAGTAAGTGATGGAAAGATACTGTGTGGCGGCAGTTTACAAAACAAAATATCACACAATGGATGCACCCAGTGACACATATAGAGGAAAATATCACACAATAGATGCACCCAGTGACACATATAGAGGAAAATATCACACAATGGATGCACCCAGCGACACATATAGAGGAAAATATCACACAATGGATGCGCCCAGCGACACATATAGAGGAAAATATCACACAATGGATGCACCCAGTGACACATATAGAGGAAAATATCACACAATGGATGCACCCAGTGACACATATAGAGGAAAATATCACACAATGGATGCACCCAGTGACACATATAGAGGAAAATATCACACAATGGATGCATCCAGTGACACATATAGAAGAAAATATCACACAATGGATGCACCCAGCGACACATATAGAGGAAAATATCACACAATGGATGCACCCAGTGACACATATAGAGGAAAATATCACACAATGGATGCACCCAGTGACACATATAGAGGAAAATATCACACAATGGATGCACCCAGTGACACATATAGAGGAAAATATCACACAATGGATGCACCCAGTGACACATATAGAGGAAAATATCACACAATGGATGCGCCCAGCGACACATATACAGGGTTATCCAAAGAGATCCGAATTGTGGCCAAAAGGTAGCCGTACAGTGAAAGTCAGCGTTCGGTTACCTTTCCTGGCCATTTGGCTATTCAGAGAGCAGGCAGTTCACCAAATCTTGGCGAATTGCCTGCACATACGGTGCCTGTTCGAGGGCAGTGAAAACCCCATAGAGAAGCAATGATTTGTCTACTCAGAGAACAAAAAACAGCAGTGAAAAGTTGCCGAATTGCCCTGCTGTTCAGTGGTTTCATTCGACAGATTTATTCAGGAGAATCCCATAGGCTTCAATGTTAAAAATATTCCTGTTTCAATCCAATATCTAATAAACCCTTTGATTATAATATTCTGCAGTAAAAGTCTCTTAATATATAGATTTTTTTTAGGATTTTTCTTTAGGCATTTTTCGGGATTTGTTTGCAATTTTTTTTTTTTTTTTAAATCGTTTTTTTCTTTTTTCTGTGACAGCCCTTTTTATTATCATTCATTGGATATTATATGTAAATGTCAGACATTTTCGTTCTGTAATTTCTTTGCAAACAGCGTTTCACTTTTCAAACATTCAAGCGTACTGTTTCACTTTTTTCACTCCATTCGTCTGCGGTGTCGGCTTTTTCCAGTGGCTGCTCTGCGCTGTGATCGGCAGCTGCTCGGGGTTTCTCCGGCGTTTTCAGCAGGGTTAATCCAGATTTTTTTGCAGGTTTCGGTGTGCGTTCACCGGGTTTTGCGGTGAGCGTTCGTCGGGTTTGCGGCGTCTTTTCCCTGCACTACGACGGCCCTGTGTTGCTTGCTGAATACATCGCAGGGTCGCCGAAATTGCACCGAATTGAAGAGAACGAAAAGTCACCGAACGTGCGGTGACTTTTCGATTCTTTTTGAATTACCCTGATTAGAGTAAAATATTTTCTTAACTAAACATAGAAGAGAAAAACAAAACACATGTAAGATATCAGCAACATCACATAAACACAATAAGGACATTCCATTTTTTTGGTGGCAGTGGCCCTTTTAATTATTTGGAAGTTCACATCTTAAAACAGAAGTCTAGCCTCCGAGATGTTGCCTACCATTCCCAGAATTCTTTTAATGCAATAGATGGCCAGAGAATTATTGGAGTTGTAGTTCAGAAACATCTGGGGGTTCAAAGTTTGAGATTCCTATTTTAAAATCATATTTATTTGGTTTTCATTCTTTTCCTCTTTTAAGGTTTACGGGTTTTACATTAGCTATTCAGGGACTGGAGGGGGGGGGGGTTAGGCCAAAATAAATTCGATTTGGCGTAAGCAAATGTTCACCTGTATTTTAATTTTTATTTGGATATTTTTTTATGTCAGCGTTGTAACCAGCCGAGGTTTGCGCTGAAAGTTAATAGAACACAATAATTACATTTATTATTAGATTATCGGCTGATTCATATTTCAGTACTGGTCAGGGGCCTCTAGGCATGTGCACGTGTAATATTATGCTCTTGTCCTACCAATAAAACAGCCCCGAGGACTTAAATCTGTGCAGGACATAAAGCAAGATGTCAAATTAACTGTACCAAAATAATGAGTTGGCATTAAATGCTCATTAAACATTGATGAAAGTCAGGCTTTCAATTATCTTCATAAATGGTTCCAGTGTTTGCATACAATTTACTGCCTTTTGCCAAAGATAGAAAAAATATGATTTTTTTTTGCTTTTCTTTTACCTTGGTAGCATGAAATGAAATGTATGTATTTTTGTTATTTCTTTTTCCTGCATACCCAGGACATACTTGAAAACTAGAGAAATCTCAATGTATCCTTCCTGGTAAAATACTTTGCAAATAAATAAATAAATACTGCCCAATCCAATATTTAAAGATTATATATTAATAATTTAGTGATATTGGCTATACCTTGATATGATATAACCAAAATCTGCACAAAAATAATATTTTATACTTTCATAGGTACACAAAAAAAAAGGTTAATTGCTCTTTGTATGCTATAAACATAGGTGGAGCAAAAATAATAAAAAGAGAAACTTAGATTTATTACTATCCTTTGGCACTTAAAACAAAAGTACTATTTAATTTCAGAAATTAGTTCAGGAAATGCAATTATATTTGTATAAATGCTCACAGGTCGCATAGTAATGTAATGCTCTACTCGAATGTTGCGCAGTAATACAATGATCTACTCACATGTTGCAGAATAATACAGTGCTCTACTCACATGTTGCAGAGTAATATAGTGCTTCACTCATGTTGCAGAGTAATGCAATGTTCTACTCACATGTTGCAGAATAACACAATGTTCTACTCACATGTTGCATAGTACAAAGCTCTACTCACATGTTGCAGAGTAATGCAATGTTCTTCTCACATGTTGCAGAGTAATGCAATGTTCTACTCACATGTTGCAGAGTAATGCAAAGTTCTACTCACATGTTGCAGAATAATACAATGTTATACTCACATGTTGCAAAGTAATGCAATGCTCCACTTACATGTTGCAGAATAAAAAATGCTCTACTCATATGTTACAGAATAATACCAGCTGGGTGAAGTAGAGTTATAACCGTGGAGAGAGACTGTGGAGACACAGGTTCGATCCTGGCAAGAGCACCTCTCCAGTAAGTGTCCTTGGGCAAGACACCTAACGGTACACATACTCGCCACCCAGGACATACTTGAAAACGAGAGAAATCTCAATGTATCCTTCCTGGTAAATTACTTTCTCAAAAAAATAAATAAATATATAGTGCCCCACTCACATGTTGCAGAGTAATGCAATGATCTATTCACATGTTACAGAGTAATGCAATGGTCTATTCAGATGTTGTAGAATAATGCAATGGTCTAATAGCATATTGCAGAGTAATGCAAAACCCTATGATAAGTGTACCTATTGAAGAAGCTATGACAGGTTGCTCAATGTCTTCGCACCATGTATTATTTTCAATGATTTGCACTGGAAGTATAAAGAAATCATATGGAAGGTTGAGAGAAAAGAAATGTATCCAAGTTACGGGACCCTTTTGTAGTACATATTTTCTTTTAAAAAATACATCTCTGAGTGATTCTTTGTGTCTGTTTGGAAGGCAACAAATGTTGAAGAAGGAGATAGTTTAACATGAAGCTCCTCCTCAGCAATGCTATTTTCTTTCCTTGGACTGAATTATCAGTCATGCACAATGAGAAGCCATCATGTTAATCATATAGTGTACTCTTGGTTGTCATACTCCCTCCTCCCCCAGATACTCCCTCCTCCCCTGAACTACAATTCCCATGATTATCTTACCATATTTTGCATTCAAAGTGTTATGGAAATTGTAGGCCAACGACATCTAGAGGGCCGGAGTTTGACAGTACTGGTATAAGTTATCCTTCTAACTCCTTTACCTTTGATCCTGTAGGATGGTGATTCTTTAGTCTGTAGGTTTGATGAGTCTTTTTTTCAGACCTTTTGCCATACAGACTTTTCATTTTAAACATACAGTAGTTCCATAAATTATGTTTTGCGAGTTTCTTATTACCCTGGAAATAAGTTCACACTTGACACAGCTGTATATTTTTTGCGGTTTCCTGCACACTATTGTCTGCATGTCTTACACTCCTTTAGTGACCTTTAAAGTGCCTGCCTACACATTGGACATCACATTATTTATAGATCTCTTTCAAGTGTTTTTTTAAAGGTATCATAATAATATAATATGTGTGATAATACCCTTATTAGGTACCTGTAGAAAGTAGGTAGTGGTCTCATCATTTCTTCTTGCACCGTTTCTCTGCAATGTCTAAACACCACTAAATCCCAGATGGTGGTTCCAGTCACATGATCTGTGTTGCAAACTGGTTTCCTGTTGTAATGGCGCATCTTCACCTTACCTGACTCTGTATATTGTTGCTGTGTATCATCCTGACAGACGTTTGTAAACCTTTGTTTCTGTTATAATGAACATAGAACTACTGAGTTTGAAACTAACAGCGGAAGACGTGCAATCCTTGTAACGAAATGAAAAAGTACACATTGACATGCCTCCCAGATAACCATATTTTTATATTTACAATGGTTTTATTGTTTATATTATCCAGAAATAAATCAACATATGTTTCATTATGGTTTAATAGTTGGATCTGTCATTAAAAGTAGGGATGAGCTGTTCGGTTCGATCAGTTCGGAGTTCGATTCGAACATTGGCCGTTCGAAAGTTTGCGAACTTCGAACCTTTTGGGATGTTCGCCAAAAGTTGGAAACAAAAATGTAGATTTTTTTTAAAAAAAAAAATGCTTTAAAAATCCTAAAAAATCTAAAAATAAAGAGACTCTTTACTGCAGAATATTATAAGCAATGGTTTATTAGATATTGAATTAAAATGGGAATATTTTTAACATTGAAGCCTATGGGATAAAACATTCTTGTTGCTAAAACATCAGGCAGACGAGGCCCTCTAATCAGGCACTATAGAGGGCAGCCCGCTGGAGCCTCCCTCCCAAGAACCCCTTGAGGAGCATGCAGCCGCAAGATTACAGAGCTGCGACTGTGTGGGCTGGCCAGCCGGGTGCATGTGGCAGAGAGGTGGCGCAGGGACTCCAGGGAGGGAGCCACGGCACACCCCCCCTTCTCCACAACCAGGATCCAGGGAGCCCCCACTGACCACCAGGCTAAGGTAAGGCTAGGGTCAGACTAACGCATTTTTATGTTGTCTGTGAAAAAGTGCGTTCGAACGAATGGACGCATTTTTTCACAGAATACGTGATAGTGGTCATACTATGCGCATTTTCGTCCGTGATTTTGTACGGATCATCAATAAAACACTTTTTGTGTCTGGACGTTATGTTGGCCGGACATTAGCAGCGTCTGACGTCTCCTAATCACGCACACACGCCGCTAGCGGACGCAGCGCACTCTGTACGTCAGTACCTGCGGTTTCACGTTCTCGAAAAAATGCGTTCATTTTCCACTTGCGTTGCGCAGCCGGACTTTTGTGCGACCGTACTTCGTATATTGGCCGTCATTGCCCGGCATCTGCTGCTAGCACGGCCGTGATTAAGTGCGCCAGAACGCGCGTTCGCACTGCCTCAGTCTGACCCTAGCCTAAGGCGACACATTTTTAAAAAAAATAAAATCCGAGGACATTTTTAAATGTCCCCAGCAACATAGAAAGAAAAAAAAAAGTTTTATTTTAATACTCACCTGATTCCTGGATCCACAAACTGTAGAGGTGCTGCCCGGCAGTGCGCGGAATCATATGTTGCATTAATTATACTGTAAGGCTGGGTTCACACCTGCGTTTTTTTTACACGCGCAATACGTGCGTTTTTTAATGTGCGTATCGGGAAAACGTAAAAAACATGCGAACGCGCATTGCAGCGCGTTCACGGCCATAGACTGCACGCTCTGCAATACGCCCCAAAGAAGCTCCTGTACTTCTTTGGGTATAGGACGTTTTACAGCGCATTCCTGCGTGCTGTAAAGTGCCCAGGTATCAACGGGTCCCATAGCAAATAATGGGATTTCCCTGTTTATGCATTTTACAGCGTGCAGGAACGTGCTGTAAAATGCTTAGGTGTGAACCGGGCCTTATGGTGCTGCCCGGCAGTGTGAGGATTCATATCCTGCATTAATTATTCTTCTTACAAATTTGGTTACTTATCCCGTTTGCGTTTAGATTGTAATATTGTGACATCCAGGGCCCCGGGTGGCGATCGGGGGGGGGGGCCCAGACACATGGTGCCGCCAGCTGACCGAATGCCAGGAGCTCCAGCGGCACCCAGCGCAGCTGTGAGTGATCAGGAGGCAGGGCGCGGCGTGATGACACAGAGCCGCCGTGACTGGTGTGTGCCAATTCTCACCATATACAGTAGCGCAGTACTTGTGCCTAAACGTTGTTGAGCTGGTTTTTTATAACAACTACTCTTGTTCTGTGCCCCTGTCTGGTATATTCCGCTGCTTGTTACTGCTGGTGCACTTCCATCCTGCCATACACTATAGCGCAGTAATATTTGGGTGCACTGCCACTGACGCCTATATTACCAGATTCATATAATTTTAATATTGGACCGCAGGGTCCAACCCTGCACTCTTCCACAATACCAGAGGGGTTACTTACGGTGTGAAGGCACTTGCATCCACCAAAGGCACAATATTTGGGTGCATTGCCACTGACGCCTATATTACCAGATTCATATAATTTTAATATTGGACCGCAGGGTCCAACCCGGCACTCTTCCACAATTCCACAGAGGGGTTACGGTGTGACGGCACTGTTGCCGACACTAAAGGCCAAATTTTAAAGCACCTATTGTTACTTTCATCCAAAGCCTGCATAAGTTTCACAATAATTTAGCCACAAAATCACTAAACTTGTTCTGCATGTCCTAAAATGTCTTTTCATACAGACTGCTGCCCCAAGCAGTTGTTTATGAATAGATTAAAGGAAAACCGTTTACCGTCATTTGAAATGTAATTTTTTTGTTTTTAAATGTTTCTATACATCCTAAAAATCCGCCACTTCACGGGCAGGTTATGGGGACCTCCTAGGCACGATATTTGAAGGAATTTTTCTTTTTTATTTTTAACACTTATTTCATGGAAAACTCACTTTTCCTTTAGAAACTTTTTTTTTTAACTTTTTGTCCTTGTTTCCTGTCCCCCAGGGCACTACCCGGACCCCCATACACCTTTTATGGCAAATATCTTGCATATATGCCCTCTTGGAGGGCACGCTAAAAATCGAACTTTCGAGTCCCATTGACTTGCATTGAGTTCGGTTCGAGTTCGAGTTCGAACTCGAACTTTTGAAATTGTTCGAGTTCGAATGCGAACCGAACACGGGGGTGTTCGGCTCATCCCTAATTAAAAGGACACTAGCACCAAAAAATGAAATGTCCTTATTGTGTTTATTGATGTTGCTGATATCTTAGGCTAGGGTCAGACTAACGCATTTTTCACGTTGTCCGTGAAAATGTGCGTTCGAAGAATGGACATATTTTTTCACGGAATACGCAATAGCGGTCATACTATGCGCAGTTTCATCCGTGATTTTGTACGGATCATCAATAAAACACTTCTTGCATCTGGACGTTATGTTGGCCGGACATTAGCAGCGTCTGATGTCTCCAAAACACGCACACACGCCGCTAGCGGACGCAGCGCACTCTGTACGTCAGTACTAGTGGTTTAACGTTCTCGAAAAATGCGTTCATTTTCCACTTGCGTTGCGCAGCCGGACTTTTGTGCGACCGTACTTCGTATATTGGCCGTCATTGCACGTCATTTGCTGCTAGCACGGCCGTGATTAAGTGCGCCAGAACGCACGTTCGCACTGCCTCAGTCTGACCCTAGCCTTACATGTGTTTTGTTTTTCTTTTGTATCTTTAGTTAAGAAAATATTTTCCTCTATATGTGTCACTGGGTGCATCCATTGTGTGATATTTTCCTCTATATGTGTCACTGGGTGCATCCATTGTGTGATATTTTCCTCTATATGTGTCACTGGGTGCATCCATTGTGTGATATTTTCCTCTATATGTGTCACTGGGCGCATCCATTGTGTGATATTTTCCTCTATATGTGTCACTGGGTGCATCCATTGTGTGATATTTTCCTCTATATGTGTCACTGGGCACATCCATTGTGTGATATTTTCCTCTATATGTGTCACTGGGCGCATCCATTGTGTGATATTTTCCTCTATATGTGTCACTGGGTGCATCCATTGTGCGATATCATTGTGTGTATCTTTCCATCACTTGCTCCTCACTGTGTGGCTTTGGCCATAGAACGGCCATAGAATGGAGTGAATGGGTCAGTCACGACCCACATCATTGTATTGTGTGGGATGTATTCAAAGGATATTACCAGTGGGCAGATTAGAATTTAAGCTCCTGCTCTCCAACCTGGGGGGACCCAATTTATGTTGCACGCTGGGAGCGTGATGTGGGGGATGCCCTGCCCAGTGAAGAATGGGAGGATATTTGGGACAATGTGGCTCACTGCTCCATCAATGTGGCCCATCAGGAACAGGCTTACAAGATGCTGTTTCGCTGGTATGTTACCCCTCACAACTTTCTCACATGGACGGGTCTTCCTCTGACTTATGCTGGAGAGGTTGCGGCACTAAGGGCTCGTTCTACCACATGTGGTGGACATGCCCCCTGATCCGACACTTTTGGCTTCAAATTCATGCTCTCATCCAAGAGGTCCTACAGTGTGGAGTGGCTTTAGACCCATGGACATTCCTTCTTCACCGCACCCAGGACACCTATCGAGACCGGAGAATAAGCTGTTGCATAAAATAGTCATGGCGGCTAGAAGAGCGGTGGCCCAAGGCTGGAGATCTGTGTCCCTTCCGTCTATGGCGCAGGTGTACCTTCGGATTAGAGATAATATGGACATGGATTGTTTATCGGCTCTTGTACATGATACCATGCCCCAACATAGTAAGATTTGGGACCCCTGGCTGGAGTTTGATGTGGGTTAAGAGCTGGACTGCTTGTTTTTTTGGCGGGATATGATACCTGGGTTATGCACTCCTTTGGGGCGGCACCCTATCCCCTTCCCCCTCCTCCCCCCTTATGAGGTCTCTTCCTCTCTCTTTTTCCTCCATGTTTGTGCTTCTTTGATCTTTTTCTTATTTCTTCTTTTACCCCCTCTTCGGGGCCTCCCCCTGCGGTCCTATGGCAGGGGCTCCTCAGGGCTAACCAGTAGCAATCTCTAAAATTGTGGTTTTGTGATAAGATGCCCTTGTTGTCTTTGAAAAATGGAAAATAAAGAATTATAAAAAAAGAATTTAAGCTCCTTGTTTTATCTCTTTCAGCTGCCATCTCTTATCTCAGGCATCCTGGAGAACAATGGACCTCCTTCTGCCTTATCTAATCATCTTCTCCTCCACCTAATTAACTGTTAAATACTGTGAAAGATAAAGCACAGCAGTAAAGTAAAACTTTTCAACAGATTTTGGTGAATGTTGCATCATGGGAAAAATACTCAACATAGAAACAGGAGATAAAACGTTTAACTTTATTTTTCCTTTTTACATGCGATCACTTTATAAAACACATGCTGCTGTTTTTTGTGTAATGTGTTCTATAGTGTGTTTTATAACGTGGTTTATAGTGTTTTTTATAATGAGTTTTATAGTGTGTTTTATAAGGTGTTGTTTGTTGGACGCAAGTAATCTAATGACAGTTTATGTAAATGGAAGTGTCCCTTTATACACTGAACTGGATGAAGACAAAATATGAGTGTGGAAAGGCTCCTCTGGCATGACATTAGGCTGTGAGAATGACACGTGTAACTCAGTCAAAATCCTGCCTTGAGATTAGAGAACACAACCATTCCATGACCATTATTAAATCTGGCATCTACTAATCTCTTGGTATTTCTCCAAGCATAACTCAATGTAAATACGCAAGAGATCTCCTCTTCTTACATTTGAGAGATCCACTCAATAATGTCATCATGAGGAGGACTTCAAGAACGAATGTTTGTCAATACATCTCATGACTTGACTTTATTCTTTATATGTTTTGCCAATACTGTTAAAACTTTTCAATATTCTTAAATGATACATTGAATCATATGCAGATATGCCGGAGAGTTGGAGAGCGTTGGACAGTGTATAAAGGGTCTGAATCATATGCAGACATGCTGGAGAGTTGGAGAGCATAAGATGTCAATGGTTTTACGGTGGAAAGATTGATTTTATAAGAAATCATTTTGCACTTTCAGCCAGAGAAATGTGACACTCACTTTCAAAAGAGAGTCCAATTTTTTGTATGTTTTTCTGCGTATTTTAAAATAATTTTAATGAGCTGGAAGCAAATCTTTTAGACAAGGGTACAAAGTCTCAGCAATGAATTTAAATGCAATTAAAATATTGGCTTTTGGAAGTTGGAATGAAATGAGGGAATCGTTTTCACTTCCCAATGTCTGAAAGTAAATCAGGAAGAATTGTAGCATTTGGTTTTGTAGTCATGATTTGTCCACATTTTTGGTGATTGGTCAATTTTTCCCAAATATTGAATCAATGAAATGCTACAGGAATGAAACTAATGATTTTTCGTCCTGTGAGTCATACGTTCGTTCTCCGCTAAGTGTTTTTTGGCCAGCATCTGCAATCTGGCTGCCACTGTGCATGATAAGAAATGCAAACAATCAGAGCTGTCCAGCTTTATTTTCTGTTACCAGGCAGAACAGACAAACCAACCAATTAGAAGGCTCTATGCTAGTCACGGGATGGTCTTTGGTTCAGGTTGATTGGACATGTAAGTCCAAAACATCTGGAGGGCGACCGTTGACAATCCTTACCTTATAAAGTCAATCTCCTTGGGGAAGTTGAGTTATATTTTTAATGTCATGGTTTAAAGTTTTTCTTCTCTTTTCTTCAATAAACATTTTTACATCTCAGTTTATTATGGATTTTTAAGGCTTTTTTTTTAGGCCGAATAAAAAAATAAATATTTAGGATTGAAAAGTATATATTTTTTTCTACAGGTATTAGATTGTTGGACTCCTTTGCTATTATTTGTTTGAGGAGGATAAGTATTTTTTCTTTTTATTATTTATGAGTGGATAGGAGCTTGGGGACCCTAGCCCAGGACTTGAACAGCCTCCACCCCCGATGCCCATGGCACTCAATTCTCAATTCTGCAATGGTTATATATACTATAAATGCATTGCTCACATATCCTGCTTGTGGGGATTTGTAGTGATCATAATGAGATTATCATCAATGCAATATCTGTATGTGCTGCATAATGCCTGTGTATGGCAATTACAGCAACACCTTGTATCTGTATGTGCTGCATAATGCCTGTGTATGGCAATTACAGTAACACCTTGTATCTGTATGTGCTGCATAATGCCTGTGTATGGCAATTACAGTAACACCTTGTATCTGTATGTGCTGCATAATGCCTGTGTATGGCAATTACAGTAACACCTTGTATCTGTATGTGCTGCATAATGCCTGTGTATGGCAATTACAGTAACACCTTGTATCTGTATGTGCTGCATAATGCCTGTGTATGGCAATTACAGTAACACCTTGTATCTGTATGTGCTGCATAATGCCTGTGTATGGAAATTACAGCAACACCTTGTATCTGTACTGTACAGGGATTTACACTCATTATAACTCCCTGAATCTTATCCCTGTACAGCAGTGACTGACCCCACAGCTCTCCCTGTATTCTGCCAACTCCCTGGCTGCTGGAATGCCACAGTAATTTTTTTTATAACTTTTTGTTACAGTGAGGATGTGGGCTGCTCCTTGTAGCTCCTGTGCAGCGAGACAGGGTGTCAGGAGTGAGGTCTAAATGAGAATGTAACATATCCTCAGTGAAAACATTAGTCCTGCTTTACAGAGTGTGTAAATGTATTTGCAAAGGCTAGATTTCATTGTATAATATTTGTCAATGTAAAATTATATACACATGATTTGGTACGGAAAGGGTGAGTTATGTAAAATAACTCTATAGCAAAGATGACATTGAAGAGAACTGGACTAAGGAAGGGTTCCTTTCTTGGGAAGACTTAAAAATGTTGGCCGTAAATTAAAGTAACACCTAAACTAATAACAAGGGAGAGATAGGAGTGTTAGGGGAAACTCTGATACCTTTAATATAGCATCTGGGTATTCTATAAAACCTTGGAAGGAAAATATTATTTATATGAACTCTATTAACCCCTTCACTAGTAAGTGATTTTTTAAAAAAAAACAAAAAAACACTGTCAGGAACCAATGGTTTTGTGGGAACTCATTTACAATTAATTATAAAGAATTAAATATTTGGGAATATTCCCAAAGCAATCCTTACTGTAATAACCTATTTGTCAAGGAGATGTCGTCATCTACTGGCCAAAAGGAGTTACTGCAGTTCCAGGCTCCGTGCAGGATCAGCTGGGGAGACGTCAGTTAGAGAAATTCCCCAGATGGTTTTAAAAAGTGTTAGCACCTTGGGCGTCATGCCTACGGCGCTACAACGTCAGGGTCATGTTCCGGAGCCCAAATGTAAACAACATTTGTTTACAACAAACAAATTTATTTTGCAAAGATACACATAGAACCAGATCCTGTTAACACGATCTTGAGCTGCTGTGTCTGCTGCTGCTGCTGATCGTGTAAACATGATCCCAGTAATGAAGGGGTTGATAGCTAGACCAAGATTTTCACCATCAGCGTACTTTAGTGGTCTGTGATGTCTGTCATCAAAACTATAGATGTATCCAGATTTACTCACTTTAACCCTAAAGTGCTTATAGGGATTTGGGTTTTCAGCCAATCGTTATTCCGATACTAGTGTTCCGATTCATTATATTATACATTTTACAAAACACTGCATTTTTTCATCCATACAAATTAGATTTTCCAAACAAAATAATCAAAAGCAATAAATTTTATTACTAGCACCAAAATAGTAAAGATTTATCAACTAAGCTAATTACTCAATCTGTTCTAATACATCTCTGCTATGTTACAGAACTTTTAGATGAAATGCTTCAGAACATAAATTTGCTATTAAACATGCAATTAATAAGAATTCTATGCTTTCATTTACTTTTACACTCTCCATCTCATATTATTTTTCAATTATATTACATACAATTTATCACATTCGCTGCCAAAGCAATTTTCTACCAAATGTGTTACAGTCATTTCTGATATCAAAGGAGGAAAATAATTAGCAGGAAGAAAACCGTTTCATCTGGAATGTGAATTGGTGGGGACTGTGAGATGGAGAAAATATTTTAAAAATATATATATATTTTTTCATCTTAAGTTTTATGGCAGGAAGCAGGAAATTTTGTATAGGGATTTAATAATTCTAATCAACGTATGTTTTTTTTAAAAAAAAAATTACCTTAAAACGATGGGTTTTCATTTAAAAATTTAATTCTAACATATCTCAAAAACTACTTATCTGAAAAAACTCTGAAATAGGAATTATATAACATTTTTTTAAAAATTCTTAAATAGTATACGAAGGACCATTTTCCTGTCTTATAAATTTGATAAAATTCTAATTATTCACTTAATTAATAAATTCATATTATTTTTAAAAAAATTATAATTATCATAATTAAATAAATAAAATTGTGATGTGCTCTCAGATATGCTTTATGGGATATTGATTATTGAGTTTTTTTTTAAATTAAAATTGTACTTTTTTTCGATGTTAATTGCTTTATCCGTTCTACACAGATTGCCAAATATTTAATTGGGCGACATCGATGCTGGTTTCCTTTAGACAATTAATTTATTTTAATTATTGTTAATTATATTCCCAACACCTTTTTTTGTTGTTCTTTATTTATTTGCCAATATAGTAAATAAGCTTATTTTGAGTATGGTAGTTTATGCCATGCACATTCCTTATCTCACTTTAATGCGTTGGCGCTCCCTGATTTTTTTCTTCACTTTGGACTACTTAACGTCTCAATTACGGAAACATTTGAACATTATTAAAGTAAGATATATGCAAGTCTAACACGTTCACAATCACTTTGTTTCCACCTCTTAAAGAAAGCTTTTTCATTGAAGAGTCACAAAAGGAAGCGTTGCAAGAGATTGTCTCTGCCAATCAACACTGGGGGGGGGGGTTCTACTGTTCTGGATTTGCAAAACTGTGTTTAACTAATAGATATTCTTCAACCGGACGACAAGTATGGTGTTTCACTATGGTAATTGTAATCTGGGCAGACTTTTTGTACGAGTTTGTAGTCTATGCTGAAAAAAGCGATATAAATGCAAATGACTTTGAATGGCTTGGAGCACAACCAAGAGACGTGACTCTGCGTCTGCTCTTGGTAACAGATTTTAGAGGGGTCAAAGTTGCACAAGGCGGTCTTTTTCGCTCTGTCCGTTTTCTCATACTCAATCCGGCAGTTAAAAGACTTGGTATCCTTGTTCTCGAGAGTCGACTGGGCAGATGTCTCAAATTCCACCACTTTGGAAGGTGGAACAAGACTGACGGAGACGTTCCCGAGTCCGGTTGAGTTGTGTCGGAAGTACACGCTGAAGGTGCCGTTCCCGTGATCTACAATTTTTCCGGTGATGAGTAGATTCAGTTTTACGGTCTTGATGTTTGAGTGAAAATCTCCCCACCCAAACATCTTCTTGAACTTGCCTGTTTTGACTATCGGCCTGCGTTTAGTTCGTATGAGGGACTCTTGGGTGTCGGTAATGTTGGCCAGCCAGTTCCAGAAGTTCTCTACTGTATCCATATAAGACATCTGACCTTGCCTTTGAAGAGTAGATTGTTTAACAAACAGACGGAGTGGACTATGAAGTCTGGCATGGGCAACGGTGTTTACCAAACCTTCATCTGGATCCTTGTCTTCCCACTTCAAAGCTCCTGTTGCTCCTAATACTTGTTTGTTGTCACACACAATCTGTTGAAACAAAATGACAGTTGAAGTTGTAATAATGAAAGTCATTGTACTGACTGTAACCTAGTTTATTCATTCATGTTGACATCTTGTTATCACATCTCACTTAACCCCTTCACTCCCAAGCACTTTTCATTGAAAAACAGATAATATCATAACATTGATATGAAGCATGGGATGTTACGTTAACAATTAAATACAGGGTAAAAATAGAAATATTGCACAGAAATTGCTGTCCTGAGATAGATAAAAAATGTAAATAATGTAAATTTGCTCAAATTGAAATTTTTAATGTATTCATTTATCCTTTCCAAAAATATTCTTGCAGTGAAAGGTTCTAAACTCTATCTTGTGTCCTTTATCTTACACAATTTCAGGTGAGGTCTGCATTATCAGCATACAGGCAGAAATTACTTCTTAAAAATAGTTAATAATGGTGAAATCTCCTGCTTATGGGGATTTGTAGTGATCAGAATGAGATTATTAGCAATGCAATATCTGTATGTGCTGCATAATGCATGTGTATGGAAATTACAGTAACACCTTGTATCTGCTGCATAATGCCTGTGTATGGCAATTACAGCAACACCTTGTATCTGTATGTGCCTCATAATGCCTGTGTATAGCAATTACAGCAAAACCTTGTATCTGTATGTGCAGCATAATGCCTGTGTATGGCAATTACAGTAACACCTTGTATCTGTATGTGCCGCATAATGCCTGTGTATGGCAATTACAGCAACACCCTGTATCTGTATGTGATGCATAATGCCTGTGTATGGCAATTACAGCAACACCCTGTATCTGTATGTGCTGCATAATGTCTGTGTATGGCAATTACAGCAACACCTTGTATCTGTATGTGCTGCATAATGTCTGTGTATGGCAATTACAGCAACACCTTGTATCTGTGTGTGCTGCATAATGCCTGTGTATGGCAATTACAGCAACACCTTGTATCTGTATGTGCTGCATAATGTCTGTGTATGGCAATTACAGCAACACCTTGTATCTGTGTGTGCTGCATAATGCCTGTGTATGGCAATAACAGCAACACCTTGTATCTGTATGTGCTGTATAATGCCTGTGTATGGCAATTACAGCAACACCTTGTATCTGTATGTGCTGCATAATGCCTGTGTATGGCAATTACAGCAACACCTTGTATCTGTGTGTGCTGCATAATTCCTGTGTATGGCAATTACAGCAACACCTTGTATCTGTATGTGCTGCATAATGCCTGTGTATGGCAATTACAGCAACAACTTGTATCTGTATGTGCCTCATAATGCCTGTGTATGGCAATTACAGCAACACCTTGTATCTGTATGTGCTGCATAATGCCTGTGTATGGCAATTACAGCAACACCTTGTATCTGTATGTGCTGCATAATGCCTGTGTATGGCAATTACAGCAACACCTTGTATCTGTATGTGCTGCATAATGCCTGTGTATGGCAATTACAGCAACACCTTGTATCTGTATGTGCTGCATAATGCCTGTGTATGGCAATTACAGCAACAGCTTGTATCTGTATGTGCCTCATAATGCCTGTGTATGGCAATTACAGCAACACCTTGTATCTGTATGTGCTGCATAATGCCTGTGTGTGGCAATGGGGACGCTAACGAGGAAAATCTGCCCCTGTAGATTTCCCTGTAGTGTCCCATCGATTGCTCAATATTCTGGGGGAAGGCGCTACCTCGGCACTTTCCCCGGGAGCACAACGCTAACCACTGGTATACTCATTGTAGCGCTTCTGCACTGCTGCGAGTGTCACATAGGACTCCATACGACTCCATGTTGTGTTGCGATTCCAGGCCATGAGCCCCACCTGATCTCGCCTTTGCGAGATCACGGAGAGACTAGAAACCTATTTGTTCCCACTCTCGCTCTGCTCCTGGCGGCCAGCAGCAGTGTATCGGGCCAACGTTCTCGCCGTGGGATGAGAGGTTGATTTGTTGTTACAAATGATCTGTTATTTCTCTTGTGAACTATTGTATCTGTTGTACCTGGTTTTAATTGTTTTTATACCACTTGCTATAATTGCAAGGTCCTGTTCTTCCTGGTTATCAATAATGTGAAGTGTTATTGTTTATATTGTTATTTGCATTATCTTAATAAAAATATGATTAAAAAAACAAAACAAACAATGATAGGACTTGACGATCGATACCGATTTTGTATCTTTACATCTACAGAACTCAAGACGACAATAATAGATGTAATAATAAAGTTAAGGTGACGGAACAGTTAATATAAACATGTTTAAACCGCTATTTTATGTGTTTAGATTTCAGACATGTTTTATTGGAGGTTCCACAAGAAGTGAAAACTTCAAAACTGGGTACATTTTGGGTGTGACATTTGACTCATTCCTATAGTGGATCGACGGTGAAATAATGAGCGTATGTTACGACCCAGTCATAGCTTTTTTATTGGACTGAAAATAGATAACAAAAAGCGAGCGGCCAAGAGTTTCCTCTCTTCTTGCATGGACTAAGCCCTGGGACATGTAAGAGTTGCAAAAGAACCAATGCATGTGTCAGTCTGCCATGACTATATTCCTGCCTTGCCTTGGAGAACCAGTCCAGGTTTTCATGCTGCTGCACCTGAAGGAAGCCATAGGTGCTTCCCTATCCAGCCCTGATGTTATCCATGACCTGCTACATAGGGGTGTTGCTTCTATATATTGATGTGTTTGCATGCTTGCGCATGGTGCACCATGAAACCCCCCCGGATGAATTCTTGTTTACCCAGTCTTGCATTGACCGAGTTGCCTTTGCCGTATTCCTATGTTCACTACTGCTGCTCTATGCCTATCGTTCATCTAAGTTCTCATTTGTTCCTGTTAGGGATGAGCTGTTCGGTTCGATCAGTTCGGAGTTCGACTCAAACATCGGCAGTTCTAAAGTTGGCGAACTTCGAACTTTTTGGCGTGTTCGGTTCGAGTTTGAAAAAAATTGAAAAAGGTATAAAAATGCTTAAATACTAAAAAATCGAGAAATAAAGAGACTCTTTACTGCAGAATATTATAAGCAACGGTTTATTAGATATTGAATTAAAAATAATGTCTACGTGCAAAGATTCTCACCTCTAAATGACATGTGCTCTCAAACGCCGTAAACAACAGGTGTTAATTAGTGTTTGGAAATAACATGTGCTTTTAATTAGTCTGGTCTAATGAATTTGATACATTGTGTGTAGACTGAGGCTGTCTGGAGGTGTCTCCTGAATATGTATCAAACAACACCTGTGCTTCTGAGAAGTGTTCATTTCTCTACTAAATGTTCCTCTGATATGCTGTTTAACCCCTTAACCCTGCATTTCACTGCTGTGTGCTCAGCTCATTTTTACCGCTTTCGCTCATCATGTTTAAACGTGATTTGAAGCCACATTTTATTAAATGACCCAGACATATTAGATATCGTTCTTTCCGGCAGACTCCGCAGATTCATAATATATAATTTTTATATGTATACGTCATGTCCTGCCTGTATATTATGACAAAAAATGCAATAAAAATTGAATTTTTAATCATCTGCAGTGTGTAAAGTGTTTTTTTTCACATTTCAGCACATGAGCGTTTGCGGTTATGTTTTCTATGGGGTGCGCTTGTACAAAAATTAGAAATGGGGACTTGTTACATTTTGTGGGGGGAATTACGTGATTTTTAGCAAACGCACACCATAGAAAAAAATCATTAGTGCAGCATCATTGTTCACATTATAATTGAAATGTGAACAATATTGCTGCATTAATAAAAATAACACACAAAAAAAAATACATGTTGCAACCCCGTACTATGACCATCATACTTCTCCAGGTCAGGTTCCGGTAATTTTGTGTTTATTTCACTGTGTTCTCCACTAGTGTTTCAGTCAAAGTTGTCTAGTGATGATCTCACCATAGTTTGTATGATAAGTCAGTAGAGGTGACAGATTTTCTTTCTGTGATTAGTTGAAGTTTGCCGTAGCTGAAATAACGTCGAATGCCAGCGCTTTCTGAATGACCCCTTTAGTTTCATAAAGTCTTCTTGCCTCTTCCACCTAAAAGGCGTTGCTCGCATCCACCCCTTTCTTAAGCTAGGCTCTACTAAAATGCTCATCCAAGCTCTTATTATCTCCCTCCTTGACTATTGCAACCCTCTTCTCTCTGGCTTTAAGAGATCCCAGATTCTCCTTCTGCAGTCTGTAATAACTGCCTGTATCAGGCTCATACACCTCCCCTCCCGCACCTCTCACACCTCGCCCCTTTGTCAATCTCTACCCTGACTCCCTGTTTTTTTTAGAATCCAATTCAAATTAGTGGGTGCTCACATACAAAGCTCTCCATAACCGCGACCCTGCCTACATCTCCCTTATTAGCCGGTACATCCCTTTCCGGCCACTTCGCTCTGCCAATGATATGATGCTATTGTCTCCTTGTACCCGCAGCCCCAACTCCCGCCTTCAGGACTTCTCCCGAGCTGCCCCTTTCAATGGAACTCCCTCCCCCGCAACATCAGGCTCTCCCCGTCTCTCCAGTCCTTCAAGAAGCCTCTGAAAACAAATCACTTCAGAGCAGCCTATCGGCTCACCCCATAATCCCCCATTGGACATTTCTTGCCCCATCTTCCCACACAGACCCCCCATGCACCCCGCTACTTCACTTACCCAGGTATTTACCCTCACCTAACGTGTCACCCCTCTCCTCTTAGATTGTAAGCTCTCGAGCAAGGTCCTCTCGCCTACTGTTCTGTTTGTTTAACTTGTATGTATTTTTGTTCTGTCTCGCACATTGTACAGCGCTATGGAACTTGTGAGCACTTTATAAATACTTGTAACTTTAACTTCTTGCCCCTTTAACATCATTGCGCGCAAACAGAATGTACAGAATATAGATTTCACTCTGTTGGAACACAGGTAAATATTTGTTTTTCCGATGTATTAACATAGGGATAATAGAGTCTGTTCTCCCAGCACGGCTTCTCGTATAAATGATTCGCGATCCACAGCATATCAATACACATACCATAAATTACTTTTAAGACCCCTTTATCCACTTCCCCAAATCAACTGACACAAATTGAAGTATTTGCAGACAATAGTGTCTGTTTCGTCAAGCTGTTCAAACTCTTTTATTCCTGAACCACAGACGGCATTAACAAAAAAAAATCATATTTTTTTTTAAAAAAAGGAGCGGGGGAAGGGGAGAAGTATGAAAAAAAAAAATGCTCAACTTAATCTGTCTAGGCATGCTGACGTCCAAGCATTCATCATTACTTGAGTAATTTGCGTCTTGGCAGAGTTTATGAATTTCACAAAGGAATCCACACTTGGTAGATCCGGTGATAGTATTGCCGTTTCGCCGCGCCATTGTGCATTCCTGCAAGATTAATAACATGAATTTGTTTTACATCAATTAAAAGGGCCTTCCTTTGTCTGGAAATGTTGACGGGTCCTGCAAAGCACATCAGGATATATTCAGATTTCCAGTTGCTTTACATGTAAATGAATCCGTTTATACTATTTTTTTTCTCCCTCCGTCTCCTTTTAGTTTATTATAAACAGATTTGTATACATTTATTTTTTTTCCCCTTCCTTCTCCTGTGAGAATTCGGGGACAATGATGTTTTGCATAATTGATTAGGTAGGCGTTTTTTTTTTTTTTTTTTTTAAAATGTCTTATTAAATGGAGCAGCCGATATTGACACATATCATCGACTGCTAGGACACCGGGTTAGTCTTTTGGATACGAAGGAGAAAAATAACAAAAGCTCCAAAAGAGTTCCCCGTACTTCAGAGAATCAATGCTGAATTCAATGCAGTGTCATGGAATTTGATTCCCCGGAGTGAAGGGAACGAGATAGCACTGAAATATCGGTGACATTTCAGAGCTCTCTGAATCAGTGGTGTTACAAGGGGGGGCAGGGGGTGTGGCCCGCACCGGGTGTCACCACCCCCTAGGGTGGCACCCTAATTTTTTTATTTTTTTTTAAACAAAAATATTTTGCCAGGAAGGATACATTGAGCTTTCACTCATTTTCTAGTATGTCCTAGGTAGGCAAGGCCTAGGGTGGAACTTTCCAGGGGGCGGAAAAAAAAACACAACTGAAGGGGATATTCACAGAGCACCGACATGACGGAGACATTTCAGTGGTCTGTTGTTCCATACACTTTGGAGAATCAACTTTTCCCGGTGAATTCACCGCAGGGTCCCTGAAATGCAGGGAATCAGCCACCGAATGCTGCCGCAAACCCGTCACCCGCTGTTTTCAAAAAAACTACTGAACCAAAATGTCTGGAATTTACATATAAGATCCTATGAATGAAAATAAAAAGGTCTGTTACAGAAAAAAGAACAACCGCTATTAGAGAAAAAAAAATGATTTTTTTTTTTGAAAAATGCCTAAAAGATACTTTAAAGAGATTATTTTAATACAGATTAAAAGAATAACCTATGGGGTTTGCCTGAATAAACCTGCCGAATGAAACCACCAGACATCAGGACATTTCTTTGCTGTTCGGTGTCTCTGAACAGATTAACCATTACTTCTCTATGGGGACTTTCACTGCCTTCGAACAGGCACCGTACTTGCTGGCAGTTCGCCAAAATTTGTGCGTGAGCATATGACAGAGTTCCACAGCAATAAACCTCACAGTAATGTGCGCCGTGTATTATGAGCATTCAACGTTATATGGGAGTTACTGATTTATGAGTAACAGTAGTTAAAAAAGTAACTGCAAAACTCAGGGGGGGGTGACACCATAAGTTACCGCACCGGGTGACACCAACCCTATTGACGCCACTGCTCTGAATAACCCCTTAAATATTTCAAATCGCTCAGCCTTTTGCAGCCACATACAGAATCTATAATCTTCTCCAGACCAAACGTATGATGTCATCTGATTTCAGATCATGCCGTAAAAATGAAAAAAAATAAATAAAATGTAACAATGTGTTTGAAAGAATAATGTGGTTTTCTGTGCGCAGCGCTAAGAGCTGGGGAGTATTTTAGATATAGAAAGTGGAATAAGCACAGGCATCCTGTGGAACATTTAAATGATATGGAAAAGCAAAGTGCTTGTAATTTTCTAAATGTGAGACTTAATGAGCTTTTTGGTGCCAGAATTACAAGCGATCAGCAAGTTTCACAGTTATGAACTGAGAACAGTTGGATTCTCAGTGCTTGTCGCCTTCTGAATAATATTTGCAGGATCCGCGAGGACTGCTCGTTTCCTGCTTGAGTTCCTGTGCGATTTTAATGCGGATATCTAATAAATTCATTAATTTCAGTAACGAATGCAATGCGTTTTGGAAGTGTTAGCGTTCAGGCATGAATTAGAACTAACCTTAGGGGTGACAAATTGGAGAGAAAATGTGAGTCATGTGCTGGGAGCTAATGGTACCGGCAATTAGAAAAAAGTGGCACTGTTATTACTTACATATATTCTATTCAGGGCGCCTAAAAATGTCTTGTTTTGTATTTAAAAGCATTCTACGTGCAGTGCATAGAAACCGACGGACTGGTATATCTGGAATATTTTTTTATTTATTTGTATCCTTTGCACGGCTATTGATTAAATAAGGTTGTATCTCTTACTTAACCCCTTCACTACCGATAGAGATATCTTGGGCTTCAAAGGCACCAATCGGTGCCCCGTTATTGAGATATCTCGATCTGCTGACCTGCAGCATGAAAGCAAACAAAATTCGTAAATTTCATTTGCGTTTGGGCTGCAGAAGGTGCCCCCAAGGTTTTAGCCCTGTGGGCATAATGCCCAAAGAGCTAAAACTGTAAAATCAGCTGCTCAAAGCTCTGAAATATCGGGCTTTCTGCAGCTGACGCAGGGGAAAAAAACCCCCATAGACCTGCAGCTGTAACGGCTGTAAGTCAATTTGGCAGTAGATGGCGCCATCTATTGGCCAAATGAGTTTTTTACAGTAATAGCTATTTATTAATGTATAATGGATTAAAAATTATTTTACAAAAAGCACTGGTTTCTGACAATTTTTTTTAAATCACATACAAAGAGATCCGAATTGCTTGAGAAAGGTAACCGAACGCTGAAAATCAGCGGTCGGTTACCTTTCTTAGCCATTCGGCTATCCAGAGAGCAGGCAATTCGCCAAATCCTGGCGAATTGCCTGAGCATACGGTGCCTGTTCGGTGCCTGTTCAAGGGCAGTGAATCCCCATGAAAAAGCACTGCTTCGTCTATTCAGAGAACACAAACCAGCAGTGAAAGGTTCCCCTAATGCCCTGCCATTCGGTGGTTTAATTCGGCAGGTTTATTCAGGAGAATCCCATAGGCTTTAATGTTAAAAATATTCCCGGTTTAATTCATTATCTAATAAACCGTTCATTATACATTTTTTTTTTTTTTTTTTTGTATTTCAAAATTTTTTATTTTGCAACAAGTCATCAATATAATAGACATAGAAAGCATAGAACAGTATTCAACAAGGGAACAAATAGGGACACTCAAATAGGCATACGTCAGCATTATCAGAGAGGTGGTGGAATCAGCGGGCCAACAGCAGGTAGGGAATCTGTGTAGGCAAAAATAATTAAAAAAAAAAAAAAAAAAAAAAAAAAAGGATGGGGACTGCCCGTGAAAGGTGGCATCCCTGGCTCGCTCCAGAAATCCCGCAGGTAACTAGAGGCCAATGGAGAGGCCACATGGCTGGGTGATCTGGGGCCAGAAGGAGCGGTCAGAGCCATGGTACCCACTCTAATGGCTCGCCCAGACCTACCCAGTGTCCCATACAAAAAAAAAAAAAAAAAAAAGGGGGGGAACAAGCGCGAACACAGAACCACCTCTCTGTAAGACAAGGTCCGCAAAAGAGTGTCCAGAGGGGAGGGGTGTCCTCAAAAAGTGTCTCTGAATAGGCTAAGTGGGGGGTCATCTCAGAAGGGACTAACAGGGCAGCCAGCAAAGTGGGGAGTGCAGGTCATAAAGGGTGGACTAAGCAAGGTCCCTACGGGAGGGGGATGTCATCATGGTGAGGGGTGCCGTCAAAAATTGGGAACGATATGCAGCCGAGGATCGTAGCCGTTAAGGAGAGGAGGACAGGGCCCTACTATAAAGAGTTAGCCAGTGTCCAGCAAAAAACAAAACATTTAGCCCCCTCAGGGACAGCACCCAGCAGGAACATTCCAAATCTCCTCAGAGCGATGCACTCCGTGTTCGCAGCGATTCCAGCGACCGCCATACCCATCCAACGCCATCCATCCAGCATGCCCG
This sequence comes from Leptobrachium leishanense, assembly GCA_009667805.1. Taxonomy (NCBI): domain Eukaryota; kingdom Metazoa; phylum Chordata; class Amphibia; order Anura; family Megophryidae; genus Leptobrachium; species Leptobrachium leishanense. The sequence goes on from CM019069.1 coordinate 23,315,950, forward strand.
GAACTGGCGGCCCCTCCGGCGGCCTGCCATCTGAAGGAAGTGTGCCGCTCGGAATATCACTCGCAGCCTCCTGGATCTCGGCCCCATCGGGGCGACCAGGGCCTCTCCTGGCTGTGCCGAAGGCAGCAGCTTCGTCTCCGCAGGGATGACTGATGGCCGCGTCCCAGCAGCGCCGAACATAGGCCGAGGTCCCAGGGCTGCGTCTTCAGGAATCCGCTCATCCGCTACTGCAACCTCAGCGGACAGCGCCAGTCGCGGAGCTCCATCCGGAACTCCCCGCAGAGCCTCCAGAAAACCACGCAGGTCTCCCCGGGTGAGCGGCCGATCATCGTCGGAGGACAGGGAGTGTAGATAGCTATCCAGCCGCTGCAGCGCGGCACTCAGAGTCCCGGGAGGGGGGAAAGGCCACATCAGGGGAGGCATAATCGGCCCTGCAGCAGGGATCCACCGCCTGACAAAGCATCACCTCCAGTGTCAACCTCGATGTCGGGCGAGAAGGCAGCAGAGTAGAGGCCGCACCACACTCCAGGTCAGGCGCGCCAACTCCCAAAATGGCCACCGGCAGTAGGTTTCAAAGTAGGCCCAAAGCCACGCGAGCACCCCTAATGTCCACCAAACGAAGCGAAAAGGCACAGGGTCAGATCAGCAGGGTGCCAGGCACATACCCCTTCAGCAGACAATCAGCAGTCGACAGCGGGTCACACGGGTCAGCTTAGGCTAGGGACAGATGAGCGCATTTTCTGCGGCCACCGTCAAAATGTACGTCGATGCGTGCGCACGCATTTTTTCACAGAATACGCTTAAGTGGTCAGACGATGCGCAATTCTGGACGTATTTCATGACGATGGGGTAAAAAGAAGTCTAGGGAAATCCGGCTGTTTGAACGTTATGTTGGCCGCACACTAGCAGCGTCTGACGTCTCCTAATCACGCACACACGCTGCTATGCGGCCGCAGCGCACTCTGTACGTCAGTACCAGCGGTTTAACGTTCTCGAAAAAATGCGTTCATTTTCCACTTGCGTTGCGCGGCCGGACTTTTGTGCGACCGTACTTCGTATATTGGCTGTCATTGCCCGTCATCTGCTGCTAGTGCGGCCGTGATTATGTGCGCCAGAACGCGCGTTCGCACTGCCTCAGTCTGACCCTAGCCTTACAAACGGCAAAATCTCAGGAGCACATCCAAAGTGCGACCACACTCATCGACAGTCAGCTCCGCCCCATTATAAAATTCTGCAGTAAAGAGTCTCTTTATTTATAGATTTTTTAGGATATTTTAAGCATTTTTCTGGATTTTTTTTTTTTAAAAAGTCCAATTTGTTTTATTTTTTTTTAAGTTTACTTATTTTTTCTGTAACAGCCCTCTTTGATTATCATTCCCTGGACCTCATATGTAAATTTCAGACATTTTCGCTCAGTAGTTTCTTTGCAAACAGCGTTTCACTTTTCAATCATTCAAGCAAACTGTTTTCCTAATTTATTCACTTCGCTCTTCTGCGGTCTCGGCTTTTTCCGACGGCTTCGCTGCCTGTGATCGGCTCCTGCTCGGATTTTTTCGGCGTCTTCGACGGGTTAATCCAGATGTTTTTGCAGGTTTTCGGCGTGCATTCGCCGGGTTTTGCGGTTCATTTTCGTCGGGTTTGCGGTAGCTTTTCCCTGCAATTCGGGGGCCCTGTGGTACTTGCTGAATACACCGCAGGGTCACCGAAATGGGATCGGCAAAACAAACCGAATTGAAGAGAACGAAAAGTCACCGAACGTGCAGTGACTTTTTGAATCTCTTTGAATTACCCTGTTAGTAGTGAAGGGGTTAAACACCAGGCACCCTGTTACATCCAAAGCTTTGCTTGCAGCTCAGTCATTGCAGTTCTATTCTGTATATTAACATCCCCTATAGTGCAGCATTGGCGAACCTTGGCATGGCAAATGTATCAGGCCTTAACTGTGACTAAAGGAGTTAGTCAAAGAGCGACGAAATTTCAGCGTATATTCCTTGCTATGTCGTTCGGCGGACATCATCAATTTCAGTTTGCTGACCATGCGGTGAATTCAACATTCAGCAGGATACCCAAAGTTCATCAAACGCCGCCGCCGACCACCACACAGTCTGCGGAACGCCGCTAAAGACAGTTGACGATCTGCAGAACGACTGACAAACGCTGCCGAACTGACTGTCCAACGCCGCTGATCAGCCACCGAATGCCGTCAAAAAAGTTGATCAGCCGTCGTACGCCACCAAACAGGTAAAAAAAGAAACGGAGCTCTGCTATGTAACAAAAGGTGTTTAAAACTATAAAAATTCAGGAAACGCATTGAAAAAATAAAAGAGGTCCTATTAAGAAAAATAAAATGGTCTGTTACAGAATAAAAAAACACCATAAAAAAATTGGAATTAAAAATTTTGCTGAAAAAAATCCAGAAAAACACCTAAAATTTTTTAAATAAATAAATAAATAAGCTATTTGCTGAATCTAAAAAGTACATGTGTCATGATGCTCAGCCAGCCTTAACTGTGACAAAAGGGGTTATTCAGAGAGCGCCATGGACATGATGCTGACCCTGCATGGAGACCTGAACTGCAGTAACTCCATTTTGCCAGTAGATGGCGACATCTCCCTGCCAAATAGGTTATTACAGTAAGGAATACACTGGGAACATTCCCAAATATTTCTTACTGTATTAGTAATTAAAATGATTTTCCAAAAAATAAAAAACAAAACACTGCATCCTGACAGTGTATATTTTTGGAAGCATTTGGTAGTGAAGGGGTTAATAGTAACTTTCAAATAAATTTGGGAAATTTTAGATTTGGTTTGATCTTGATAGTTTTGAAAAGTGAAATATTTAACACTTAACGGCAGAATATGACATATTTTAAAAAAATATCATAAAATAAAATACCGAGCTAGAGAAGCAGGGGTCAGGTCAAAGAAGTGTGGGAACGCACCAATAGTTCTGCCTACGCCCACCATGTATTCACTTTTATCCTGCCCTAGCAGGACATAGATACTAAAATTATAGCCAGGCTGAGGTTTATGGATACGTAATGGGATTCTGTGGAATTCTCTGCCTGTTGAGGTGATTGAGTCAGAGTCTGCACATACGTTTAAACAACGACCAGTTGACTTCCTGCAAAAACATAATATTAAGGGTTATGATATTTAATATGTGGGTAAAAGCTGGTTGATCCAAGGAGAAATCTGACGCCATCTGGGGTCAAGAAGGATTTTTTTTTCCAGTATGTTGCATATTGGCGAGCGCTTCAGACTGGATTTTTTTCTTCTTCTTTTGGATCAACAGCAGTAGGTGATGTGTGAAAGGCTGAAATCGATGAACGCACGTCTTTTTTTCCAGCCTATGCTACTATATATTGAACATTAACACAAAAATCATATACTTGTTGTGAATTGAAACCATAAAACTGAAACCTTAAAAAATATTTTTTTTAGGGCACGGAGCAAATGGTAACTCTGTTCCCTCTGCAGAAAAAGTGGAGGAACTACGTTCCTACAAGTTCCTGCTCGACTTGTCCCCCGAACAGAGCGCAATACGTAGCCTATACCTGATCCATATAGATTTTTGGGGGTGTTTACTTTTGCCAGGAGCATCACTTTATAGGTTATTCAGAGAGAGCCGATCTGGCCCCGAAATGTCACCGAACACGGAATTACCCCGTACGATGACATTTTCGGGGCCAGTCGGCTATTCAGAGAGCATGCAGTTTGCCAAATTTTGGCAAACTGACAACCAGTACGGTGCCTGTTCGACGGCAGTGAAATCCCCCATAGAGAAGCAATGGTTAATCTATACGGAGACACCGGACAGCAGAGAAAAGTTGCCGAAATTCTCTGTTGTTCGGTGTTTTCATTCGGCAGGTTTATTCAGGCGAACCCCATAAGCTTCAATGTTGAATATATTCACGTTTTTATACAATATCTAATAAACCGTTTATTCTTTTTCTCTGCAGTAAAAAGTCTTTTTATTTATTGATTTTTTTGGATATTTTAGGCATTTTTCGCGATATTTTTTTTTTGGGCAAAATTTTTTTCCTGTTTTTTTTTTTTAATAGCGTTTTTTCTTTTTTCTGTAACAGACCTTTTTGTTATCATTTATAGGATCTTACATGTAAATTCCAGGCATTTTTGATTAGTAGTTTTTTTGCAACCAGCGTTTCAATTTTGACACTTTCAATCGTACTGTGTTTTTTTTAACCCGTTCATCAGCTTGTTGGCTTTTTCCAGCGGTTGGTCTGTGCAGTGATTGGTGGCTCGTCTGCTTACTCCGACGTGTTCAGATTGTTTTTGCGGGTTTTTGGCAGGCTTACGGCAGATTTGCGGTGGGTTTTCCTTGCACTTTGGGGACCCTGCGGTGAATGCTGAACTCACCGCAGGGTGGGGAACTTTGATTCCCCTAAGTGCAGGGAAGTGTGGGGAACAAGAGAGCACCAAAATGTCGGCGACATTGCGGTGCTCCCTAAATAACCCTCAGTATCTTTCCTTCACTTGCTCCTCACTGTGTGGCTTTAGCCATAGCATGGTGGTCACCGACTCACATCATTGTAATTTGTGGGATGTATTCAAAGGACATCTCCGGGAGTAGATTAGAAGTTTTTTAAGCCCCCTGTCTTATCTCATTCAGCCGACAGCTCTTATTTCGGGTAGCCTGAAGAACAAATGCCTCCTGCAGCCTTATCTAAACATTCCCTCCTAGACCTCACTAACTATTAAATATTGTAGATTAAATAAAAAAGAGCCACAAAGCAAAGATTTTTGTGGGTGTTTACTATTGCCATGAGCATCGCCTTGCTTGTTCCTGGCGTGTATCACTCAGCTGTTTGAACACGAAGATGCCGGCGATGCCAAGAAGAATGAAGCTGATGGAGTAATTTGCGATGCCATTAATTTTGCTTTGATTTAGTGTAATCCTAATGGACTTGAGCCGGCGCTCAAATGAACCCATTTGCCTGCTCCATAAGTGTCTAATCACATTATTTTACCAATTCTGTCTTTTCTGGTAGATAAATTTGAAATGACAAGTTGTTTCAGCAAATAAGTCTCAGATGATCGAACCTTGCAGTCCATTACATCCCCGGCTTGTAAATTAATCTTAAATGAAACTTCCATTTCTTTTACTTATTTAATAGTGTTACTTGTCTTGCTGACAAAACGGAAACGCGGTATATCTGCTGACGGCAGGATAGATCGCCGCTAATGATTACTGATATAAGTCTACCCCGGAGTCATCTCTTCCCTGACCCTGCGGAGAAAGTCAGATCAATAAAATAATAAAATGACATACAACGCGTGAAGGATGATAGAACGAAAGCATCTGTCACGGTATTAAAACCGAGTAATATTGTTTTCTGGCCCAAGAAAAAGCAAAAGTTGTCCAAAAAAATATAAAAAAAATAAATAAATAAAAAAGCCAGGCACTAAAAATAGATTAATTGTAGAAAAAAATAATAACCGGGGACTTAAATAGCTTGATGCGCTCCCGGGTGCCGATAGCACAAATAAAGTTTTATTTGGTTTTATGCCGAATTAATTTATGGATTTTCGGTCCGACGCGTCCTGATGTCGAAACGGGTTTTTGAAATGCAGCCGGCATGATGAGTCATCACGGAAATTTAATAAATGAAATGGTCTTAAAGGTGTCAGAGTCGCTGAGTTCGGATATGTATTTGTAAACTATTTAAAGCTTTGCGACTGAAGTTTAGTGCGAGAGGACGGCAGGTTTTTCCCGTGAAACATACAGGATTATTCAAAGAGAATCGAAAAGTCACCGCACGTTCGGTGACTTTTCGTTCTCTTCAATTCGGTGCGATTTGGCGATCCCATTTCGGCGACTCTGCGTTGTATTCAGCAAGCACCAAAGGGCTGCCGTAATGCAGGGAAAAGCCGCCGCAGACCTGCCGAACACTCACCGCAAAACCCATGCGAATGCACACTGAAGCCAGCAAAAACATCTGGATTAACCCCGCGAACACGCTGGAGAAACCCGAGCAGGAGCCGATCACACGCAGCGCAGCCGCCGGAAAAACCCGACACCGCAGACGAATGGAGTGAAAAAAAAAAAAACATTACGCTTGAATGTTTGAAAAGTGAAACGCTGTTTGCAAACAAACTACAGAGCGAAAACGTCTGAAACGTCTGAAAACGTCTGAGATCCAATGAATGATAATAAAAATAAAACAAACGTTTAAAAAAAAATAAGAAAAAAAAAATTCAGAAAATGTTTTCGGTGAAAAAATTCCGAAATTTTTTAGAAATATCCCAAAAAAAAAATCAATAAATAAAGAAACTTTTTACTGCAGGATATTATAATCAACGGTTTATTAGATATTGAATTAAAATGGGAATATTTTTAACATTGAAGCCTATGGGATTCGCCTGAATAAACCTGCCACATGAAGCAACCAAATGGCAGGGCAATTCGGCAACTTTTTCACTGCTGTTTTTTGTTCTCTGAATAGACAAAGCATTGCTTCTCTATGGGGTTTTCACTGCCCTCGAACAGGCACCAAACATATGTGCAGGCAATTCGCCAACATTTGGCGAATTGCCTGCTCTCTGGATAGCCGAATGGCCAGGAAAGGTAACCGTACCCTGATTTTCAGCGTTCGGTTACCTTTCGGCAGCCATTCGGATCTCTTTCGAATAACCCTGATTGAAAATAGTAGATTTAAAGAGATATTACATAGTTACATAGGCTGGGAAAAAAAGCCAAGTGTCCACCGAGTTCAGCCTTTCACACGTCACCGACTGTGGTTGACCCAAAAGAAGCAGAAAGCCCAGTCTGAAGCGCTCGCCAATATTGTGAGTTCCTACGGGAATAGGGCCTCATCTCCTCCTGTACTGTTTGTCAAATGTTGTTCAATGTATTGTAACCCTGTCTATACTGTGCTTATTGTACAGCGCTGCGGAATATGCTGGCGCTTTATAAATAAAGAATAATAATAATAATAATAATATACTGGGGGAAAAAAATCCTTCTTGACCCCAGATGGCGTCAGATTTCTCCCTGGATCAAGAAGCTTTTACCCACATATTAAATATTATAACCCTTAACATTATGTCTGAGCAGGAAGTCATCCAGTCGCTTTTTAAAAGTCTATACAGTCTCTGACCCAACCACCTCAACAGGCAAAGAATTCCACAGCTCTATTGTTCCCATTGTAACAATTCCCATCCTATGCTTAAGTTTAGACAGCATTTCCTTTCGTTCAGTCTAAGGCTAGGGTCAGACGAACGCATTTTTCGTGTTGTCCGTGAAAAAGTGCGTTTGAATGAATGGACGTATTTTTTCACGGAATACGCGATAGCGGTCATACGATGCGCATTTTCATCCATGATTTTGTACGGATCATAAATAAAACACTTTTTGTGTCTGGACGTTATGTTGGACGTTATGTTGGACGTTATGTTTAGCAGCGTCTGACATCTCCTAATCACGCACACACGCCGCTAGCGGACGCAGCGCACTCTGTACGTCAGTACTAGCGGTTTCACGTGCTTGGAAAAAAATGCATTTGTTTGCCGCTTGCATTGCCCGGTCGAACGTTCGTGCAGCCGTACCTCGTATATTGCCCGTCATTGGCCGTCATTTGCAGCTACTACGGCCGTGATAAAATGCGGGTGCACGCGCGTTCGCACTGCGTTCGTCTGACCCCAGCCTAAATGGGTGACCTTGTGTCCTGTGTATAGTCCTGTTAATGAATAGGTTTTAAACTGGAAGGGTGTGCGGAGTATCCTCCCCCTACTCCCCTCTCCTAGGTCCTACAAAAACTTTAAAACGCAGGGTGAAGCAAAGAAATTCCTCGACCCCACCTCCGCCCCCACAGCACAAGGCAGCCGGGAGGTTTGAACTTCCCAGCTGTCGGTCACTACTTCGGTCATTCAAGACGTCAGCACGCTCCATCCCGGAGACAACCTGCAAAGCTGTCGTTGGTCAGATCGAAAGCCGAAGGATCGGATCTACGCGTACGCAAGTGCGTGCAGCACCGATCCATCGTTGTACGCCAGGAGCGTAGGCCCGTTATAGCTGCGCAATTTACGCCCCTTAAGCTACTCAAACTGCCTAAGAGGCGCAAATTGCACAGAGAAGCTCCGAGATTTCTGGGTTTTGAAGTCTCCGAGATGGAGAGGAGGAGCTGCGCGGGGCAAAGGCGAAACATGTAAGTAAAAACACTGGGAAAGGGGGGAAAAAAAAATTCAAAATAATTGGGCAGGGACTGCCAGCAGCCTCTGCCCAATTATTTAAGGGATAAAAGGGAACTCTATTTGTATTAGAGCATTCCTATAAAAGGGATACTGTGGACTAAAAGTGATATTTTTGTCTCCCCAAAATTTGCAGCATTTGCAGTGCCCAGACCAGGAAGCTGATCTGCCAATCCAGCTTCTTTCCTTCATTTCACTGTAGGATGGGGAGTACGACCTGGCTGCGAGTGCTTTGATGGGGAAAGGAGGAAGTGTACCCATTAGAGATGTGCACTCGTTTCGGAAAAATTCGGAATTTGGAACGAAATTTGATAATTCGTATTTCGGAAGTACTTCCGAATAACGAATCGATACGATACAAATTCGAAATCAAACAAAACGATATATAGCAAATTTATTTTGTTTTACACTGTGTTATCATCATAAAAGAAAAATTTGAATAATTGATATCAACTATCGAATTTGAAATGAACTATCAAATGGATATCAACAACTATCAAATTTGAAATGAATGAATCAAATCGATTCGAAATTTCAAATCAATCCGAAACTTAACGAAATACGAAATAAAATTAGTTGCGAAATTCCAAAAAAAGTAATGAAGGAAACTAAACGAAACACATTTTTCAGCCATGCACATCCCTAGTACCCATCCTCTTTTGACATCAGCTATTGATATAATTTCAGATCATTTTCGAATCATTTGATATCGTTTCGGATCGTTTTTGAATCGTTTGATATCGTTTGGACTTCGAATTGTAATTTTGGCCGATTCATAATGTCTTACGGCCAATATTACGTTTTTTGGGAAAAAAGTAATAATAACAAAAATACAAATCTCGGACGAAAACGAAATTTCGACAATACGAAATGCACATGTCTATTGAAAATAAAGAGCAGAAACATGAAAAGAACACAGCACACAATTACTGCATGAAGATGTGGGTTTATTCCAACGGCATCAGTGACAACATTTCAACCCTATTGAGGATGGATGCCATGGCACTCAGAGTGCCAAGTGAGGCCGGCCATCAGTAGGAGGAAGCGGCTTTCACATCGTACCTACACACCGGGCTTGATTCAAAACCAGGTCGTAGGCAGGTCCCGGGCTTCGGGAAGCTTGGACGAGACCACCATGAAAGACAAGCACTGGTAGGATAGCAGCTCCCCAGTAGACATGTGCATGGCCAAAATTTTAATTTTGTTCCGTTTCGGATTTTTTATTTACGGTTTGTTTTAATTTCGGATCAATTCGGTAAGGTATTTTGGACTGATGTATTAATTCGGACGATCCGTATTTTGGATCGATTCGTTTTTCATTTTTATTAGTTATTTTGTGTTTCAGATCCATTTGTACTTAATTTTTATTACCAATTTTGTTTTTATTGTGTAATTTATAATGATTAAAAACAAAAAAAAAAGATACGGGGGACCATTTCCTTGTTGCTAAAACCTATTCAGCACCATGAAGAGCAGAATTTAACCCTTTGCTGGGATATAAGCTGGGCCCTTTGAGGGCCAGGTTTAGGGGGTTAGGGTTAGGTTTAGGGGGTTAGGGCTAGGTTTAGGGGGTTAGGGCTAGATATAGGGGGTTAGAGTTAGATTTTGGGTGGTTAGGGTTAGATTTTGGGGTGTTAGGGTTAGGGGGTTAGGGCTAGGTTTAGGGGGTTAGGGTTAGGGCTAGCTATAGGGGGTTAGAGTTAGATTTTGGGTGGTTAGGGTTAGATTTTGGGGTGTTAGGGTTAGGGGGTTAGGGCTAGGTTTAGGGGGTTAGGGCTAGATATAGGGGGTTAGAGTTAGATTTTGGGTGGTTACTGTTAGATTTTGGGGTGTTAGGGTTAGGGGTTAGGGCTAGGTTTAGGGGGTTAGGGTTAGGGCTAGGTTAGGGGTTAGGGCTAGATATAGGGGGTTAGAGTTAGGGCTAGATTTAGGGGGTTAGGGCTAGATTTAGGGGGTTAGGGTTAGATTTAGGGGGTTAGGGCTAGATTTAGGGGGGTTAGGTTTAGGGGGTTAGGGTTAGGGATAGATTTAGGGGGGTTAGAGTTAGGGCTAGATTTAGGGGGTTAGGCTTATGGGGCTAGGGTTAGATTTAGGGGGTTAGATTTAGGGGGTTAGGGATAGATTTAGGGGGGATAGGGTTAGGGCTAGATTTAGGGGGCTAGGTTTAGGGAGTTAGGGTTAGGGCTAGGTTTAGGGGGGGATAGGGAGTAGGGTTCGGGTTAGCCGTTGGGATTTTGGATGTCTGAAAGGTGTTCTGTGTGTAGGGAAGTTGTCTGTGTAGGGAAGTTGGCCGTCAGGGAGTTGTCTGTGTAGGGAAGTTGGCCGTGTAGGGAAGTTGGCCGTCAGGGAGTTGTCTGTGTAGGGAAGTTGGCCGTCAGGATTTTGGCATTAGGGAACCTGGCTGTAGGGATTTCGACCCAAACCCGCCCATTAGTCTATTGCTTTGTTTTGAATTGCATTGATTTTTTTTTCCACCTCTGATCGACTTTGTTTTGTTTTTTTGTTGTTACTGTGATTCGTTTTTCTTTAGCGGTTTGGAATTTTGGATTGCTGATTTTCGTTTTCGGAAATCCTTCTGAAAGCGAAAATTGGTGGATTTTCGTTCGAATTTCAATTTGGATGAAACGAAAGGCACGTGTCTACTCCCAAGTGAGATGGCCAGGGCAGGCCTCGGGCCGCGAGGTAACCGAGCAGTCGGACTGAACACTAGATCTGCTTCATAGTCCGTAATGTAGAATAAAAGGTTAAAATAATAAATTGGGAAAAAAAATAATTTTCTTATAATATCAGGATAATATTCAACAGCCGCTCGGGTAAAGGTATTTTTGTTGGGTTTTTAATACTTGCGATATCATTTAAGCCTGAGTAATGTTCATTATGTTTCAAACCCAACACTCCCCAAAGTCCTATTCTAATACAATTCAAGCAATTTAGCAGCGACTTTGCACAGATCAGTTCATTTGAACACTCATTTTCTATGCTGATTATCTGTGTTTATCCGGGGTGACACTGATTTGTTCCTAATTGCGTTGGAGTTCATCGCCGCGCCGGGCCTCGGAGTTCAGGATGTTTTTTTGTTCGGCAAGTTATTATTTGTAAAGTACAAGTTTTAAGGTCAATAATAAGGAAAGCCTTTTAAAAATAATGCATAATAATGAGATGTTACCTGCCAGCCAAGATAATGATATCTTTTATGCAGCGTCGGCTCTATTAAAGATTCGGCGGTGAAGCCGGCAGTGGGGGAATTTATTAGCACAAATATTACATCTGACAAAAAAATGGCTAAACCAACCACGCGGACATAATTCAAATTAACTAACATACAGGGTAATTCAAAGAGATTCGAAAAGTCACCGCACGTTCGGTGACATTTCGTTCTCTTCAATTCGGTTCGTTTTGCCGATCCTATTTCGGTGACCCTGCGGTGTATTCAGCAAGCACCACAGAGTCCCCGAATTGCAGGGAAAGGCTGCCGCAAACCCGACGAAAACTAACCGCAAAACCCAGCGAATGCACGCCGAAAACCCGCAAAAACATCTGGATTAGCCCACCGAAAAACCCGAGCAGGAGCCGATCGCAGCCTCCGGAAACAGCCGAGACCGCAGAAGAGGCAGTGAATAAATTAGGAAAACAGTTTGCATGAATGATTGAAAAGTGAAACGCTGTTTGCAAAGAAACTACTGAACGAAAATGTCTGAAATTTACATATGAGGTCCAGGGAATGATAATAAAGAGGGCTGTTACAGAAAAATAAGTAAACTAGAAAAAAAAAAAAAAAAAATCGAAAAATAAATTAGAAAAATTCTTAAAATATCGTAAAAAATCTATAAATAAAGAGACTTTTTACTGCAGAATTTTATAATGAACGGTTTATTAGATAATGAATTAAAACGGGAATATTTTTAACATTGAAGTCTATGGGTTTCTCCTGAATAAACTTGCCGAATTAAACCACCGAGTGGCAGGGCATTTCGGGAACCTTTCACTGCTGGTTTGTGTTCTCTGAATAGCCGAAGCAGTGCTTTTTCATGGGGATTTCACTGCCCTCGAACAGGCACCGAACAGGCACCGTATGTTCAGGCAATTCGCCAGGATTTGGCGAATTGCCTGCTCTCTGGATAGCCGAATGGCCAAGAAAGGTAACCGAACGCTGATTTTCAGCGTTCGGTTACCTTTCTCAAGCAATTCGGATCTCTTTGAATAACCCTGATAGTGTCATTTCTGCGTCCTGGATATTTGGCTAACTTTGCTTTTTTATATTGGTATCTATTTCATTTTATTAAACTCAAAGAAAAAAAAACGATGATATCGATAGTATAATAATTAAATAGATTTTTCTCAAAAAATGCATGAATTGTTTTTTTTTTAATTTATACTCCTAATTTTCGTTCTAGTTTTTCAGGCTCGCTGTCTCTAGTCATTATGATAAAAATTGTTAATTTTATGCACCGTTTCATCTTTAAATGAGAAATAGAATGTAAAAATAACTTTTAATGTGCTACAACATATACTCGCACATGTGGCTTCGATAGCTGCGATGATCAATACCCTGTTGCCGAGGCGTAACCACAGGGGAGGACGCTACTGTTTGAATTGGTTCCGCTTCTCCACTTTTAGGTGCCAGTCTATAGGGGTTATTCAGAGAGCACCGAAATCCCTGCACTTCGGGGAATCAAAGTTCCGCATCCTGTGGTGAATTCAGCATTTACCGCAGGATCCCCGGAGTGCAGGGAAAACCCGCTGCAAACCGCCGCAAACTTGCTGAAAACGCCCTGGAACCGCTGAAAAAAACATGCCGAACACTCCGGGAAAAGCCGACAGAGCCGCCGATCACAGCGCAGACCAGGCGCCAGAAAAAGCTGACAAGCTGACGAACAGGTAAAAAAAACCAAAAAAACAATACACTTGAAAATTTCAAATTTAAACGCTGTTTGAAAAAAAAACTAATGAACGAAAATACCTGGGGCCCTATGACAATCTTCATGTTAAAACACTCGTGCAACACGTGAATTTGTGCGCCAAGTGTTAAACGTTAACGCGCGTAAATCACCACTGGAATTACAAACCTCGCTCATTTTTTCATCCGTCGAGCAATAACACGCATAAAACGGACGCGCACAAATGCTCGGGCAGCAACGTTGCGCAGAAATCAGTGTGCGGACTGTTTTTTTCACACGATTCAGCCAATCAGAATTAAGAACCACAATTGTCTCACGTTAAGTTTTTGCGCCTGTCAAAGTCAATCTGCGCATATATGCTGCATCAATAAAAAAAACACGCACATCTTCTCCATTTTATTGGTTTGGGTATGTGTAGAATGTGTAACTATACTTTGCTGCGTATTTGTTTTGGGCTGGTGTATTTGGTGTCGGCAGGTTGATAGAATTTGCCGTTAACACCAGCTTTCAGGCGTTGTTAAAATTATGCGCGCAAAGGCTGTGCATTACAAACTGCGCATAGATTGTAATACCATCTGTGTACCAGCGCACAAACGCATTTGCGCTCACAATGTTAAGTATAGGACGCGCGCAGTAAAGTACGCTGGTGCAGCGTTTGTTGCGCTGACATTGTAATACGACGTTCAGCGCAAAGGGTTTTACCCCTCGCGTAAATGCGTTTTTGCGCCGGCGCAAACGTTTGCACGAAGATTGTAATAGAGCCCTTGGAATTTACATATAAGATCCTATGAACGATAATAAAAAGGTCTGTTACAGAAAAAAGAAAAAACGCCTTTAAAAACAAAAGTGGAAAGAAAAAAAATCACGAAAAATGCCTAGAAGATCCTAAAAAATTTATAGAATAAAGAGATTTTTTTGCTGCACATTAACCACTTGGCTGCTATGGACGCGCTCAGCGCGTCCAGCCAAGTGGTTCTCCTGTGCTATGGACGCGCTGAGCGCGTCCATGCACAGGAGGCAGCAATCCGCCGGATTCCGGTGGATTGCTGCGCCCCCTCGGTGCAGGCTGACATCTTGGATGTCAGCCCAGCACTCGGGACCCGGGCGGAGCAATTAGATGTCATTGCGGCGGCGCGATGACATCTAATTCAGGCGCCCCCCCGCGTGTGCGGAGGAGGCGCCTGAAAGGGAGGGGGGAGCAGGAGGTTAATCCAGGCACCGTTTGGAAGGGCACAGACTGCCCTTCCAAACGTTGGCTGTCATTAACCCCTGGGGAGCCGGATCACGAATCGGCGCTGAAAAGCGCCGGTTCGTGATCCTTTCCCGGAGCTGGCCGACATCTTGGATGTCGGCCAAGCCTCCGGGAACTCCCCCTGAGGACTGGCGTCATCATGCATAGCACGATGACGCCAGTCCTGGAGTTAACCCCTAGCTGCCACCAATGGTGGAGATAGGGAGTTCCAATGAACCCCCTATCTCCCGATCCGTGGCAGCTAGGGGTTAATGTTTGATGTCGTTGGATCGGCCAGAGCATGGCCTTTCCAACGATATCAAACATGATAATGAAAAAAGTTTAAAAAAAAAAATTAAAATAAAAAAAAAAAATATATTTCAAATAAAATTGTAAAAAAAAAAAATAAACAAGTTTTGTTTTTTTTGTTTTGTTAGTGCAGCAATATTGTTCCCATTTCAATTATAATGTGAACAATAATGCTGCACTAACGATTTTTGTATGCGTTGCGTTTGTTAAAAATAGCGACATTTTCCCCCCAAAAAAATGTAACGGGACCCCATTTCTAATTTTTTTAACAAGCGCACCCCATGCAAAATATAACCGCAAATGATCGCATGTTAAAATGTGAAAAAAACCACTTTACACATAATAAATTATTGAAAATTCAAATTTTATTGCATTTTTTGTTATAATATACAGACATGACATAACGTATACATATAATAATGACATATTATGAATCTGTGGAGTCTGCCGGAAAAAACGATATATAATATGTCTGGGTCATATATCAAAATATGGCTACAAAACGCGGTTAAACAAGAGGAGCGAAAGCGGTAAAAATGACCTCAGCACAGAGGTGTGAAAAGCCTCAGCAGCGAAAGGGTTAAAATAATAAACAGTTTATTGGATATAATCCCATAGGCTTCAACGTTAAAAATATTCCCATTTTAAATCAATATCTAATAAACTGTTTATTATTTTAATCTGCAGCAAAAAGTCGATTTAGGCTGGGGTCAGACGAGCGTAGTGTTCACGTCCGTGATTGCGCCTAAAAGTACGTCCGTGATAGCATGAAAGAAAGTCCATTGGAGCCTGACACATGAAGTACGTCCGCACTGAACTACGGACGCACAACGGCCGCGGCAAACGGACGCAAGGCAGGCAAGAAAGTACAACCCCTAGAACGGCCGCACAAAGTGCATTTTCGTGCGTGATGTTTTACGGATCCAAACCAGGAAACTTTGGGTGTCTGGACGTTATGTTGGCCGGACACAAGCAGGGTCTGACGTCTCCAAATCACACACACACACACCGCTAGCGGGCGCAGCGCACTCTGTATGTCCGTACTAGCGGTTCTGCGTTCTCGAAAAAATGTGTTCATTTTCCACTTGCGTTGCGCGGCCGGACTTTCGTGCGACCGTACTTCGTATATTGGCCGTCACTGCCCGTCATTTGCTGCTAGTGCGGCCGTGATTATGTGCGCCAGAACGCACGTTAAAAGTGCGCTGGTCTGACCCCAGCCTTAAAGTGTGGTTCTTCATAGGCCTTTGGGCTTTATTTTTTGTTTCTAGTAGGGTCACCCCCTGTCATGCCCCATGATTTAGGTTTTATTTGTATATTTTAATGGTATGTATTGAATCTGCCTTTTACTGCTTACAGTTATGATTTCATAGCTATTTTGTTCCTGCTGGGTCACCATAGCCTGGCTGCATCCAGATAGCTCCGCCCCTTTTCCCTCAGGCTAGTTTCTGAGGTAATAATTACTGGTCACCTAGCAGCCATCTTAGCTCTATGCTGACAGAGCGAATGCCTTTTTCACCTGCATTTCTGTACACTATCACAAAGATTGTCAGTCTGATCATTAAAGGTTTCAACTGGATTCATCTTTCTACGTGTCAGTTTTGCTGAGTTGACGCTGTCTGCCGAACTTTCATTGTGTTAGTACTGGTCAAATACAGACTTACAGGGTTATCCAAAGAGATTCGAAAAGTCACCGCACGTTCGGTGACTTTTCGTTATCTCTTCAATTCGGTTCGTGTCGTCGATCCCATTTCGGTGACCCTGCGGTGTATTCAGCAAGCACCACAGGGTCCCCGAATTGCAGGGAAAAGCTACCGCAAACCCGACGAAAACTAACCGCAAAACCCTCCGAATGCATGCCTAAAACCCCCAAAAACATCTGGATTAACCTGCGAAAACCACGGAAAAAGCCGAGCAGGAGCCGATCACACGCAGCGAAGCCGCTGGAAAAAGCCGACACCGCAGACGAAGGAGGTGAATAAATTAGCAAAACAGTTTGTATGAATGTGAAAGTGAAACGCTGTTTGCAAATAAACTACTGAGCGAAAATGTCTGAAATTTACATATGAGGTCCAGGGAATGATAATAAAAGGGGCTGTTACAGAAAAAAGAAGAAAACTTTAAAAAAATAAAAATCAGAAAAATGCTTAAAATATCCAGAAAAAATCTATAAATAAAGAGACTCTTTACTGCAGAATTTTATAATGAGCGGTTTATTAGATATTGGATTAAAACGGGAATATTTTTAACATTGAAGCCTATGGGATTCGCCTGAATAAACCTGCCGAATTAGGCTGGGGTCAGACCAGCGCACTTTTAACGTGCGTTCTGGCGCACATAATTACGGCCGCACTAGCAGCAGATGACGGGCAATGACGGCCAATATACGATGTACGGCCGCACAAAAGTCCGGCCGTGCAACGCAAGTGGAATTTGAACGCATTTTTTTGAGAACGCAGAACCGCTAGTACTGACGTACAGAGTGCGCTGCGTCCGCATAGCGGCGTGTGTGCTTGATTAGGAGATGTCAGACGCTGCTACATAACGTCCAGACGCAAAAAGAGTTTTATTGACGATCCGTACAAAATCACGCCCGAAAATGCGCGTCGTCTGACCGTTTCTGCGCATTCCGTGAGAAAATACGTCAATGCGTTCGGACGCAATTTTTCACGTTCGCGGGGAAAAATGCTTTCGTCTGACCCTAGCCTTAAACCACCGAATGGCAGGGCATTTCGGGAACCTTTCACTGCTGGTTTGTGTTCTCTGAATAGCCGAAGCATTGCTTTTTCATGAGGATTTCACTGCCCTCGAACAGGCGCCGAACAGGCACCGTATGTGCAGGCAATTCGCCAGGATTTGGCGAATTGCCTGCTCTCTGGATAGCCGAATGGCAAGGAAAGGTACCCGAATGCTGATTTTCAGCGTTCGGTTACCTTTCTCAAGCAATTCGGATCTCTTTGAATAACCCTGTTAGAGTTAGTCTCAAGCACCTGCGCCTCACAGCTTTGCTAGCGAGGCAGAATACCCCCTGTATCCAACTTTAGAAAGCACAATATATTTTTTATTTATAAAAGGATTTTACCAGGAAGGATACATTGAGATTTCTCTCGTTTTCAAGTATGTCCTGGGTTCGAGAACATTGAGTGGTTACAGAAATACAAAATAGTAAAATGCAAGAAATTAACACAAGACCAAATATACAGATTAACAGAAAAATAAATATGGAGGAAATAAAGTCATTATGTTACATGTTTACAGGTGCATTTTGTATTGAGGTATGTTAATAGGGAAGTCTTAAGGGACTTTAGAGTGGGGGAAGATTTGACGGTGTCTGGGAGGTTATTCCATAATTGTGGTGCTCTGTAGGAAAATGAGGATCGAGCCATTTTCTTTTTGTATTGCGGTATTGCAAGTAAGGTGCTGGTCCTGGATCTGAGGTTATAGGATGAGGGAACTGCCGGGGGAAGCAGCATATTCAGGTAGGGTGGTAGCTTCCCAGAAAAGCTCTTAAACACCAGGTTGGAAAGGTGAAGGGTGCGTCTAGAGTCCAGTGATGGCCAGTTTAGTTCTTTTAACATGTCACAATGGTGTGTCATGTAGTTACATTGTAGCACAAAGCGACAGAATGAGTTATACAATGTAGTAAGTTTCTGGAGGTGTGTTTGTGGGGCGGCTGCATACACTACATCTCCATATTCAATGGCTGGCATAAGCATTTGTTGTACAATCTGCTTTCTTACCGCGGGGCTCAGGCAGGATTTGTTTCTGTACAGGACACCTAGTTTGGGGTAGAGTTTAGATGAGAGTTTTTCGATGTGGGGGCCAAAAGATAGATTTGGGTCTAACCACATACCTAGGTATTTGAGAGAAGTGACTGTGGTCAGCGTGCCATTTGATTTTGTCCCAACACATAGATGGGGTGTTTGCAATTTGTGTAGTTTAGGTGCGGTTCCAAAGAGCATTGTAACAGTTTTGTCAGTATTTAGAAAAAGTTTGTTATTTGCGATCCACTTTTCTACCCCTGTGAATTGTTCTTGCAGCACGGCCTCCAGCTGTGGGAGATTTGGTTTGCTGGTATAGATTACAGTGTCGTCTGCGTACATGTGTACAGTTGAAGCTTTGCAGACATTGGGCAGATCGTTTATGAATATTGTGAATAGCAGGGGCCAAGTATCGAGCCTTGGGGTACACCACACGTGACTGGGAGGGGGAGGGAAGTGCTGTCAGAAATGGACACAAATTGAGACCTATCAGACACATAGGATTGGAACCAGGTTAACGTACTATCACCAATACCAGAGTTCTTAAGTTTTTGTAATAGGATGCCATGGTCTACTGTGTCAAAAGCCTTGGCAAAATCAAGGAAGATGGCTCCAGTTAGATTTCCTTGTTCCATGCCCGCTTGGATATCATTACAAACTTTTAAAAGGGCAGTTGTAGTTGAATGGTTTGGACGAAAGCCGGATTGATCTGGGGTTAAGTAGTTCTGATACTGATAATAATCACGTAATTGAGTGTAGACACATTTTTCCAGAATTTTTGACATTACAGGGAGCAGTGATATTGGGCGGTAGTTGGATACCAAAGTATTGTCTCCACCTTTATGGATAGGTACCACCCTTGCAGTCTTCCAGAGTTTGAGTATGTATCCAGTCGCCAGTGATTCATTAGTCAGGGTTGCGACATTGCGATATTGTAGGAAAGGTAGAGATTGCTGTGTACAGCTCATACTTCCAGGTCCAAAATCTTTTGGAATTTTTACATATGCCGAGAACTAGAACTACGCTGAGAAGAACTACTCTGAACAACTCTGGCAGAAACTTCAGTGACAAGAAAGGGACACAGTATGGCACCGCTGCTTAGTCAATAACCTATCTAGGACGGGAAAAGTGCAATGTGATAATGCTTAACAAATTGTAAATTCTATGCGAGATTTGTGCATTATATAATAAAATGAAGAATGCTGCTACAGAGTGGGATTGTGGGTAGTGGATCCTACAAACAGCACCAAGTAATTTTCAAACAAATGGAAATAGGAACAACTGAGCAAAAAAACAGTTACAAGTATTTCTAAATCGCCAACAAGTTCCGTAGCGATGTACAATGGGAGAAACGGAGTGTACATACACGTTACACACACAGAACAATAGGAGGGAGGACCCTGCTCGAGAGCTCACAATCTAAGAGGAGAGGGGTGACACGCTAGGTGAGTGTGAGCAGAGAGCGTGAAGTAGTGGGGCGCATGTGGGCTGGGTGGGAAGATGGAGCAAGAAACTAACCATGGGAGATCATGGAGTGAGATGATAGGCTTCTCTAAAGTAATGTGTTTTCAGAGACTTCTTGAAGGACTGGAGAGACAGGGAGAGTCTAATGTTGCGGGGGAGGGAGTTCAATAGAAAGGGGGCAGCCTTATTTAGGCATTTTCTGGGATTTTTTTTAGCCAACATTTTTTTTCCGTTTTTTTTTTTTTTTAAATAGAGTTTTTTCTTTTTTCTATAACAGACCTTTTAATTATTATTCCTAGTTACAGTCATTTATACATCGCCAACATATTCCGTAGCGCTTTACAATAGGGGAGCACACCTTATATGTTAATTCCAGACATTAGCATCGGTGTTGGTGACATTTCGGTGCTCTTTAAATGACCCCTCTAGAGTTGCTTTTGTTATAGACACGGACTGGCCGGCGTGAAATTTTCCCAAGCTCTTTATCATGAACCATATGAGAAACACCCAAAAAGTATCAATGGGAACCCGAAAGGTGGACAAGAAGAACCAGTTAATCCAGCCTTTCTGTAACGATAATATGAATCAATTATACAACGTCAGATGAATTTACAAGATGAAATATAATTTCCACAAGAATACCAAAATGTGACCATAGATGGCCCACCATATTTTAGATAACCTTTACACCCTTCCGCAGTATGAGCTCTGAGAGCTTCAGTAAGGAGAAGATGACTGATTTGAGCATTTTATACATGTTGCTGGGCTGGGTACATTTGGTGGTTGCAGCCGCCCCATCGGGGAATAGGCGCGACCCCACCCCTCCTGTACTATGTAGCTTCTCAAACCTGCCTTTTCTATCAGGACGAAGACCAGACTGACACAAATCTAAAATATAGCAAAAGAAACCAAGGCGCGCTAACCAGCCTTGGCTATCCAGATTTTTGGAGTAGATATCCATGAGGAAAACTAGTGCGTGGCTGAGCATCATGAGAGATGTAGCTGCAAAATATTTGGAGGGCCAAGGTTGCTCATCCCTGGGTTGGAGGCATGAGAAACAGGAGGAGAGGACTGAAGTCAATGGTTGGGGAAGTGAAGTGTATTAGCGAGTTGGGTGGTCGGCTTCCTTGACCAGGAATGTCTTTAGGAAGCGTTTGAAGAAAGAGAAATCCTGACAAAGTGTGGGAGTGTGTTGCAGAAGGGTGGGAGCTGATATTCTAGAAATTCTACAGCCCATTTTCAGTGATTGGTTTATATGAAGTGGTTTTCCATAAAACCACTGGTTCCATAGAGTGGTCTTGTGGAAAACTCATTGGTAGTGAAGGGGATTTATGGAAAACCACTGGCTCCAAAGAGTGGCCTTGTGGAAAACCACTTGGTAGTGAAGGAGATTTATGGAAAACCACTGTTTCCATAGAGTGGCCTTGTGGAAAACTACTTCGAAGTGAAGAGGTTTTATGGAAAACCACTGGTTTCATGGAGTGGTCTTATGGAAAATCACTTGGTATTGAAAAGGTTTTATGGAAAACCACTGGTTTCATGGAGTGGTCTTATGGAAAATCACTTGGTATTGAAAAGGTTTTATGGAAAACCACTGGTTTGATATGGTGGCCTTATGGAAAACCACTTGGTAGTCAAGGAGTTAAACTTCCATTAGCCTCCTTTGCATCAGGCTGTTAGTAGATTTTCTTTTCAGCACAGTACAAGCAGTCTTTGGAGATCAAAGCAGATCCCTGCACTTGCCGCACAGCAGCACATTTGCGTTGAGACCCGTAAGATAAACACATCTGGATACTATAGAAATAATGACCATTATTTTACATTTACCCCCACTTTAAACTGCTGGGTATGGTATCTGAGGGCAGGCTTTATCCTCCTCTGGGTAACGTTTATTTATGTGCAAGCTACTTTACAGCATCATTCTATAGTCAAGGAAAATCTCAGGAACCAGCTATAATTAATCTTTATGACTGCACGACGTAGCACGGCAGATGTTGCCAACAATTAAGTCTTCCGTGGAAATGACGGCACAGCGCGAAATACATAGAGATATGAAAACATATTTGCAAGCAATGAATTCTCGCTGTTGATAATTTTAGCCCGCAATCTCATTATGTGTAAAACGAACACATTTTACATATTCATTTCAGTCACACGGAGCTATTCGATACATTTAAGCAATGATTTATTTGGACGCTTTGACTCAAAATAGATCACAAAGATTGTAGTCCATGTGTATATACATTAAATCTATGTAATAAATGACTCATAAGATTTCTGGGGTCTTTAAAGGCTATTAATGACAAAAATAATAAGTGTGTTATATCATAGATTGAAATGGTGAAATTAAATATAACCCCTTGGAAGTGGAAGAAGTGTGAGGGATGTCCTAGTGTTTCACCGCAATACGCGTTAGACGTCTCCCACATGCTATGGCTTACCCTTAGCTGCAGCGGAGATTGTGGCCTTTCTGGCCGGAGTCCCATGGTGGTCTGACTTTCTTGAAGTCAGACCATGCGGTGCAGAAACGTCATCGCACCATTGTATGATGATGTCATTTTCAGACGCCACCTGGCAGAACTAGATAAATGCCTAAAGGTGAGGGAGGGGGCATTTCGACCCCTCTATCTACTCATCAGTAGGGGCTGCAGACATACATGAGGCATCGTTGGAAAGGTCACAGTCTGGCCTTTTCAATGATGTGCTTCTTAAAGATGTAGACCCCCCCAAAATGTGGAAAAAGTACAAATTAAATCCAAAAAAAACCCATCAAACACAGCACACAGGTGGTCTCTAATGGCAGTTTAAAAAAATAAAAACCGCCTAGAGACCCCCAAAATCCTCATTTAATAAATAGCAGCCCCCTTAATATTTATTAATAGTTGTTTCATGTGCAAAAATTCAGATTTTTACATTTTGAATAAAATCCATTTCTGAAAGCGTAAATCAGAAAGATACGTATAACCACAAACATTATTATGATTCATTGTAGAAAAAAAAATACAGTGGTTTTTAAAAAAAATTTAAGCATGATTTAAATGTCACATTTTTTAAAAAATTAATGACATAACGATATATTTTTAATTTGCTGAAAAAAATGATATACAATATGTCTGGGTCCTATATTAAAACATGACTTCAAATCACATGATTAGCACAAATGGTCAAATTGAGCTCAGCACAGGGGTGAAATGGCTCAGCAGCCAAGGGGTTAATTGTAGAGTAATGGAGAGAGTTGGCAAGAGAACCCTTAAATCCATACGTTTTTAAATGTGCATCGAAGCTCATGCAATGTCACAGCATTTATTCAGGTCCAGAGTGGCATTAATTTATGGCCAAGATCTTGTATATTTGTTTTTTTTTGAGAAAGGATTTTACCAGGAAGGATACATCGAGATTTCTCTCGTTTTCAAGTATGTCCTGGGTGGCGAGTATGTACCGTTAGGTGTCTTGCCCAAGGACACTTACTGGAAAGGTGCTCGTCGGAATCGTACTCTTGTCTCCACAGTCTCTCTCCACGCAGAGCATTGACGTTACCTCTACTCCACCCAGCCAGACATTGATGATAGGAGAGTCGCAGCGCTGCGTAAAGTCTTCTCCAGCACATTATCCCAAAGATTAACCTCAATTTGGTTAAGGTCTGGACTGTGCGGTGGCCAATCCATGTGTGAAAATGATGTCTCATGCTCCCTCAACCACTCTTGCACAATTTGATCCCGATGAATCCTGGCATTGCCATCTTGGAATATGCCCGCTGTGCCATCAGGGGAGAAAAAACCCATTGATGGAAAAACCTGCTCATTCAGTACATTCAGGGAGTCACATGACCTCATTTAATGCTGAAACATATTAATCACTGCAGTAATTATCCAATGGAAGGCGAGCACCTATTGGCTGAGTTAAATCCAGATGGGGACTTTTATTTTGGCCATTATTAGCTGGTTTTAAAAAGTGTTAAAACGTATTATACTCACGGTGCTCAAACTTTATGGTCATATTCTGGAGCCCAAATGCAAACAAGATTTGTTTGCGGCCAGCAAATTTCATGTACAGTGATACAGCTTTGTCTGCTACTTTTGATCGATTCACTTTACGTTTTCTTTTTGATCTTCTTTGATTTTTATAACACTGACAGGGTTATTCAAAGAGAATCGAAAAGTCACCGCACGTTCGGTGACTTTTCGTTCTCTTCAATTCGGCGTGATTTGGCGATCCCATTTCGGCGACCCTGCTGTGTATTCAGCAAGCACCACAGGGCTGCCGTAATGCAGGGAAAAGTCACCGCAAACCTGACGAACACTCACCGCAAAACCAGGGTGAACGCACACCGAAACCGGCAAAAACATCTGGATTAACCCCGCCGAACACGCCGGAGAACCCCGAGCAGTGTCTAAGAATTACTCATTAATGGAGCACAAGCATTGCTTTTTCGCTTTTGTAAAAAGTATAACATGTGCCAAGGTGCAGGTACCATGACCAAAAATTGAGTGGCACCCAAAGTTAGAATAGTTACATTTATAGCTACAAGTACTAATACAGCACCAACAGATTCCGTAGCGCATTACAATGTTGACGCACAAAGAGATGACATAATAAATAATAAAACATACGGGACAGACGGCCCTGCCCTAGGATAAGACTGTGGTCAGACTAACGCATTTTTAACGTGCGTTTAGGCGCACTTAATCACGGCCACAGTAGCAGCAAATAACGGGCAATGACAGCCAATATACGAAGTACGGCCGCACGAAAGTCCGGCCGCGCAACGCAAGTGGAAAATTAACGCATTTTTTCGAGAACGCAGAACCGCTAGTACTGACGTACAGAGTGCGCTGCAGCGGCATAGCTGCGTGTGTGTGCGTGATTAGGAGATGTCAGACGCTGCTAATGTCCAGCCTACATAACGTCCAGGCGCAAAAAGTGTTTTATTGACGATCCGTAAAAAAATCACGCACAAAAATGCGCATCGTCTGACCGTTTTTGCGCATTCCGTGAAACAATACGTCAATGTGTTCGGACGCACTTTTTGACTGTCGCTGCGAATAATGCGTTCGTTTGACCCTAGTGTGATTGTCCTGCAAATGCAGCACTTTATACAAGTGCTCAGCCAGACATCCCATGAGTTTACAATCTAAGGGACTAAGGCAAGTGAAACAAAAGGGAATAGGGGGAGTGTGGAGATAATTACCAGAGAGAATATAGCAGACACTGCACCAAATACCCAAGTGAATGTCAATGAATGTGTGAGACATGTCAGTGATTACTGTGCATCATTTAGGCTAGGGTCAGACGAACGCATTTTTCTTCGCGTCGTCCGTGAAAAAGTGCATTCGAACGAATGGACGTATTTTTTCACGGAATACGCGATAGCGGTCATACGATGCGCATTTTCGTCCGTGATTTTGTACGGATCATCAATAAAACACTTTTTGTGTCTGGACGTTATGTTAGCCGGACATTAGCAGCGTCTGACGTCTCCCAATCACGCAAACACGCCGCTATGCGGACGCAGCGCACACTGTACATCAGTAGTAGCGGTTTGACGTTCTAGAAAAAATGCGTTCGTTTGCCACTTGCGTTGCGCGGACGAACTTTCATGCGGCCGTTCTTCGTATGTTACCCGGCATTGGACGTCATTTGCTGCTAGCACGGCCGTGATTTCGTGCGGTTAAACGCATGTTAAAAATGCTTTCGTCTGACCTTAGCCTTAAGGATGGCTGCTTAACTTGAAAGAAGATCCCTAAGGGGTTATTCACAAAGCATTGGTGTTTGCCAGTGTTGCAAACACTTTGGGCTCTATTACATTCTTCATACAAAAACGCACGCGCAATGCGTGAATTTTTGCGCGAAGCGTTAAACGTTAACGCTCGTGAATCAACGCTGGAATTACAATCCTCGTGCATTTTTTCACCCGTCAAAAAATAACGCGTGTAAAACGGACACGCACAAACGCAAGCGCAGCAACGTTGCGCAGAAATCAGTGTGCAGACTGTTTTTTTCACGCGATTCAGCCAATCAGAATTAAGAACCACAATTGTCTCACGTTAAGTCAATCTGTGTATATACTGTATGCTGCATCAATTAAAGTTCTCAAATTTATTGGTTTGGGTATGTGTAGAATGTGTAACTATACTTTGCAGTGTATTTTTTTTTGGGCTGGTGTATTTGGTTTTGGCCAGGTTGATAGAATTTGCCATTAACACCAGCTTTTAGGAGTAGCTAAAATTATGCGCACAAAGGCTGTGCGTTACAGACTGCGAATAGATTGTAATACCATCCGCGTACCAGCGCTCAAACGCATTTGTGCTCACAATGTTTAGTATAGGACGCGCAAAGTACAGTAAGCTCGTGCAGCGTTCGCACAGGTTCACCCGCGGTAGACGTATACGTGTGTTCGTTGCGCTGACATTGTAATACAACGTTCTGCTCAAAGGGTTTTGCCCCTCGCGTTAATGCGTTTTTGCACACACGCTGATGTTTGCGCGAAGATTGTAATAGGGCCCTTTAATAATCGCCAGTATTCCAACGCTGAAAAACATTGACATTTCACAAAACTAAAATCCAAAGAGCAACAGGTGATGATGCAAAGTGAAGCTTCTCCTGTCGCTCTCTGGATTTTAGTTTTGTGAAATGCTGGAGTTTGCCGGCGCTGTAACACTTGTGATTTTCACTCGTGTATCCAACGCCAGCAAACACCGACACATGTGCACGACGGGAAATGTGTTTTGTTTCGGATGCATTCTTTAAGTTCATTACTTCGTTTCGGTGCATTCATTATTTTGAAGTCATTCAGATTTTGGATCGATTAGATTTGCATTTTATGGATAATTATCTATTCGCGCATTCAGATTAATTCTTCATTCGTTATTTCGGAAAGGTGAAATCTATTGTTCCGTTTACTCGTTATATCGGGGAGTATTCGAATGCATCAATTCCCATCAGAAAAGGAATGTCTACATCTCATTGTTCTATGTCAATATAGTTATTGTTAAATATATATTTCTTAATGAGCCCGGCTTGTGTCCGGAGGGAAAAAAATATTTAAAGCATGAGCACGATTCTCTAGGTCGTGGGGACGATTTACTAAATTGTTCCCACGCTTTAAATAAAAAAATTCTTCAGCATGTGCACGAGTTACCAGTCCTCCTACCTCGGCCTGGGCTGCGTTCTCCTGCAGGTATCTCTGTGGCCGGCTGCAGGCAATTGATAATAGCCCTCAAACCTCCACTCTGCATATGTCGGCCCGCTGGCTCAGCAGATTAACGCACTTTGGGCTCTATTACATTCTTCGCACAAAAATGTGCGCGTGCACAAAAATGCATTAACACGAGGGGAAAAACCCTTTGCGCTGACCGTCAAATTACGACGTTCGCGCATAAGATGCGTGTTAACGTCTAACGCGAGTTACCCTGCACGAGCAAAAGTTCGTGCGCGCAACCCATACTTAACATTGTGAGCGCAAATGCGTTCGTGCGCTGGTACGCGGCTAGTATTACAATCGATGCGCAACTTTTTACAAACGACGTTTGCGCGCATAATTTTAACGTCTTTGAAAAGCTGGTGGTAACTGCAAATCTGAACGTCCTGGCCGAAACGAAAAACACCAGCACGAAAAAAAAAATACAGCACAGTATAGTTACACATTCTACACATACCCAAACAATAAAATAGAGAGGTTGTGCGTATTTTTTTTTATTGTTGCAGCATATATACTCAGATTAATTTTGGCAGGCGCAAAAACTGAACGGGAGACAATTGTGGTTCTTAATTAGCTGAATCGCGTGAAAAAACAGTCCGCCCACCGATTTCTGCGCGCAGTGTTAATTTGCACTAATTTACGCACATATTTTTTACGCTTGATATTTTTGGACGGATGAAAATATGCGCTCGGATCATAATACCTGAGTTAATTTACGCGTGTTAATATTTAACGTGAAAAAAATTGCTGCGCGGACGAATTTGCACGGAGAATGTAATAGAGCCCTTTGTAAGCACGAGGTCCTAGGATCAATACCCTCTTGTATTTAATATTTTTATTCTTCTTCCTATGCCTTATTTAAGATGCTGCGATTATTATTAGAAGATTGAATTATGAATAATAATAATAATAATAAATGAAACCAGCTTTGTTTTATTTACTTAATAATCATAATATTATTGTCAGCGCTGGTGGTTCCACTAGGCAAACTAGGCAACCGCCTAGAGCACACTGCCACCTAGGGGCGCAGACGGCCCCAACCCAGGATCAGTGATTGTACCCCCTTCCTCATTGTTTGCATGTGTAGCCGACAGTGGCAGCTCGCAAAGCGGACCCTCGCTAGTGACGCAGAAGGTGGGCGTCTTATGGTGATGTGCAGGCGCCACCAGATGATGTGCGACGCCACAAGAGGCAGATGAAAGAAAGGCACAGAAGAAAGAAAGGAAAAAGAAAAACACGAAAGAAAGAGAGAAAGAAAAAAGAGGCACAGGGTAAAGAAAGAAAAAAAAGATACAGATCTCAAAGAAAGAGGCAGCGGAAAGAAAAAAAAACAGAGGTAGATGAAAGAGAAGAAAGAGGCAGAGGAAAGAAAGAGGCAGAGGAAAAAGAGGCAGTGGAAAGAGAGAGGCAAAAGAAAGAGGCACAGAAGAAAGAGGCACAGACTGATCCTGGGCCCGACCAGCGGAGGGGTAAGATGGGCACTGAACTACCGTGTGCGGCCCTCGTGCACAGTGTGTGTCCCCCCCTCCCCGCAGTCTGTATCCCCATGCACAGTGTGTGTCAACCCCCTGTGCACACAGTGTGTGTGTTGTTTTATGTGGATAATAATGACAGTGCAAGCCATTAGTGAACAGAAGTCATGTTCCTAGAAGAGACACCCAGAACAGAACAGGAAACGCATCACAGGAAACAAGTGCCATAGAGATAAATCATAGAGTTGCATATAAACAAAACGTAACACTCATAACATCTCCCTCTTAATATTAATAAGTGATCAATGTGAAATTTAGATGAATCCTTGTAATAACATATTTACAGGTTAAGTCTTTTGGGTGGTTGTGAATGTCTACCACTGCGGGTGAAGACTGGCCCTCGTTGTATAGAGAGTTTCTCAGCCCTCTCAGAGGTTACTGGGCTCTTCTCACCACCTACTGGCATGCTCTGCTATTCACTCCCGTCCAATATATCCGCTTTCTCCAGACTGTCCGTAGTATTAGTCTGTGGCATCATCTCTGCACATTCCTTACTGCCAATTGGTGAATTTGCCTTTGCAGTACCAGGCGAGTCCGGCCTGACAACTGGATAATGTGAATCAGGCTTTTCAGCCACACGCAGATCCACACGATTGCGCCGATAGAGAGTTCCATCAATGTCCACAAGATAGGAGCGTGGTGCAACCTTTTGCAGACAAGTACCCATTCTCCAACGACTCCAGGCAGTGGTTTCATACGGATTCGTTCCCCAATATTTAAATCAGGCAAATCTCTTGCAGATGTGTCATATTGTGCCATGAACACTTGCCTCTTAAGCCGTAACTTTTCTGGTACCCCTTGTATCACAGAGGGTTCAAGTAGCTTGTTGGCCACAGGTAAGGAAGTCTTTAATCTTCGTGACATCAGTCTTTGTGCTGGGCTACTATCCATGCCCACAGTTGGAGTGTTCCTCCAGTGTAAGATTGCCTTCCACTGGTCTTTACCATCACTTTGTGCTTTCTTGCATAAATTTTTTACAATCTTCACTGCAGATTCAGGTTTACCGTTAGCCTGTGGATGACGTGGTGAGGAAGTTACATGCTCAAATTCCCATTCAAAGGCAAATTTTCTGAATTGTAAGCTTGAGAACTGAGGGCCATTATCAGAAATCACTATATCAGGTTGGCCATGACGTGCAAACTGTGCCTTGCACCTCTTAACTGTAGTTTCAGTGGATAAGTCAGGAAGCAGTTCAATTTCCCAGAAGTCTGAGTAATGATCAACTAATATCAGGTACTCTTTTCCTGCATAGTTGAATAAGTCCATACTGACAATCTGCCAAGGATGTGTAGGTAGCTCATGCGAGATCATGGTCTCTTTTTGTTGCAAGTGTGCAAATTCATTGCAAGTGGGACAATTACTGACAAAATCTTTGATTTCACCTTGCATATTAGGCCAGTAAAGTGTATCTCGAGCTTGTCTGTAGCATGCCTCACCCCCAATGTGGCTTGAGTGAATGCATAATAACATTTCTGCTCTCAGTGACCTTGGCACTTAACTCTTGGGCCTTTGTACAAAATGCCATTTTGTACGCTGATCTCATCTCTGAAAGACCAATACTCCTTCACAATTGCAGGTGCTGTATCCTTGTCATCAGGCCACCCGTTTAGAACAATAGACTTTAGCGCTTGTAAAGTTTCATCTCGGTCTGTGTGCTGTTGAAGCTGATGTAGACGCTGATCTGTGACGTTAAGATAATCTGCTTGATTGACTTCAGCAAAGAAAAGTTGTTCCTGCTGCAGCAAACAAACTGTATGGTGCTCATGCTCATTTCTGGGTGTCACATGATTCGTAGTAGCTCTGCTCAGGGTATCACTGATGTACATTTGACTTCCTGGCTTGTAGACCACATCGAGGTTGTAATGCTGCAATGTAAGCATCATGCTCTGCAAACGCTTGGGAGCACACAAAAGAGTCTTCTTAAATATGGCTATTAATGGTTTTTGATCTGTTTCAGCTGTGATTGTATTCCGGCCATAAAGATAGTGATGGAAGCGCTGACAGGCAAACACAATACTTAAACATTATTTTTCAATTTGAGCATAATTTGCTCAGCTGATGAAAGAGCTCTGGACGCATATGCAACTGGCTGCTCCTCTTGCAGTAGACAACATCCTAGGCCATTTTTGCTTGAATCACTTTGTATTGTAACAGGCTTTGTGACATCATAATATTTCAACACCGGCAGTGACCAATTGTTTTATCTTCTCCACTGCCTGGTAATGTTTGGGAAGCCAGTGCCACACTGCATCCTTATCCAGAAGTCTTCTTAATGGCTCACACACCTCAGACAGGTGTGGCATGAATTTAGCTAGATATGTGACAAAGCCAATAAAACGCTGTAATGCTTTGGCATCGGAAGGCTGTGGCATGTCCACAATGGCTCTAATCTTATCAGGGTCTGCTTTTAAGCCTTGTGAGGACAGGATATGTCCATGGAAATGGACTTCTTGCACCTTGAACTGCAATTTCTTTATGCTGAGTCTCAGCCTCACCTCCCTGAAACGATCCAGTAGTGCTAGTAGCTTCTCATCATGGTCATGCGCAGCTTCTTCATCTGTATCACTGCAGCCAACTATGAGAATGTCTTCGGCTATTGGCTCAATTCCATGGAGCCACATAATAGTTCATGCTGCTTTTCTTGCTTCCAGTGCTCAGCTTTCAGTACAGGACTGCAATCACTACAGGAGGCACAGTCAGCTCTAAGGCCTCTTACTGCAAGACTAGCAGCTTTCAGTGTCCCATGAGTAGAAGCAGCGCAGATTCAAGTGCTTCTGACACCATGTTTTATGTGGATAATAATGACAGTGCAAGCCAATAGTGAACAGAAGTCATGTTCCTAGTAGAGACACCCAGGACAGAACAGGAAACGCATCACAGGAAACAAGTGCCATAGAGATAAATCATAGAGTTGCATATAAACAAAACATAACACTCATAACATGTGTTCCCTCCACATTTCAACAGTTGACAATTTTTTCTGGGGGTGGGACCCAAGTAGCTGGTCTTGCCTAGGGCGCAATATAGTCTAGCACCGGCCCTGGTTATTGTAATGCTAAACCAAAGCTTGTTTAATGGATCAGCTGAAAATAAGGATTTTTCCTTTACTTTTGATGCAAAAATCAGCTTTTCCTCCCAAATGAGGAGTCTTCTAGAAGATATAAAAAAACAAAACAACCTAAGGGTGTTTGAGCAATTCATCCTTTCCGTTCTGTTGTCATTCCGGTGTAAGATATAATTTAAGATGAAGTGTGGTTTGAACTGAATATTTAATGCGGAGACCATTAATACAATCAATCACCATCAGGTTAACATTCCAGTAGTCAAACGGCTTGAGAAGATTAATGTTTAAGCACCTGCGCTCAGGCTATTGACTTTGCTTCTTCCGTTAAGAACATGTGATGCTGCTTTAAAAACTCTTTCTGCCTCAGAAATAAAAGAAGTCTTGAATTAGAGAGTCTGAGTGCGTAATCTCTTCACTTCCAGACTCTGAGCCTTTTAAAGGTAATTTGGAAATAAACACCTTTTTATGGCTCTTTATAGTTTTAAATTAAGTTTATATCAAAGTGGATCGATCCGTGTATTTATAGAATAAATTTATTTTCTCCGCGCTGGCTACGTGCGCACCACCATTTGTTACTTTCGGTAATGATACTGCGCTGCTCTGTTTACCATCTATTGATAGAAGACAGATACACTATACGGGTATTTGTATGTGGGTACCTATTTGTTATTTCCATCAGCCTTCATGAAACTGGCAGTTGATCGCGGGCACCAGATGAACCCAATCCCCCATAACAAACACATTTACTGTTTCCATGTCCAATAAACAGAGTGTATTACGACTTAACCCCCTCGCTGTGGAAGACACACTGCGCACATCCTCTTCTGCTGTGCGTAGGACGTGATCAGCACAGTGTCTCAATCCTATCGGTCAGCGCCAATCATTACTGTGATATTCAAAATGCCTGTGCCGAGTGACAGCTGTGTGGGCATAGGAAACTCCTCCACTTCACTCATAGCTATCGGCCAATCAGGATTGGAAGGGGCGCACTCCACACTGCCTGACTACTTTAACCCTTTCCTGCTGCAGGGCTATGCTATCCCTGCGGCGAGTGGACCTTGAAGCCATGGGGCTAACTAGTATGTCCCATTGACTTCAATTGGCCGGTGTGGCCCCGCCCAGCAGGCGGCACAAACCATTCGCTGTTGGCTGCTGTGTGTCAGCTCCTAGGGGGACCGTAAGGAGGTGCCGTATTAGTACGTTCCACCAGCGTTAACTCTCTCCCACCCGGCACAACCTACCTGACATGCAAGGTTAATACGCTAAAAGGGTCAGGGTGCGTAGAAGTGGGGACAGATAAACCCTGCACTAATGTGCACAGTTTCTTAGATTTGGGTGTGCACCCGTGGGATATTTATTATATGAAAACTTTTATTTTTTAGAAGATATTGCCCAATATTTACATTTTACATTAGAAATAACGAGTCTGTATTAAAGATCCTGTCAGTGTTTATGCTACTCATCATGAATCAGATAAGGGACATCTAATGTGTCAATGAAGGAGGTAAAAGAGGACTCCTTTACCCAACATTAAGGTGTGCTTGGTGCGTGCCCTGCGTTCGCCTATGTATCCATGGTATAATAGAGTAATCACTGCAGAGGCCCCATTGCACATTTTTAAGTCAACATTTAGTTTCACCAACCGCATCCGAAAAAAACCTCCTAATCGAACAGAAAAACCGGCGCAAAACTGCAGAAAAAAAATCGCAGTGATAGGCATAAGGCTATCCTAAAAAAAAGATAAATCCAGGTAAAGTATCCATGTAATTGGGCAGACTAGATGGGCCGAAAGGTTCTTCTCTGCCGATATTTTTCTATGTTTCTATGTTTCTATGTTCTATGTTTCTATGATCCAATAAGCCGATGAAAAAACACCAAATGCACCTGGGGATCTGCCCCAAAACCGTCGAACGTATCCGAAAAAAACCAATGATCCGCCAACCAGAGCGCTGACCTGCCGACAAACGGGGTTAAAAAAAAAAAACAAGCAAAAAACACTGCAAAATTTAAAACACAAAAGAAGCCAGAAAAATGCCTAAAAAAATCCTAATAAATAGAGACTTCTTTCTGCAAATGAAAAGAATAAACTGGTGAATAAATATTTTATAAAAACGGGAATTTTTTTTAACATTGAAACCAATGGGATTCACCTGATTAAACCTGCCGAATGAAACCACCGAACAGCAGGACATTTCACTGACATTTCACTGCTGTTCGGTGTCTCTGAATAGATTAACCGTTGCTTCTCTATGGGGGATTTCACTGCCGTCAAACAGGCACCGTATTTCACTGGCAATTCACCAATATTTGGCAAGCTGCCTGCTTTGTGAATAGCTGAATGGCCACAAAATTGCACTGTACGGGGAAATTCACTGTTCTGTATAATTTCGGAGCCACTTCGGCTTTCTTTGAATAACCCCTATAGTGTCACAGTATCATTTGAAGAAAACTTCAAGGATACATCCCCAATGGAGCCTCTTGCCCTTGATCTGGAGGTCCACCAAGTGTTCCACGGGTCAAGAACAATCTAGAGGTTATCCACTAAGTACAAAAATTCTGGTACTTTGCACTTCGGCGCACTTTGGCGATTCCATTTCGTTGAGACTACATTTCGGTGAGTTCACTATTCATCATAGGGTCACTGTAGTGCTCTGAAAATGGAGTCACTGAAGCCCCACGAAAAAGTTGAACATTGCCAAAGAGCACCGAAAAGAACCAAAGACCGTCAAACTGCACCGAAGTGGCATCTGTGAAATCCACCAAACTGGAAGAAAAAAAAACGGAACTCTGATTCTCCTAATAGGTGTTTGAGCCAGTAATAATGTATTAAAATGTATCTGAATAATAAAATAGGTCCTTTAAAAAGTAATAAAAAGGTCTGAATAAAATAATGAGAAACAAAAATCTCATCCAAAAAATACAAAAAGACTCTCAAAAAAATAAATAAGAAGACTTTTGATGAAAATGAAAAGAATAAGGGCCCTAATACATTCTTCGCGCAAACGTTTGTTCACGCACAAAAACGCATTAACGCGAGGGGCAAAACCCTTTGCGCAGAACGTCATATTACAAAGTCAGAGCAAAAAACGCGCACTCGTCTAACACGGGTGAACCTGCGCGAGTGTACTTTACTGCGCCCGTCTTATACTTAACATTGTGATTGCAAACATGAATGAACGCTGGTAAGCGGAAGGTATTACAATCTATGCGCAGTTTGTAACACACAGCCTTTGCGCGCATAATTTTAGCAACTCCTAAAAGCTGGTGTTAATGGCAAATTCTATCAACCTGCCGAACCCAAATACACCAGACCAAAAAAAAAATACGCAGCAAAGTATAGTTACACATTCTACACATACCAAACCAATAAAATGGAGAAGTTGTGCGTGTTTTTTTTATTGATGCAGCATATATGCGCAGATTGACTTTGACAGGCGCAAAAACTTAACGTGAGACAATTGTGGTTCTTAATTATGATTGGCTGAATCGCGTGAAAAAAACAGTCCGCACACTGATTTCTGTGCGCAACGTTAATGCGCGCGCGTTTTTGCGTGTCCGTATTATGCGCGTTATTTTTTGACGGATGAAAAAATGTGAGAGGATTGTAATACCAGCGTTGTTTTATGCGTGTTAACGTTTTAACGCTTCGTCAAAAATCTGCATGTTCTGCGTGCGTTTTTGCATTAAGAATGTGATAGAGCCCTAAATGTTTTAAAAAAACAATATTACGTTTTTCCATTGAGTCCTATGGGATTCTCCTGATTAAACCTGTCAATTGTGAATCACTGAAAATCAGGGCATCTCACTGACACTTTGGTGCAGTTCGGCGTTCATTGAATAGATTAACCATTACTTGTCTATGGGACAATTTCACTGTCGCCGAAGATTGCCAAACTGCACTGTATTTTGCCGTCAATTTGCCAGTATTTGGCAAATTGACAAGTTAGTGAATAGACAAACTACCACGAAATTGCACCGTATGTGCAATTCGGTGGCAAGTTCGGCGCTTTCTGAATAACCCCTTGTATTCAAGCATCTACATTGGTATCACCAGCTTTCACACTAGCGCAGGTTTCATGGGCAATTCATAAGAACATCAACCCCCAAAATGAACCAATCAACTACAATCTATTAGCACTATTCCTGGCCACCAGTAACAATGTTTCAAAGGATAAACTTTAATATTTGCTGTAAACACTTTTCACTGTCATTACTTTTTTTCTTTCAGAGGACAATATTTTCAAAGGAGGCAATAAATCAAAAAATAAGTAAATCACTGTGTCCGAAAGACATATATTCTCAAGCGCTCGGCGAGCCTAGATGTGTCCTTGCAGCACCTTCCTCGGAAACTTTTAACCGATATTTCATGATAGGAGTGACTACAGATGAGAAGTCAAAAAAACTGTATATGAGACCTGTGTGAAACAAAGTTACAAATATGATCAATAAAATATAATCTGGGGTTCATAGAGTACAGTGCATTGGGTATTACTGAACAGTCAGAGGGGGTGGTTCTGCTTTTGGAGTCAATATTTACCCCTTCACTACAAAGCAGGTTTTATTGAGAAAAAATTGTCATAATAACATTTATATGAAACATAGGATGTGGAAATAATAATTAAATATAGGGTAAAATAGGAATTTGGCACATAAATTGTTATTCTGAGATAATTTAAAAAAATGTAAATAATGTAAATGTGCTTATTATAAAAAAAATTCATGCATTCGTTTATCCTAAAGAGAATTATCGCTGGGATGAAAGGTTCTAAACTCTAGATGGCATCCCTTATCTGGCACAATGTCACACCTGGTCTGTATTATCAGCATACAGGCAGAGATGGCCTTTGTATCAGATCCAGTAAATGTGCCGCAGACGCAGAGAGATAATAAAATGATGAGATCTCCTGTTTATGGACATTTGTGGTGATCAGAATGAGATTATTAGCAATGCATTATCTGTATGTGCTGCATAATGCCTGTGTATGGCAATTACAGTAACACCTTGTATCTGTATGTGCTGCATAATGCCTGTGTATGGCAATTACAGCATCACCTTGTATCTGTATGTGCTGCATAATGCCTGTGTATGGCAATTACAGTAACACCTTGTATCTGTATGTGCTGCATAATGCCTGTGTATGGCAATTACAGTAACACCTTGTATCTGTATGTGCTGCATAATGCCTGTGTATGGCAATTACAGCATCACCTTGTATCTGTATGTGCTGCATAATGCCTGTGTATGGCAATTACAGCAACACCTTGTATCTGTATGTGCTGCATAATGCCTGTGTATGGCAATTACAGCAACACCTTGTAACTTTACTGTACAGGGATTTACACTCATTATAACCCCCTGAATCTTATCCCTGTACAACAATGAGTGATCCCACAGTTCTCCCTGGTTGCTGTAATGCAGCAGTAAAGTTTTTGACCCTTTTGTTACAGTAAGGATGGGGGCAGCTATTTGCAGCTTGTTTACAGTAACACAGGGTGGCAGGAGGGAGATAAAACAAATAATTGTACAGCAGCGAATGACCTCACAGCTCTCCCTGTATTCTGCCAAACCTCTGGTCATTGTAATGCAGCGGTAAAGTTTCTGAATATTTTCCTAGAATCGGTTTGAGAATGGGCTGCACTTTGTAGCTTGTTTGCAGTAAGATACGATGAAAAAGAGAGAGATAAAATGGTGGATTTAATTTTTCCACAAGTTGCACACTAATCTTCCGTTAAAAAGGTTTGCAAATTTGGGTTTTGATATGCCAATGATTGCTTTTCAATATATTACATTGCAGAATGGAGGTAACCGAATATTGGGAGCGAAGGGGTTAATGTTTTCAAAACTTTCTGACAGGGGAACATACCCTCTACAAATGAAAAATCTTATGACTGGTTTCCTTGGGAAGCCCTCTCATCAGGAATTATTAATAAGCACACAATACTCATTAAATGCTGCTCATCTTGCAGCCCGGCGTTTCCCCAGACATGACTTTTTGATCTGATTCTGCTGTTTTATAACTCTCATCTTGTTTGAAGTTGTATAAATATTAGCTCAGAATTTAATAATAATGACACATTTGTATTTCTCCATATCTTTTTCATAAGCCAATAGGTCTTTACCCACTGACCCCCTTCACCAGCCATTCAATCATCTACATGGGGGGGGGGCACAACTTGTCATGGCCCCTAACGCATGGAACATGACATCTCACTCCCAACAGTCATGGGCATTGGGTGGGGGGACGACTCCTCAGGTCCTGGTGGGATGGACATGCCAATATTCACCACCTCAAATCTGAAATATGAAAACCCTCCCCTGTGGCTAGGGGTCCCCAAGCCTCTAGCCATTCTCCCCAAATAATCCATTTAAAAAAATCTTCCTTCTCTTACTCTAACATTGGGGGGGGGGTTAATACCTGTAAAAAAATAATATATATATATATATACACAGTGGGGCAAAAAAGTATTTAGTCAGCCACCAATTGTGCAGGTTCTCCCACTTAAAAAGATGAGAGAGGCCTGTAATTGTCATCATAGGTAACTTCAACTATGAGAGACAAAATGAGAAAAACTAAATTCAGAAAATCACTTTGTCTGATTTTTAAAGAATTTATTTGCAAATTATGGTGGAAAATAAGTGTTTGGTCACCTACAGTACAGACAAACAAGCACGATTTCTGGCTCTCACAGACCTGTAATGTCTTCTTTAAGAGGCTCCTCTGTCCTCCACTCGTTACCTGTATGAACCTGTTATCAGTATAAAAGACACCTGTCCACAACCTCAAACAGACAAACTCCAAACTCCACTATGGTCAAGACCAAAGAGCTGTCGAAGGACACCAGAAACAAAATTGTAGAGCTGCACCGGGCTGGGAAGACTGAATCTGCAATAGACAAGCAGCTTGGTGTGAAGAAATCAACTGTGGGAGCAATCATTAGAAAATGGAAAACATACAAGACCACTGATAATCTCCATCGATCTGGGGCTCCACGCAAGATCTCACCCAGTGGGGTCAAAATGATCACAAGAACGGTGAGCAAAAATCCCAGAACCACACGGGGGGACCTAGTGAATGACCTGCAGAGAGCTGGGACCAAAGTAACAAAGGCTTCCATCAGTAACACACTACGCCGCCAGGGACTCAATTCCTGCAGTGCCAGACGTGTCCCCCTGCTTAAGCCAGTACATGTCCAGGCCCATCTGAAGTTAGCTAGAGAGCATTTGGATGATACAGAAGAGGATTGGGAGAATGTCTTATGGTCAGATGAAACCAAAGTAGAACTTTTTGGTAAAAACCCAACTCGTCATGTTTGGAGGAGAGAGAATGCTGAGTTGCATCCAAAGAACACCATACCTACTGTGAAGCATGGTGGCGGAAACATCAAGCTTTGGGGTTGTTTTTCTGCAAAGGGACCAGGACGACTGATCCGTGTAAAGGGAAGAATGAATGGGGTCATGTATCGTGAGAGTTTGAGTGAAAACCTCTTTCCATCAGCAAGGGCATTGAAGATGAAACGTGGCTGGGTCTTTCAGCAGGACAATGATCCCAAACACACCGCCCGGGCAACGAAGGAGTGGCTTTGTAAGAAGCATATCAAGGTCCTGGAGTGGCCTAGCCAGTCTCCAGATCTCAACCCCATAGAAAACCTTTGGAGGAAGTTGAAGGTCCGTGTTGCCCAGCGACAGCACCAAAACATCACTGCTCTAGAGGAGATCTGCATGGAGGAATGGGCAAAAATACCAGCAACAGTGTGTGAAAACCTTGTGAAGACTTACAGAAAACGTTTGACCTCTGTCATTGCCAACAAAGGATATATAACAAAGTATTGAGATGGACTTTTGATATTGACCAAATACTTATTTTCCACCATAATTTGCAAATAAATTCTTTAAAAATCCGACAATGCGATTTTCTGGATTTTTTTTTCTCATTTTGTCTCTCATAGTTGAATGTACCTATTATGACAATTACAGGCCTCTCTCATCTTTTTAAGTGGGAGAACCTGCACAATTGGTGGCTGACTAAATACTTTTTTGCCCCACTGTACATATACTCTATCTGATGGCATTTTGTGCGGTCAAGCAAGGAATATATAAAAAATATATATATACTTATTTATATTTTGCCCATTGCAAAGTGCTGTGTGCTGGTGCCATATTTATTTATTTATTTATTTATTTATACAGTATTTTAACAGGAAGGATACATTGAGATTTCTCTCGTTTTCAGTATGTCCTAGGTTCAAGAACATTGAGTTGTTACAGAAATACAAGGTAGTAAAATGCAAGATATTAAAAACAAAACGCAAATATACAGATTAAGACAGAAAATAAATATGTAGGAAATATTGTCACTATGTTACATGTTTACAGGCACATTCTGTATATAGTCACTGTGTTACATGTTTACAGGCACATTCTGTATATAGTCATTATGTTACATGTTTACAGGTGCATTCTGTATATAGTCATTGTGTTACATGTTTACAGGTGCATTCTGTATATAGTCACTGTGTTACATGTTTACAGGTGCATGCTGTATATAGTCACTATCAGGGTTATTCAAAGAGATCCGAATTGCTTGAGAAAGGTAACCGAACGCTGAAAATCAGCGTTCGGTTACCTTTCCTGGCCATTCGGCTATCCAGAGAGCAGGCAATTCGCCAAATCCTAGCGAATTGCCTGAACATACGGTGCCTGTTCGGTGCCTGTTCGAGGGCAGTGAATCCCCATGAAAAAGCAATGCTTCGGCTATTCAGAGAACACAAACCAGCAGTCAAAGGTTCCACTAATGCCCTGCCATTGGTGGTTTCATGCAGCAAATTTATTCAGGAGAATCCCATAGGC
Source organism: Leptobrachium leishanense (assembly GCA_009667805.1). Taxonomy (NCBI): domain Eukaryota; kingdom Metazoa; phylum Chordata; class Amphibia; order Anura; family Megophryidae; genus Leptobrachium; species Leptobrachium leishanense. The sequence goes on from CM019069.1 coordinate 23,356,466, forward strand.
TTCAATGTTAAAAATATTCCCGTTTTATTTTAATATCTAATAAACCGTTCATTATAAAATTCTGCAGCAAAAAGTCTCTTTATTTATAGATTTTTTAGGATATTTTAAGCATTTTTCTTAAGTCCGATATTTTTTTTTTTTTTTTTTAAGTTTACTTATTTTTTCTGTAACAGCCCTCTTTATAGAAACATAGAAAAATGTCGGCAGATAAGAACCTTTCGGCCCATCTAGTCTGCCCAATTACATGGATACTTTACCTGGATTTATCTTTTGTTTAGGATAGCCTTATGCCTATCCCATGCTTGCTTAAATTCAATTACTGTTTTGGCCTCTACCACTTCTACTGGAAGACTGTTCCATGTATCCACCACCCTCTCAGTAAAATAATGCTTCCTGATGTTACTTTTAAACCTTTGCCCCTCTAATCTAAGACTATGTCCTCTTGTTTTGCTATTTTGTTTCCTTTTAAATATACTCCCTTCCTCTACCTTGTGGATTCCCTTTACGTAAATGTTTCTATCATATCTCCTCTGTCTCGTCTTTTTTCCAAGCTGTACATGTTAAGATCATTAAGCCTTTCCTGGTAATTTTTCTCCTTCAAGCCGTACACCATTTTAGTAGCCCTTCTCTGAACTCTCGCTAAGATGTCTATATCCTTCTGGAGATACGGTCTCCAGTACTGCACACAGTACTCCAAGTGAGGTCTCACCAGTGCTCTGTACAGTGGCATGAGCACTTCCCTTTTCCTACTGCTAATACCTCTCCCTACACAACCAAGCATTCTGCTAGCATTTCCTGCTGCTCTATTACATTGACTACTAACCCTTAGATCCTCTGAAATAATGACCCCTAAATCATTATTCCCTGGACCTCATATGCAAATTTCAGACATTTTCGCTCAGTAGTTTCTTTGCAAACAGTGTTTCACTTTCAAACATTCACCCAAACTGTTTTGCTAATTTATTCACTGCCTCGTCTGCTGTCTCGGCTGCTTCGCTGCGTGTGATCGACTCCTGTTCGGGTTTTTCGACGGGTTAATCCAGATGTTTTTGGGGGTTGTCGGCCGTGCATTCGGTGGGGTTTGCGGTTCGTTTTCGTCGGGTTTGCGGTAGCTTTTCCCTGCAATTCGGGGACCATGTGGTGCTTGCTGAATACACCGCAGGGTCACCGAAATGGGATCGGCAAAAGGAACCGAATTGAAGAGAACGAAAAGTCACCGAAGGTGCGGAGACTTTTCGAATCTCTTTGAATAACCCTGAAAGTTACATGTTTACAGGTGCATTCTGTATATAGTCACTATGTTACATGTTTACAGGTGCATTCTGTATATAGTCACTATGTTACATGTTTACAGGCACATTCTGTATATAGTCACTATGTTACATGTTTACAGGTGCATTTTGTATATAGTCACTGTGTTACATGTTTACAGGCTCATTCTGTATATAGTCACTGTGTTACATGTTTTCACTTTTCAGGTGCATTCTGTATATAGTCACTGTGTTCCATGTTTATAGGCACATTCTGTATATAGTCACTGTGTTACATTTTTTTCAAGTGCATTCTGTATATAGTCACTATGTAACATGTTTACAGGTGCAATCTGTATATAGTCACTGTGTTACATGTTTACAGGTGTGTTCTGTATATAGTCACTGTGTTACATGTTTACAGGTGCATTCCGTATTGAGGTATGTTAATAGAGATCTATTAAGTTACTTTAGACTCGGGGAAGATTTGATGGCGTCTGGAAGGTTATTCTATATTTGTGGTGCTCTGTAGGAAAATGAGGATTGCGCCACTTTCTTTTTGTATTGTGGTATTGCAAGTAAGGTGCAGGTCCTGGATTGGAGGTTACAGGATGAGTGAACTGCTGGGGGAAGCTGTCTATTCAGGTAGGGTGGCAGCTTCCCAGAAAAGCTCTTAAACACCAGGGGCCACATTACGATCTCCACGCTAAAACGGGGGCGGTAGGGAGAAAAAACTGCGCCCGCAGTTTTCCCCCTACTGCCCCCATTTTAGCGTGGAATTACAATGCAGGCGCTTAAAAAGCTGCCTGCATTGTTACCACGCGCTATGGCCCGGGATGCTCATGGCAGTGCTGAGCGCAGCCGCGAGCATCCACTCGATGGAGTCCATAGGACTCCATTGAGCCAGACGCTAGCAGTCACATGACCTGCTGGATCTTGCCTTGCGTAGTGATATGCAAGGAGAGACTGGGGGGACTTTTCCCCCCAGTCTTTCCCTGCTCCCGCCGGACGGAGGAGGCGGTTGGAGCCGTGGTCCTCGCCGCGGGACAGGAGGTGAGTATACCATTCTGTTTTTTATGTTTTAGGCTGGTGTTAATGGATTCTGCAGAAGCGGAATGCGTTAACACAAAGTCCTGGCTCTGGTTAACTTTCCGCTAACCAGAGCTGGGCGTTAATCAGCTTTAGGACTTTGTAATCCAGCGCTGATTAACACTTTGCACTCCCCATGTTAATTATAGGGAGCGCAAAATACAGCAACCTCGTGCTGAAAAGCTTAAGGTACCAAACGCGAACGGGTTACTTAACCCGTTAGCCACCGTGACTAACGTTAATGCTCACGCAGGTGAGCGTTAACGTCAGAGTCAATATTTTATTGTGGCCCCAGGTTGGAAAGGTGAAGGGTCAGGTGCATCTGGATTCCAGCGACGGCCAGTTTAGCTCTTTTAACATGTCACTATGGTAGGTCATGTAGTTACATTGTAGCACAAACTGGCAGAATGAGTTATACAATGTAGCAAGTTTATGAAGGTGTGTTTGCGGGGCAGCTGCATTCACTACATATGAATAAATGTAGTTGCAATTGTAGCTAGCTGTAGGGTTCACTGGCATTAGCTTAATTTTCTAGTTCCCCAACTATATCAGGACAGCTCCAACTGCTCAAGATGTGTAGAATTAGATATATCAGGACTATATTTCCAAATATTTCAGCTAGCCCTGACTTCCAACTTTTTTGCCCATTTTTACCTTTTCACAGTAAAGGGACTAAGAAATATTCCGCCAGCTCGAAGCTCTGACATTCATACATCCTGTATCCTCCTTTTGCCCCCAGATTTGCTCCAGAGGATCAAGTCCAAGCGAAGTGACGGAGATTGTCATGAAATGACAAATAAATGTGCTAATTATTCAGAGCAAATTGTGTGCACTCATCCATGTGTGTCGAAACAAATGAAATTATTATGCGCGTGTAGAGGATATTATTCAGATTATTACTACTAACAGCATTGTTTCCTGAATGATCTGGAAGAAAATAAGCAAGTCGTTCCTATATTCTCAGCCGGAGTTGCACTTATCTATGTACACAGCTAATTCTACCATTATTTATAGGTGTTGAGAATATTATTAAAGGATGGAATGCCAGAAGAATCACATTTAGAAATTCCAAAACAAATAGGAACCAATGCACAACGTCACAGCTTAGGCATAGTAAACTTTATAATTAATTAGTTGTCTGTCACAGTTTTCTGTCTTGCGATACGGACAATAAACTTTAACCCTTTAACTGCTGAACCATTTCACCTCTGTGCGCTGAGCTCATTTTTACCGTTTTGTGCTCATCATGTTTAAACACGATTTGAAGTCATGTTTTATTGTAGGACCCAGTCAAATTATATATCCTTTTTTACAACAGATTCATAATATATCATTATTATATGTATACTAGACATGTGCATTCGTTTTAGTACTAAAACGATTTAGTCCGAATTTTGGGATAATTTAGTTTTAGTATGACTCAAGAGAAACGAAACTGCTCAGTACAAAAAACGAAAGAAACTAAAATAAAATGCACTACATTTTAGTTTCAGTCCTTTTTGTGATATTACATTGATGAGTGAAGGAGACCAGCAATGAAGATCGCAACATCGCAACATCCGAAGTTCTGCACCCTCCACATGCCAATGCAGTAGGATGTTCTATACAGAGAGTGGCATTAATTAATGCAGGAGTATGTTCTATACATTATACAGAGAGGGGTATTAATGCAGGAGGATGTTATATACATTATACAGAGAAAGGTATAAATTGAGGAGAATGTTCTATACAGAGAGGGACATTAATGCAGGTGGATGTTGTATACATTATACAAAGAGGGGTATTAATTAATGCAGGACGATGTTCTAAACATTATACAGAGAGGAGCCTTTTTTTTTAGCCCTTTAAATCCAGTGGCTGTGAGCGCTGAGATCGGCTGCTTGTTACATTATCTCTCAGTACAATGTATCAGGCTCAGTTGTTACAGTAACTGACTGTAACAGCGCTCAGAGTTTCAGTAAAACAAGGAAATAATATTGTTCTAACTCTTATATATAAAAATATTATTTACTAGTTTTACAGAAACTCTGAGCGCTGTGATGAGCAGCAGTCAGTTACTGTAACAGCTTTGCCTGACACGGGGCAGTATTACAATGTTGGTGCTAACTTAACCAGAGCTGTTGTAAACTGAAAACCTCCATAGGCTATAATGGCTCTGGGAAGGTTACAACAACTCTGGTTAAGTTAGCACCAACTATGTAATATGGCCCACATTGTGCTGAGAGTGAGAGATACTGTAACAAGCAGCGATCTCAGCCCTCTGAGGAGCCACTACAATAGTAATTGTATCTACTGGTTTTCGGATGAACGAAATTAGTTTTCATACTAAAGAATTGAAAACGAATTTCTTTAGCAACTAAATAAATTGTATTTTAGGACTAATCCATTAGTTCAAAACGAAATTTTGTGCTGTGCACATGTCTAATGTATACGTCATGTCCTGCCTGAATACTATAACAAAAAATGTAAAAAAATGTGAATTGCAATTTAGGATTCAATTATTTACATTGTATAAAATTTTTTTTTCACATTTTGTCATCCAAGCCTTTGCAGTTATATATTCTATGGGGTATGATTGTTTAAAAAAAAAAAATAGAAATGGGAACCCGTTACTGTATTTTTCTGAGAGAATATGCAATTTTAACTAAAACTGAAAACCATAATTTTTTGCTTGTATTTTGGAGCATTGTGTTTTATGAATAAAATTACTAGGTATAATGACTCCCCCTTCACTGCGGAGACCATGTAACGTCCTTCGCAAGTTGAGGGGAATCACCAGGACGTCCCCCACACGTCGTAAATGCTGGGTGTAGTGGAGAAGTTTCCTCCAACCCACCCAGCATTATCATCAGCTATGAATTTTGAATTTCCCACCTGCTGGTCACCAGATCGGTCATTAGTCACGTCAGCATGCAGAGAGAGTGCCCATGTCAACCGATTAATCTCAGAGAGGCAGCCAATGGATCGGATCAGCGCAAGTGTGCAGCTCCGATCCATCACTTGCGCTGGAGCTACGGAACTCAACTCCCCACTACGCGCTTTGCAGCCCCATCCAACGCGCATTGTAGCACTTCAACGGGGAGACTTTCTTAATGCAGTACACCTGCTGTAGTGCATGCAATTCGTGCACGCGCTACAGCGTGTGGCTGGCCCCATGGCAGCATCACAACACTGCAATAGACGCCGGGAGGCACGGCAGTACAGGCGCACATAGTGCGCTCATCTGACACCAGCCTTAAACGGACATTCTAAACACTCAGGCCACTTACACAGTAGAAACGATGGTAAACGCCCAAAATATGTGCCACCATGCAATACCCAGCTGAACCAGATGATCAGTGGTTTCCCCCAAACCAGAAGAGACAATGGAAATTAATACGTATCTGGTCAGCGCGAAAAGAACGCAAGGGATATTGGGCGGTTCTCGTGATAACGTCCTCAATATAGATGTAATATATAGAAAACAAAAGGACAGAACACTACATTGGTGCAGTATGTCTCATACAGAGTATATAATCTATATTAGGGTCATGGATTCACTCACAAAGCAAGAGCCCCAACACTGGCTCTGAGTGGACAGATGCCTGCGGGTTGTTTTTCTGAAATATTCTCAGGTAACCCACTCCTTGGTATCGAGGGTTCTCCGCCGTTAGTCAGTGAAGAGATGTAAAGTAAAACGGAAAGAATCTCTGTGTGCATCTGGAGTTTACAAATCCTAAATAATAAAATCCTTTGTCCGTCGCCGCGCATCCGGTTTCTGTTGGCTGCGCGCGCAGCCAACAGAAACCGGATGTGCAGCTTCGGACGCCGGATGCGCGTGCAGCCTCTACCCGTCAGCCGCACGCGCATCCAGGAGACAGGATGTGCACGCAGCAGACGTGTATCGGCTACGCGCGCATCCTGTACAGCCGGATGTGCTCGCAGCGGCAAGGTAGAGGCTGCGTGCGTATCCTGCCTCTTGCTGGGCAGCGCAAGCGAGGCACAGTTTTAAAATAATGCAAATCCTCCATAATGCGCACGCGAGGCACAAATTGAAAAAAAAAGGGGGAGCCACATACATAGTAGCCAGATTCTGGGGAGAACTGACCAGTCAGAAACTGGGTGCGATAAACAGCCACATCACTGGGAGCACTGGGCAGCCATATCCTCTACAACAATAGACTGCCCTCCGGGCAGGCTTTATACCTAGTCTGATATAAATCTCATAACAAATGGCAACTCACATTTGTTGGAGCTTATTCAAGCTCAAGATAGACGCCCATGGATTTCGTGAGGTCAAATCCAATGAAAAACCAAATGGAATGCTGGAACTTATTCTTATAAAATTTATTAAAAATAAACAATTTAAAACAGAAATTAAAAGTCCAGGATGCGTTTCGCCGTCAAGCTACGGCTTCATCAGCTGGTATCCACCGGCTGATGAAGCCGTAGCTTGATGGCTTTTATAAGAACAAGTTCCAGCATTCCATTTGGTTTTTCATTGGATTTGACCTCACGAAATCCATGGGCGTCTATCTTGAGCTTGAATAAGCTCCAACAAATGTGAGTTGCCATTTGTTATGAGATTTATATCAGATTTGTAAACTCCAGATACACACAGATTCTTTCTGTTTTACTTTACATCTCTTCACTGACTAACGGCGGAGAGCCCTTGATATCAAGGAGTGGGTTACCTGAGAATATTTCAGAAAAACAACCCGCAGGCGTTTGTCCACTCAGAGCCTGTGTTGGGGCTAGGCTTGTGCACCGATTTTTTTTTTGGTTCGATTCGGTTCGATTTGTTCGGATGTTTAAACTTTTCGATTCGGCTCGTTTCGACCGATTTCTGTTTCGATTCGGTTCGGTTCGGATCGTTTCTCGTGTACATTTTTTTTCGGAATATCGACCATTTTTTGTGTTTTCGGGTCACTTTGCTCGTTTTTTGTATCGACTTTTCGGAAATTTCGGAAATTTTTGTTTTTTCGGAACGTCTGTTCTCCTCGTTTCAAAGTGTCTACGATAATTCTGGCGATTCTATCGTGTTTTTTTTTATTAAATAAAGATCCTTTTTTTCTTATGAATAATTGAATATACATTTCACAACTTTATTTAATCATATTAAAATGGTATGAAAGCCAAGGAACAAAAAAAATGAACAAAACGATTTAAAAAACGCTAAACTGACCCGAATGCCACAAGAAACAAGTGAGACGCATTTACAAATACAAAATTTACAGAATCAGCGATATAACCGATAATAGTTAAATATACGATGTCCAGAATTACCGAAATGGAACCGAAATCACGAATGGAACCGAAATCATGAATAGAGCGAAAATAAATTTCGATTTGACACATTTCAAGTCCATTCGAAAAATACGAAAAATTTTCGTTTTGGCTCGGAAAACTTTTCGGATCTGTCGGTTTTCGGGTCCGATCCGATTCGGAAATTCGGTCGAATCCGAAGACACGATTCGGGAAATTTCGTGAAAATTCCATAATTCCGAAACCCGAAACGCACATCCCTAGTTGGGGCTCTTGCTTTGTGAGTGAATCCATGACCCTAATATAGATTATATACTCTGTATGAGACATACTGCACCAATGTAGTGTTCTGTCCTTTTGTTTTCTATGTATTACATCAATATTGAGGACGTTATCATGAGAACCGCCCGATATCCCTTGCATTCATTTCGCGCTGACCAGATACGTATTCATTTCCATTGACTCAGGCCACTTAGCCAGCTTAATAAATAAATTGGTCAGGCTGCATGGAGTGCCCCCCTTCCCATATACCTGTGGGATTCACTAGTATAGAGTTCACAGGTAACAGTTTTCTATCTGTTTGTGCTGTGCAAAAGCCCAAGCCATGAGCTGCTCGTGTGCACAGTCACTGGTTTTGGTTCCCATGCCCGCAGCTTAAATACAGTTGTGTTCAAAATTATTCAACCCCCAATGCTGTAAAGGGTTTTAGGGAATTTAGTGTACATTTGTAATTGTATTCAGAATGAAATCCTACAAGGACTTTTTAAAGAACCATATGCAACTAAAATGACATCAATTGATTTTGTAATACAGTAGTAAATGTTTCTTTTGTGAATTCTTCATTGACACAATTATTCAACCCCTTAAAGACTACCACTCTGAAGAACAGAGGTTCATTCAAGTGTTTTCAATCAGGTATTGAAAACACCTGTGGATGTCACGGAGCAGCAATAAAGCATAAAAGCACCAATTAGGCAGCTTTAAAATGACTGTGATACTCAGCTCCTTCTAGACATTTACTGGTGTGGTTACAAACATGGTGAAGTCAAGAGAATGGTCCAGGAAGACAAGTGAAGAGGTGATTACTCTTCACAGGAAGGGCAATGGCTATAAGAAGATTGCAAAGAAGTTAAACATACCAAGAGAGACCATAGGAAGCATTATTCGCAAATTCAAGGCAAAGGGCACTGTTGAAACGCTACCTGGTCGTGGCAGAAAGAAGATGCTGACTTCGACTGCTGTGCGCTACCTGAAGCGTAGAGTGGAGAAAAGTCCCCGTGTGACTGCTGAGGAACTGAGAAAAGATTTGTCAGATGTGGGTACTGAAGTTTCAGCTCAGACAATACGGCGCACACTGCGTAATGAAGGCCTCCATGCCAGAACTCCCAGGCGCACCCCCTTGCTGTCTCCAAAGAATAAGAAGAGTCTACTGCAGTATGCCAAAAGTCATGTGGACAAACCACAGAAGTTTTGGGATAGTGTTCTGTGGACTGATGAAACAAAATTAGAACTGTTTGGGCTCATGGATCAACGCTATGTTGGAGGAGGAAGAACAAGGCCTATGAAGAAAAGAACACCTTGCCTACTGTGAAGCATGGCGGGGGGGTCAATCATGCTTTGGGGCTGTTTTGCTTCTGCAGATACAGGGAAGCTTCAGCGTATGCAAGGTACCATGAATTCTCTTCAGTACCAGGAGATATTGGATGACAATGTGATGCAGTCCGTCACAAACCTGAGGCTTGGGAGACGTTGGACCTTTCAACAGGACAATGATCCCAAGCATACCTCCAAGTCCACTAGAGCATGGTTGCAGATTAAAGGCTGGAACATTTTGGAGTGGCCATTGCAGTCACCTGACTTAAATCCGATTGAGAACCTCTGGTGGGACTTAAAGAAAACAGTTGCAGTGCGCAAGCCTAAGAATGTGACTGAACTGGAGACTTTTGCCCATGACGAATGGGCGAAGATACCCGTAGATTGCTGCAAGACACTTGTGTCAAGCTATGCTTCACGTTTAAAAGCTGTTATAACTGTAAAAGTATGTTGTACTAAGTACTAAGATTGAATGTCACTTGGGGGTTGAATAAAACTGATAATGATGTGAGCACAGAAAAGACATTTGTGGTTATTTCATTGTAAATGTTATGTTATATTTGTCTGACCTACACGTGCCTCTTTGATTTAATTGTAAGCAAGATGACTGAATGATCAAAATCAATGTCAAACTGGCCAAAACACTCAATTTCAGTGGGGGTTGAATAATTTTGAACACAACTGTACTAGAGGTGAGAAACTGATTGAGTACAAATCCTGCTAGGTCCTCTCATTTCTGAAAGCATGTCTGGTGGAATGTCCTGCCAAAGCACTGGTAGCTCTGTACGGTCCTGCTATCTCATAAGGGGTTATTCAAAGAGCACTGGAATTCGGAATTTCGGTGCTCTTTCGTTCCCTGCACCTCGGGGAATCAAATTCAAACGCTGTTTGCAAAAAAACTGCCGGACGAAAATGTCTGGAATTAACAGATAGGTTCCTATGAATAATAATAAAAAGGTCTGTTACAGAAAAAAAAAAAGATCCTAAAAAAAGACTTTTTGCTGCAAATGAAAAGAATAAATGATTTAATAGATATTGATTGAAACCGGGAATCATTTTTATATTGAAACCTATGGCATTCAACTGATTAAACCTGTCAGATGAAACCACTGAACAGCAGGGCATTTCACTGACATTTCTCTGCTGTTCAGTGTCTGTGAATAGATTTATCATTGCTTCTCTATGGGAAATTCACTGTTCGGTGCAATTTTGGCGACAGTTTGGCTCTCTCTGAATAACCCTGTAAGTAAGTGACAATATCCCAGTTTGGATACAATGGTTACAGTCCATTTGGCTTTGACGGCATCGGTTGCTATCATTAGAAATTTATTGGATTGGGGGTCTTTTCCTGCAAACAGATATTCAATTAAACATTAAATTCAGTCATATTTATAAACAGGAAAACACAATTTTAGGTCAGACTAGGTTAATTAAAAGAAAAAATGAAATAATTGCTGTCTAACAGCAGCGCTGGGTATTCCGTTGCTACAGAATGTTTTCCTACAATCCATATATACTGTATATACAGTATATATATAGCAACCAGCTACGACAAGCTTAAGCAAGATAAGGCCATATTTTGTGAAATATATACCATTCATTTAGTATCTGAGGTTGTGGGAAATCTGTAAAAATAAAAGTTAAAATCTTAATCTTAAAAACCTTTAAAGTCTTAAAATTATATGAGCTCTGTGGTGGTGTGGTATGTGTAATGGAGTGCTCTCCACTTAGTTTGATGCATATATATATATATAATCAGTTTTGAGTGTGTGTTTGTGTTAAGTGCAAGAATAATTCCAAGCCAGAAATCTTGGTGTTTAGGACATAAATGTAAAGGATTTAGCCCTCGAGTTGTGCAAGGGGTTAGTGGCCCACTTAAATATGTACCTCAATCTCTGCAGAGGTCAACCCCATCGGCAGCTGCAATTCTCCCTCTCTTCCTACCTCTCAGTTATACTACCAGGTGCACCCTCTTTTGCAGGGGGGACCTTTTGAGTCAGTTCCAAGAACATACTCAAAAATGCCTTGAGGTCAGAGGAGAATAGGCAGACTGGTTTGAGATGATAGAAAGGCGACAGTAACTCAAATAACCACTCGTTACAACCAAGGTCTGCAGATATACCGTTTCTGAATGCACAACACGTCCAACCTTGAAGCAGATGGGCTACAGCAGCAGCAGACCACACCGGGTGCCACTCCTGTCAGCTAAGAACAGGAAACTGAGGCTACAATTTGCACAGGTACCAAAACTGGACGATAGAAGATTGGAATAATGTTGCCTGCTCTGATGAGACTCGATTTCAGCTGCAACATTCAGATGTTTGGGTCAGAATTTGGTGTAAACAACGTGAAAGCATGGATCCATCCTGCCTTGTATCGACGGGTCAGGCTGGTGGTGGTGTAGTAATGGGGTGGGGGATATTTTCTTGGCACACTTTGGGCCCCTTACTACCAATTGAGCAACGTTTAAACACCACAGCCTACCTGAGTATTGTTGCTGACCATGTCCATCCCTTTTTGAGGACAGTGTCCCCTGTATCTTCTGGTGGCTCCTTCCAGCAGGATAATGCACCATGTCCATCCCTTTATGAGCACAATGTCCCCTGTATCTTCTGATGGCTCCTTCCAGCAGGATAATGCATCATGTCACAAAGCGCAAATCATCTCAAACTAGTTTCTTGGACATGACAATGAGTTCACTGTCCTCCAATGGCCTCCACAGTCCCCAGATCTCAATCCAATAGAGCATCTTTGGGATGTGGTGGAACGGGAGATTCGCATCATGGATGAGCAGCCGACAAATCTGCAGCAACTGCGTGACGCCATCATGTCAATATGGAGCAAAATCTCAGAGGAATGTTTCCAACACCTTGTTCAATCTATGCCACGAAGAATTAAGGCAGTCCTGAAGGCAAAAGGGGGTCCAACCCGGTACGAGCAAGGTGTACCTAATAAAGTGGCCAGTATATATATATATATACATACACACACACACACACACAGAGTTTCAGATGCACACGGAGACTCTTTCATATGGTATAAAAAGAAAGAAAGAGTCTCTGTGTGCATCTGAAACTCCTTTTGTATTCTGTGACTGCAGTCAGATTCGGCACCGGAGCAAGAAACGATATATACTGTATGTTGGAATGCGGGTCTACTTGGATCATATATATGCTAAAAACACACATATATATACAGGTGAAACTCCAAAAAATTAGAATATCGTGCAAAAGTTAATTTATTTCAGTAATGCAACTTAAAAGGTGAAACTAATATATGAGACTCATTACATGCAAAGCAAGATAGTTCAAGCCGTGATTTGTCATAATTGTGATGATTCTGGTTACAGCTCATGAAAAAACCCCAAATCCACAATCTCAGAAAATTAGAATATTACATGCAATCAATAAAAGAAAGGATTGTACATAGAACAATATGGGACCTCTGAAAGGTATAAGCTGCATATGTACTCAGTGCTTGGTTTGGGCCCCTTTTGCAGCAAATTACTACCTCAATGCGGCAATGTGGCATGGAAGCTATCAGCCTGTGGCACTGCTGAGGTGTTTTGAAGCATCCTGGTCTTCCATAGCGCCTTCGGCATTGTTCGGTCTCATGTCTCTCATCTTTCTCTTGGCAATGCCCCATAGATTCTCTATGGGGTGCAGGTCAAGCGAGTTTGCTGGCCAATCAAGCACAGTAATCCCACGGTCATTGAACCAGGTTTCGGTGCTTTTGGCAGGTGCCAAGCCCTGCTGGAAAATGAAGTCAGCATCCCCAAAAAGCTGGTCTGCGGAAGGAAGCATGAAGTGCTCCAAAATCTCCTAGTAGACGGCTGCGATGGACTTAATGAAGCACAGTGGACCAACACCAGCAGATGAAATGGCTCCCAAAATCAACACAGACTGTGGAAACTTCACACCGGACTTCAAGCATCTTGCAGTGTGTGCCTCTCCATTCTTCCTCCATACTCTGGGTCCTTGGTTTCCAAATGAGATGCAAAGGTTGCTCTCATCAGAAAAGAGGACTTTGGACCAGGTCTGTTTTTCTTTAGCCCAGGTAAGACGCTTCTGACGTTGTCAAGCTGCTCCTGAACAACAAACAAGAGGAATACGACATTTGAAGCCCATTGTCCAGGATCCGTCTGTGTGTGGTGGCTCTTGTTGCACTGACTCCAGCCTCAGTCCACTCCTTGTGAAAGTCCCCAACACATTTGAATGGCCTTTTCCTGACAATCCTCTCCAGGCTGCGGTCATCCCTGCTGCTTGAGCACCTTTTTCTTCCACACTTTTCCCTTCCACATAACTTTCTATAAATGTGCTTTGATACAGCACTTTGGGAACATCCAACTTCTTTTGCAATTACCTTTTGAGGCTTTCCCTCCTTATGGAGGGTGTCAATGATGGTTTTCTGCACAATTGTCAGGTCAGCAGTCTTTCCCATGATTGTGATTCCTACTGAACCAGACTGAGAGACCATTTAAAGGCTCAGGAACCCTTTGCAGGTGTTATGGCTTAATTAGCTGATTAGAGTGGGACACTTTGAGCCTAGAATATATTGCACCTTTTCACAATATTCTAATTTTCTGAAATTGTGGATTTGGGGTTTTCATGAGCTGTAACCATAATCATCACAATTATGACAAATCACTGCTTGAATTATCTTGCTTTGCAAGTAATGAGTCTCATATATTAGTTTACCTTTTAAGTTGCATTACTGAAATAAATGAACTTTTGCACAATATTCTAATTTTTCAAGTTTCACCTGCATATATACACACACAGTATATAAAAATCTACACTATATATACTAACAGGGTTATCCAAAGAGATTCGAAAAGTCACCGCACGTTCGGTGACTTTTCGTTCTCTTCAATTCGGTTCCTTTTGCCGATTGCATTTCGGTGACCCTGCGGTGTATTCAGCAAGCACCACAGGGTCCCCGAATTGCAGGAAAAAGCTGCCGCAAACCTGACGAAAACTAACCGAATGCACGCTGAAAACAAGCAAAAACATCTGGATTAACCTTCGAAAAAGCCGAACAGGAGCCGAACAGGAGCCGAATCACACAGAGCCGAATCACACAGAGCCGAAGCAGCTGTGACATAGAGGAGGCAGTGAATAAATTAGCAAAACCATTTGTATGAATCTGTGAAAATGAAACGCTGTTTGCAAAGAAACTACTGAGCGAAAATGTATGAAATTTTCACAGGAGGTCCAGGGAATGATAATAAAGAGGGCTGTTACAAAAAAAATAAGTAAACTGAAAAGAAAAAAAAAAAAATCGGACTTTTAAATTTTTTTAAAAAAATTCAGAAAAATGCTTAAAGTATCCTAAAAAATCTATAAATAAAGAGACTTTTTGCTGCAGAATTTTATAATGAACGGTTTATTAGATATTGAATTAAAACGAGAATATTTTTAACATTGAAGCCTATGGGATTCTCCTGAATAAACTTGCCGAATTAAACCACCGAATGGCAGGGCATTAGGGGAACCTTTCACTGCTGGTTTGTGTTCTCTGAATAGCCGAAGCATTGCTTTTTCATGGGGATTTCACTGCCCTCGAACAGGGACCGAACAGGCACCGTATGTTCAGGCAATTCGCCAGGATTTGGCGAATTGCCTGTTCTCTGGATAGACGAATGGCCAGGAAAGGTAACCGAACGCTGATTTTCAGCGTTCGGTTACCTTTCTCAAGCAATTCGGATCTCTTTGGATAACCCTGTATGAAATAAAAAAAACCAAAGAAAATATATTAATGTATCTCTGCAAGAAACATCGTTACAATGTATATTTACGTTTCTATCTCCCAGGGAATGTCATTCTGTTTGTTATCTGGTATAAATAAATAATAATTTGTGACCAGCTGTTAACACGGACCGGCAACTCAAGAACATTTAAAAAAAAAGTATATCTGAAGGGAGCATCAATTCAAAAAATTGATCCTTACAGCCAACCACAACATTAATAGGAACAGATTGAATGGTTACTACAGTTCAAATACAGTAACAAATGAGCCTGTCAAACAATGATCTCCGAGTGCTTTGAGGTAATGAGGTGATTACTGATCACTGGCCAAACTGGGGTCAAAGGATGACGAAGGAAGAGGAAAATAGATAGTGTTGCTTCCAGAGGTACATTAATCACATTCGTTGTTGAAAAAAATATTTTTTTCTGGGGGGGTGAAAGATGTAGGTAAACCAGAACATGTGTAAGCTTAACCCTTTCGCTGCTGAGGCTTTTCCCGCCCCTGTGCTGAGGTCATTTTTTACCTGTTTTGCGCATCATGTTTAAACCTGTTTTGAAGGCTTATTTTAGTATATGACATCGACATATTATATATCGTTCTTTCCGTCAGACTCGGTAGATTCATAATATGTCATTATTATATGTATACGTTATGTCATGTTTGTATATTATAACAAAAAATGCAATAAAATATGTATTTTCAATAATTTACAGCGTGTAAAGTGTTTTTTTCCACATTTTAACATGCGAGCAATTGCGGTTATATTTTGTATGGGGTGCGCTTGTTAAAAAAATTAGAGATGGGGTCTCGTTACATTTTTTTTTGGGGAAAATGACACCATTTTTAACAAACGCACCGCATACAAAAAATCGTTAATGCAGCATTATTGTTCACATTATAATTGAAATGGGAACAATATTGCTGCATTAACAAAACAAAAAACAAAAAAAAAAAGTGTTTATTTTTTTTTTTTTATTTTTTTTTTTAATTTTTTTTTATTTTTATTTTTATTTTTATTTTTTTTTACATTTTTTTTTACTTTCATGTTTGGTATCGTTGGAACGGCCATGCTCTGGCCGATCCAACGATATCAAAATTTAACCCCTAACTGCCACGGATCGGGAGATAGGGAGTTCATTGGAACTCCCTATCTCCACACTTCGTGGCAGTTAGGGGTTAATGCTAGGACTGGCGTCATCGTGCTGCGCACGATGACGCCAGTCCTCTGGGGGAGTTCCCGGAAGCTTGGCCGACATCCAAGATGTCGGCCAGCTCCCGGGAAGGATCGCAAATCGGCGCTTTTCAGCGCCGATTTGCGATCCAGCTCCCCAGGGGTTAATGCCAGGCATCATTTGGAAGGGCAGGCTGTGCCCTTCCAAATGATGCCTGGGTTAAGCCCCTGTGAGCCGCCGATCGGGAGGGAGAGAGGTCCGAAGGACCTCCCCCCCCTCCCTTTCAGGCGCCTCCTCCGCACATGCGGGGGGGGCGCCTGAATTATGTGTCATCGCGGGGGCGCGATGACACATAACAATGGCGGCCACTGCTCCGGATGCCGGGCTGACATCCAGGATGTCAGCCCGCACCGGAGGGGCCAGCGATCGGCCGGAACCCGGCCGAACGCTGACCCCAATGCGAGGACGCGCTCAGCGCGTCCTCCGCATACCAGGGGCAATGCTGAGGACGCGCTGAGCGCGTCCTTAGCATTGAAGTGGTTAAGGACTGGTCAGCTTCCTGACATACAGGTAATATATTTAAAGGTCTTGCTGCCCATAGACTTTTATATTTAATTATTTACATTTACATCAAATTTGTTTTTTTTAAAAAAGTTTAATGAAAAAATGGAATATATATAAAAACTGTGCCTCTGTTTAAACATTTGAAAGGTTTCTATTAGCTGTATTTTTTGTAATAAAAAAACTCTGATAAAGATATAAAATAATATTTTATATAACTTTTACAAGATATATATGTATACATATTATATTATAATTATATGTAACTTTAGGCAGGGAATATATATATAATATATATATATATATATATATATATAAGCCAGAGGAGAAAAGGCGGCACTCAGTCAAAAATAAAACATAAAAAATTTATTGAGTCATTTAAAATAAAACCGACGTTTCGGCTCACACAGGAGCCATTCTCAAGGTCCTTGAGAATGGCTTCTGTGTGAGCCGAAACGTCGGTTTTATTTTAAATGACTCAATAAATTTTTTATGTTTTATTTTTGACTGAGTGCCGCCTTTTCTCCTCTGGCTTATATTACCTTTGGCTGAGCACCAACCATTGATTGCATGAAGATACTCCAAGGTGTTGCAGGACTTGTGGTGACGTATATATATATATATATATATATATATATACACTGTATATATATATATATATATTTGTGTTTATTATTGCAGAAGCCACCTGCACATCACAGCAATTCAATGAATTGCATCCTAGAGCTCCTGTGCCACATTCCCCATATGCAGCAAGGAACTCTGGGTAGGATATGCAAATGACATATAATTACATAGTTACATAGGCTAAAAAAAACATGCGTCCATTGGGTTCAGCCTCTCCCACATAACCTACTGCTGTTGATCCAAAAGAAGGCAAAAAACCCAGTCTGAAGCGCTCGCCAATATGCAACATACTGGGAAAAAAAATCCTTCTTGACCCCAGATGGCGTCAGATTTCTCCTTGGATCAAGAAGCTTTTACCCACATATTAAATATTATAACCCTTAATATTCTGTGTCTGCAGGAAGTCATCCTGGCCTTGGCGGCTGCTGTTTGACATTGCACATTGTTACTTAGTTTGAAGTCTATGATTATTCCCAAATCCTTCTCCTGCTTGGATTTCCCTAACTCCGTACCATTTAGGGTATAAATTACTTGTGTGTTCACTCCAAAGTGCATAACTTTGCATTTATCTAGATTAAATTTCATCTGCCTTTTAAGTGCCCAGTCCCCCAATCTATCTAAATCCCTCTGCAGTGAAGTAACATCCTGCTCACATTGTATCACTTTTCCTAGTTTTGTGTCATCTGCAAACACTGATACATGACTTTCAATGCCTATCTCAAGGTCATTTATAAATAAATTGAATAGTATTGGTCCTATAACAGACCCCTGAGGGACACCGCTTACCACTGGTGTCCATCTTGAAAATGTACCATTTATGACCACTCTCTGTACCCTATCTTTTAGCCAGTTTTCTATCCAAGAACAAGTATTTTCATCTAGACCAATTTTTTTAAATTTAAATAGTAACCTTTTGTGTGGAACTGTGTCGAAAGCTTTGACAAAATCTAAGTAAATCACATCCACTGCGACCCCCCTGATCTATACTATACATCTGTCTCACTTTTATGCATCCTGGATCTGTTATTACACAGAATTCTAAAATTAATGCTATGCCACACTGTGACTTTGTAGCAGAGATAAGGTTTATGCAACTGGTCAAAGCCACTCCTAGGACAGCGCTGTTTCGGGTTTATTGGACCCTCACCAGCTAGGAGCTAGGCATGATGACCAGTTGCAGTGGATGCTTGGGACCTGTAGGCAAAACCACAACCCATATAGATATATATATATATATAATGTACAAACGTTAATCTTGGTTTAGTGGTTATGTACAAAGTTCTAGAAGTAAAGAAATTTGTAAAAAACAAAACAAAACATGTTTCCATGGTGATTGCCTCAGTTTTAAAGCTTTGGGCAAATGACTCTACAGAAATAACACATTCTATTACCAGGACTGAGTAAATTATTACAACAGGCTGGTTCATGTGAATGTGTTTTCCCTTCATTCAAAATTCAGTGGTGTGTAATCCAAGACTACTAATAGTCCAAGGAGGCAATTTCGGTGCATTTCGGCAAATCTATTTTGCTGAAAATACGGTACGATGAATTCACTATTTAGTGGCTGGTCACTGTAGCTTGCCGAAAATTAAGTTGCTGTAGAAGTTATCAGATGGAGAAAACCACCAAATTGCGCCATATTAGCATCAACAAATTTCAGCCCCTTAAAAAAGACACCCACACACCCTGAATATATGGAGAAGCCCCTAAAAAAGACACCCACACACCCTGAATATATGGAGGAGCCCCTAAAAAAGACACCCACACACCCTGAATATATGGAGGAGCCCCTAAAAAAGACACCCACACACCCTGAATATATGGAGGAGCCCCTAAAAAAGACACCCACACACCCTGAATATATGGAGGAGCCCCTAAAAAAGACACCCACACACCCTGAATATATGGAGGAGCCCCTAAAAAAGACACCCACACACCCTGAATATATGGAGGAGCCCCTAAAAAAGACACCCACACACCCTGAATATATGGAGGAGCCCCTAAAAAAGACACCCACACACCCTGAATATATGGAGGAGCCCCTAAAAAAGACACCCACACACCCTGAATATATGGAGGAGCCCCTAAAAAGACACCCGCACACCCTGAATATATGGAGGAGTCCCTAAAAAGACACCCGCACACCCTGAATATATGGAGGAGACCCTAAAAAGACACACACACACCCTGAATATATGGAGGAGCCCCTAAAAAAACTGAAACTTGGAATGAAAAAGGGATATTGAGTGCAAAATAGGGGCTGTCGCTGCTAAGTAGGGCCATTGGGAGGTGCGCAGTCTCTGTGATGGCGCTTGGGTAGTGGAATTAGCACCGTGTGACTGTGAGCTGATTTACCAAGGGAAATGCCGCAGGGCAGCTGGATAACGTTCACAAAGCCGATTCCAGCCCATGTCTTCCACCATATCTCACAATCTACACGTCGAGCAGGTTGGCTTGTACTGATTGTGAGGTTCCTGTGTTCCTGGGGTGGTGTGTGACAGCGACCGGCTTATTCTCTGCATGGAGCTCGCAAGCGGCATCCGTTTTATAGAAAAATAAAGCTCTCACTGCAGGAGCTTTAATAAAGCCGTGTTATCTCTGCTTGTTTACATTCTGCTTTACGTGGCCGGGGTTTGCACACTAAGAGAGGAAAAATGACAGAATGATCCATACAGCATCTTTCTTCTTTTTTTTTCTTTTAAAGACTTAAAACAGGGCTATCTCACTCTCCCCCCCCACCCGATGTTGATGTACTTAGTGAATAACCCCTTTGAAATCCTCATCACTGATTGGCTGAGACACTCAGTGAAATCGCCCACATCTCCTGCGCAGTCATTCAGTTGGCGGCTGAATATAAAGCATCATATAGCTGCAAAGTTAATACCAGACGGGTGTTTCCTCTTTATTTTAAACTTTGGCAACAAAAGGGGTTATTCAAAGAGTGCCGAACTTGCCACTGAATTGTTCTGAACGGTGCAATTTCGTGGCAATTTGGCTTCTCAGAGAGCTGTCTATTCGCTAAATATTGGCAAATTGACAGCAAAATACGGTTCAGTTCGCCTCAGATTGCTGCAATTCCACGACCTTTGGCAGCAGTGAAATTGTCCCTTAGAGATGTAAAGCTTAATCTATTCAGAGAACGCCGAACTGCACCAAAACGTTGGCGAAATAGCCAGATTTTCGGTGCTTCTATTCGACAGGTCTAAACAGGCGAATCCCATAGGTTTCAATGTAAAATATAAAAACATTTATTCAACCGTTTATTCTTTTCATTTTCCGCAAAAGTCTTGTCATTCATTTTTTTTATTATTATTTTTTTTCGACTTTTTAAGGCATTTTCCTGTTTTTTTTGTTGATATTTTTGATCCTCGTTTTTTTTAAGTAGCGTTTTTATTTTTTATTCCGTAACAGACCTTTTTATTCATTTTTATAGGACCTTTTTCATTTTTTCCATGCATTTTCATGCATTTTTATTGTTTTAAACGTCTTTTAAAAATTGCGTTTTTTTTTTAAACCCAGTACGGCAGCTGATCAACTTTTTTTGGCGGCATTCGGCGACTGATCAGTGGCATTCGGCAGTCAGTTTGTCGGCGGTTCTCTGCTGCGTTCGGCAGTTTGTTCGACGGTTGGTGGATGCGTTCGGCGGATTTATCGGTAGCGTTTGGAGGATCCCTTCGGGGATCCTGCACTGAAAGCTGAATTCGCCGTAGAGTTGGCATATTGAACTTGCCAAAGTGCGAGAACGAGAGATCACCGGAATTTTGGTGCTCTCTGAATAACCCCTAAAGTATCCAGCGTCGAAATGAAAGTTTAAATGGAACGATCGGCATATTTAATAACAGAATCAGTTTAAAGGCCGGCAGCTCTGGACACGATACAGATAAGTGAATAAGTCACAGACAAGGTGACACTAATTCACTGACAGCAAGAAAAATAAAACGTTGGAGAACTCGCCACAAGTGTGATTTTATTTGAAGCTACATTCTGTCTAGCGAGAGAAATTAGATTCAAAACAGATGAAATGTGTTTAGCTGGGAAGGGGAGAGGATTTAGCGCGCAGGCACCGCGGTTACTGCAGATGTTACTGCGAGGATATTAAACGAGTGTATATCTGTGTCTCATCCTGGGAACCTTAAAATGCACCATAGATTCCCATCCCTCAGATGTTATTGTGTTCCCCCGACACCCATAAATACACAATATATTGCAATAAAAGCTCCTTCCCTGCCCGTCTGGCCGGTGCTGCATTATCTCAAGTCAGAGATTTACGAACCGTCAGGAAAATCTATTTTGCTTCTGTTTGTATTGATATGTTTTGTAAAAATACAGTTTTATATATACTGTACTGTATACTCTATATACTTGAAAACGAGAGAAATCTCAATGTATCCTTCCTGGTAAAATACTTTATAGGTATTTTTGGGGAGTGCTATGCATATACACAAATTTATTTATTTATAAAGATTTTAAAAACACCTGATTTAGGAATAAATGATGGGGATTTCGTTACAAAATATGATGATACGTCAACCTGCTACTAAGTCAATGCACTATATAAATTGCCTGGCCAAAAATAGTCACACACTGTAATATGTGGTTGTGTTGCCTTTTGCTGTGATTGCAGCACGCATTTGCCGCGGCATCGTGTCGATAAGCTCACGCGATGTCACGGCATTTATTGGCGTCCAGAGTGGCATTAATTTGTGGCCAAGATCTTGTATTGATGATGGGAGAGTCGCGGCGCTGCGTAAAGTCTTCTCCATCACATTATCCCAAAGATTAACCTCAATGGGGTTAAGGTCTGGACTGTGCGGTGGCCAATCCATGTGTGACAATCATGTCTCATGCTCCCTGAACCACTCTTGCACAATTTGAGCCATTGATGGAAAAACCTGCTCATTCAGTATATTCAGGGAGTCACATGACCTCATATTATGCCGAAACATAGTAATCACTGCAGTAATTATCCAATGGAAGGCTCACACCTATTACAATAGTTACATCCAGGTGGCCAGGCAGTGTATACAGTATCACACCTGGTCACAACAAGCTTTTACAAATGACGTGAGTTGCACCTAGACAGAGAACACATCAAAGTCATTATCAATCTCACCAAAATATGTAATGGCTTTCTAAACTTTATAACACACTGATCAGCCACAACATTAAAACCATTACATTGCCTAATGTTGTGTAGGTTCCCCTCATGCTGATGCGTCGATGCATGGACTCCACAAACCCTCTGAACGCGTCCTGTGGGATCTGGCACCAAGACATTAGCAGCAGATCCTTTAAGTACTGCACGTTGTATGGATGGGATTTGTTGTTCCAGCATATTCCACACATGCTCAATTGGATTGAGATCTGGGCAATTTGGAGGCCGAGGCAACACCTTGAAATCTCGCCAATTTTCCTCAAGCCATTCCTGAGCGTTTTTTTGCATGGTGTCAGGGAGAATGATCCTGCTGAAAAAGGTCATTGCTGTGAGGGAACACCATGGCCATGAAGGGGTGCCCGTGGTCTGCAGCAATCTCTAGGAAGGTCGTGCATGTCGTGTGCTGACACCTTACTATCATGACCAGGATTAGGTTTTTCATGAATTTGAGCTACATTACATTACTTGCTCCTAATATATCCCATCCTGTGACACTATATCCCACCCTGCAATGATATATCCCACCCTGTGACAATATATATCCCACCCCGTGACAATATATCCCACCTCAAGACAATATATCCCACCCGTGACAATATATCCTGCCCCGTGACAATATATCCCACCCCATGACAATATATCATACCTCGAGACAATATATCCCACCCCGTGACACTATATCCCACCCCGTGACAATATATCCTACCTCGAGAGAATATATCCCACCCTGTGACACTATAGCCCAACCCGTGACAATATATCCTACCTCGAGACAATATCAGGGTTATCCAAAGAGATTCGAATTGCTTGAGAAAGGTAACCGAACGCTGAAAATCAGCATTCGGTTACCTTTCCTGGCCATTCGGCTATCCAGAGAGCAGGCAATTCGCCAAATCCTGTCGAATTGCCTGCACATACGGTGACTGTTCGGTCCCTGTTCGAGGGCAGTGAAATCCCCATGAAAAAGCACTGCTTCGGCTATTCAGAGAACACAAACCAGCAGTGAAAGGTTCCCCTAATGCCCTGCCATTCGGTGGTTTAATTCGGCAAATTTATTCAGGAGAATCCCATAGACTTCAATGTTAAAAATATTCCTGTTTTAATTCAATATCTAATAAACCGTTCATTATAAAATTCTGCAGCAAAAAGTCTCTTTATTTATAGATTTTTTAGGATACTTTAAGCATTTTTCTGAATTTTTTAAAAAAAAATTAAAAGTCCGATTTTTTTTTTTTTTTTTTTCAGTTTGCTAATTTTTTTTGTAACAGCCCTCTTTATTATCATTCCCTGGACCTCCTGTGAAAATTTCAGACATTTTCGCTCAGTAGTTTCTTTGCAAACAGCGTTTCATTTTCCCAGATTCATACAAATGGTTTTTCTAATTTATTCACTGCCTCCTCTACGTCACAGCTGCTTCGGCTCTGTGTGATTCGGCTCCTGTTCGGCTCCTGTTCGGCTTCCTCGAAGGTTAATCCAGATGTTTTTGCTTGTTTTCAGCGTGCATTCGGTTAGTGTTCGTCAGGTTTGCGGCAGCTTTTCCCTGCAATTCGGGGACCCTGTGGTGTTTGCTGAATACACCGCAGGGTCACCGAAATGCAATCGGCGAAAGGAACCGAATTGAAGAGAACGAAAAGTCACCGAACGTGCGGTGACTTTTCGAATCTCTTTGGATAACCCTGTATATCCCACCCTGTGACGATATATCCCACCCCATGACAATATATCCCAACCGTGACAATCTATCCTACCTTGAGACAATATATCCCACCCTGTGACAATATATCTCACCCCATGACAATATATCCTGCCTCGAGACAATATATCCCACCCTGCAAACTATATCCCACCCCTTGACAATATATATCCCACCCCGTGACAATATATCCTACCTCGAGACAATATATCCCACCCCGTGACACTATATCCCACCCCGTGACAATATATCCTACCTCAAGACAATATATCCCACCCGTGACAATATATCCTACCTTGAGACAATATATCCCACCCTGTGACAATATATCCCACCCTGTGACAATATATCCTACCTCCAGACAATATATCCCACCCTGTGATGATATATTTGACCCCGTGACATAGTTACAGCTGAAAAAAAGACATCCATCCATCGAGTTCAACCTTTCCCACATCACCTGCTGCTGTTGATCTAAAAGAAGCAAAAAAAACTACTCTGAAGCGCTCACCATTATGCAACAAACTGGGGGAAAATTCCTTCTTGACCCCAGATGGCGTCGGATTTCTCCCTGGATCAAGAAGCTTTTACCCTCATATTAAATATTATCAGGGGTCAAGTCCTGGGAAAAAAAGTGAGTTAACTCACCCACGAATTACAGAACCCCCATTTCCTTAAGAAAATATATATATATATCATGAGTATAGCAGTACGTGGTGATACCATTTTTATTGGGTTAACTTTACATTTAAAAGACAAGCTTTCAAGAGTGTAAACTGGAAACTATACTGATCAGTGAAAGGTATCACTACGTACAGGTATACTCGTGATTGTGGCAACTGTACTAACGCATTTTATATATATATATATATATATCCAGGCACAGGCCCCCCAGAATAATATACACAGCACTGTGCCCCCAGAATAATATACACAGCACTGACCCCCCCAGAATAATATACACAGCACTGACCCCCCAGAATAATATACACAGCACTGTGCCCCAGAATAATATACACAGCACTGAGCCCCCAGAATAATATACACAGCACTGAGCCCCCAGAATAACATACACAGCACTGAGCCCCCAGAATAATATACACAGCGCTGAGCCCCCAGAATAATATACACAGCACTGTGCCCCCAGAATAATATATACACAGCACTGTGCCCCCAGAATAACATACACAGCACTGAGCCCCCAGAATAATATACACAGCACTGTGCCCCCAGAATAATATACACAGCACTGTGCCCCCAGAATAACATACACAGCACTGAGCCCCCAGAATAATATACACAGCGCTGAGCCCCCATAATAATATACACAGCACTGTGCCCCCAGAATAATATACACAACACTGAACCCCCAGAATAACATACACAACACTGAGCCCCCAGAATAACATACACAGCACTGAGCCCCCATAATAATATACACAGCACTGAGCCTCCAGGATAATATACACAGCACTGTGCCCCCAGAATAATATACACAGCACTGAGCCCCCAGAATAACATACACAACACTGAGCCCCCAGAATAATATACACAGCGCTGAGCCCCCAGAATAATATACACAGCACTGTGCCCCCAGAATAATATACACAGCACTGAGCCCCCAGAATAACATACACAACACTGAGCCCCCAGAATAATATACACAGCACTGAGCCCCCAGAATAATATACACAGCACTGAGCCTCCAGGATAATATACACAGCACTGAACCCCAAGAATAATATGCACAGCACTGGTTATATGGATATATTTTCCCCAGTTCACATGGATATAAT
Source organism: Leptobrachium leishanense (assembly GCA_009667805.1). NCBI lineage: Eukaryota > Metazoa > Chordata > Amphibia > Anura > Megophryidae > Leptobrachium > Leptobrachium leishanense. Next base: position 23,382,394 of record CM019069.1, read on the forward strand.
TGCCCCCAGCTCATATGGGTATATATTGCCCCAGCTCTCATGGATAGTGCCCCCCCAGCTCTCATGGATAATGCCCCAGGTCTCATGGATATGCCCCCAGGTCTCATGGATAATGCCCCCGGCTCTCATGGATACTGCCCCCAGCTCTCAAGGATAATGTCCCCCAGCTCTCATGGATAATGCCCCCAGCTCTCTTGGATAATGCCCCAACTCTCATGGATAATGCCCCCAGCTCTCATGGATAATGCCCCAACTCTCATGGATAATGCCCCCAGCTCTCATGGATATGCCCCAACTCTCAAGGATAATGCCCCCAGCTCTCATGGATATGCCCCAGGTCTCATGGATACTGCCCCCAGGTCTCATGGATATTACCCCCTGGTCTCATGGATATTACCCCCTGGTCTCATAGATACTGCCCCCAGGTCTCATGGATATTACCCCCTGGTCTCATGGATATTACCCCCTGGTCTCATAGATACTGCCCCCAGGTCTCATGGATATTACCCCCTGGTCTCATGGATATTGCCCCCTGGTCTCATGGTTACTGCCCCCTGGTCTCATGGATACTTCCCCCAGGTCTCATGGATATTACCCCCTGGTCTCATAGATACTGCCCCCAGGTCTCATGGATATTACCCCCTGGTCTCATAGATACTGCCCCCAGGTCTCATGGATATTACCCCCTGGTCTCATGGATACTGCCCCCTGGTCTCATAGATACTGCCCCCAGGTCTCATGGATATTGCCCCCAGGTCTCATGGATACTGCCCCCTGGTCTCATAGATACTGCCCCCAGGTCTCATGGATATTACCCCCTGGTCTCATGGATACTGCCCCCAGGTCTCATGGATATTACCCCCTGGTCTCATGGATATTACCCCCTGGTCTCATAGAAACTGCCCCCAGCCCAGCTCACCTCTGCTGCTCCTGCTGCACATTGCCGGCAGCCACGTGCTTCCTGCTTCAGCGGCCGCTGACAGGAAGTGCAGCCGCTCGCCTGGGATCTATGAAACAGCCAGGCGAGCAGCTCCACTTCCGGTCACCGGCAGTTCTAATAGGAAGCACGCGGCCGCCGGCAATGTGCGGCGGCCGCCTGCTAAAGCGTTCGGACTCGGGCCACAGCGGGAATGCTGCATTCTCGCAGCGTTCCCGCAGCGTTCCCGCTGTGGGAGAAGTGCGGGAACGCCGTTCCCGCGCGTTCCCGCTCGACTCGAGCCCTGAATATTCTAACCCTTAATATTCTGTGTCTGCAGGAAGTCATCCAGTCGTTTTTTAAAAGTCTTTACAGTCTCTGACCCACCCACCTCAACAGGCAGAGAATTCCAAGCTTTATTTATCTCACCGTAAAATAACCCTTCCTATGCTTTAGGCTGAATTCCCTTTCATCCAGTCTAAACGGGTGACCTCGTGTTTTATGACAATACGAAATAGGTGACAATATATTCCACCCAGTGACAGGCGCCATTGTAACCATATTATCAGTGTGATTCACTTCACCTGTCAGTGGATTTAATGTTGTTGATCAGTTGACCAAAAAATAAACAAAGAAAAACACCATGAAATCTTTGCGGTGCCTCTTCTGGTTTCTTATGCGAAGAAGGAGTTGCACATGGTAACACAAGAGATCATGAGACCCCAGAGCGCTGGATCTTTTTATTTTATAAATATTTAGAATCCAGCATTTTAAAAGGATTCTGGTTAGATTAAATAAGAAAACAAGTAACTTGATGATAGAGGCTCAGTGGAGAGAGGGTGCAAATAAGGTAAAAAAATTAAATGACTCCTATATCCAGTGCTAAAAATTCAGGCGCTTTAAAAAGACGCACAAAGTGCTAACACACCTCGAAGGCGTAGTGATATGTGAATGCTTTTCTTGCTTGCTCCCAACAAACCCCCGTTCTCATGGCTTCCTACGCGACTTCTATCCATTCTTTTGGAAAAACAGATACACTATTTTTACACGTATAGAGAAACACATACGTTTTAAAGGTGTGAGATTATTTTTTTGTGATCTGTCTCTTTTCAAGCTTAAGCAAACGTTATAGAGGATATAGCTGGCAACATAATAACAGAACTCCAGCTACATCCTCTAGATCAGGGGTGCTCAACCTTGACCCTCCAGATGTCTTGGAACTACAATTCCCACATGGCTCTGTCAACCTAATGAGTGACCGAGTATCATGGGAAATGTAGTTCCAAAACATCTGGAGGGTCTAGGTTGAGAACTGCTGCTCTAGATCTGAGACATACCGTCAATGGTTGGTGTCGAAGGACCCATAGACCTCATGTCTGGTTTCCAATCTGCCTTTTACAGAAGTTAGAAACAAATATAAATGTAACAGATTTTGGTATCCCGACTGGATCACATCTGTTAATACTGCTTCCTTGCCAAACCCTCTGTTCTCGCCCCAGCAGGCTTTCGTGTCTTTCTCCAGTCCTTAGATGAAGCTTAAAGACATGTACATGTAAAGAGCCTTGCTAGCATCCCCCAGAAATAGGACGATGCGTAGATCTGGAGTTTTTTAGAACAACAACTGAACACTTTTATTGAGTTAAATATGGTATATACAGTCCCAGGAGGGGCCTAAGACCAATGGAAAATTACACCTTAGCACTCCCCACCTCCTCAAGTGAGCCAAACATGTCCAGACGTGAAATAATAGGGTGCCATGTAATCGCAGCCAGAACGTCAGATAATGGGGCAGTGTTTGCCCGCTGAGGCAGATCGACAAAAGACCACTCAAACATACAACAGATAACAACACTAATAACACATTCAACAGAAGGGAGGCTGAAAAAGGCTAAAATAGCCCACCCAGTAATCCTATCCGCAGATAGCAACAGATATATAGACAACAATGATAGACAATAGCAGTGTTCATACATAATATAGATTACACAAACACCCTGCACCCTACAGGCATCAGGATGACTTCAACAAAGGAGAGGGCAAGGGAATAATGTAGAACATGAGGCCTGCACCTCCCAAATACAGCTCGAGGCCCATGTACCCCAAGTTCAAAGTGACGCTCGTCACAATAAATATTATATAACAATAAAACCATTGTCCATACTCCATACTTTTTACATTTTTAAAAAGTGGTAAAAACTCTTCTTCCTTTTTCTATTTCTTCTTCTTCTTCTACTGTATATCACATAGAACACTATTCACAAAGCTCTGAGAAAGTACAGAGAACCACCACCCTGGCTGGCCTTGCAGAGTTGTACTCAGGACTGGATTTACATCTCAGGAGCCTGTATGCACAGAAATCTGGAGTAACCCTTCATTTTTTTTATGGCGCTTTATTTTCAGAAATTTTAAAATTGTGCATCAACACTTGTTTTGCTATGAAACAAAAAAAGATGGGGGGGTGTTTCTTTGTTGTTTGATTTTTACATATTACATCATGTTCATGTTTGGTATCATTAGAAAGGTCAGATTCTGACCTGTCCAATGACATCTAACATCAACTTGTGGGTTGTAAATAATGGAGATACCGGTGTCCAAAGTACACCCGCTCTCCTCACAGCAGAGCTTGAGTTTTAGATGAACCAATGTATAATAACACATTGCACCATCACCTCAGTGTCATTTCTTACGTCGTTGGAAAGGCCAGACCTCACTTGACCTTGTGCAGTGTAAAAATCAGAGATGCTGGTTGGTCCTTTCACCCTCACTGCAGTGCCGCAGTCTAGACTGTCGATGAAACAATGTGTTGTGCCATCACCTCCACCCTTGCTGGCAGTGTGGGAAGTGAGAAGGTGAAGGCAGTATAATTGCAAAATGAACAAAAGTGCTGCTTTAGAAAAAAAAAAGGGAAAAATATTTATATTTTATTTATTTAATATTATACTTTTACATAAACCTGATCATGCTTGTTATTATTGCAAAGGCCATTTATTTATTTATTTGCAAAGTATTTTACCAGGAAGGATACATTGAGATTTCTCTCGTTTTCAAGTACGTCCTGGGCTCAAGAACATTGAAATTTTACAGCCATAATCTGGCCTTTCCAATGATACCTTATATCTGCCCCTAGACTGTAGGGCTTAAGATATAGAGGGGTCTAAATGATTGTAAATTGTATTTTTTTTTGCCTAATTATAAATCCGACCCTAGTTGTGCTTCTCACTGCTGGATCGGCAATCGCACATGGAACCATTGCTTATTGCTCCAAAATCAGCCGACGTTTCCTAAAACGATTAGCCAAACCAATTTTGACAAGTGCAACTCGTAAGATTCAGCCCCTTGTCTTGGCCTAGTCGCCGTATTAGTGAATGGAGCCTGTGGTATCAAATGATAGATTGTATCCATAAGTGTGGCTAAAGGGACCAAACAGAGCAACTGCTGGTACTGATATCTCTATGCATATGCCTGTATACAGATATTATTTTTAAATTCTATTGGAATATATTCTTTTGGAAGCTGCATTGCTAATAATTTCATTCTGATCACTACAAATCCCCATAAACAGGAGATCTGACCATTTTATTATCTGTCTGCAACACATTTACTGGGTCTGACACACAGGCCATTTCTGCCTGTAAGCTGATAATACAGACCCCGTGTGACATTGTGCGTTATAAGGGATGCCATCTAGAGTTTAGAACCTTTCATCCTAGTGATATTTCTGTAAAGGATAAAGAAATACAGGAATCAATAAGCAAATTTACAATATTTTAATCTTTAACTGTCTAAGAACAATGTGTGTGTATGCTAATAATGCAGGTCTTGTGTAAAACTGCAAGACAAGGGACGCCATCCAGATTTTAGAACCTTTCATCCCAGCAATATTTCTGTAAAGGAGTATGGAAAATGAGTAAATTTGCATTATTTAACATTTTATCTGTATTGGAATAACAATCCATGGAAAATTGCCATTTTACTTGATATTTAATTGTTAGCTACGCAGTTTGGTACTGAAGGGAGTTAAAAAAATGTGCGTGTACAGAATAAAACAAATTATATTTTTTGTCTTCTTTTTTCCCCCCCTCAAAATTTGTTATCCTTAGCCAACCAAACCATCTAACCTCCGGCATCTCACAGACAATTTAGCAGCATTTTGAAAATAGCTTTTTTTAACTGCTTCACTACCAAGTGATTTCCCAATAAGACATTGTCAGAAACCAGTGTTTTTGTAGAAAAATCATTTAAAATTAATTTTAAACTAAGAAATATTTGAGTTTATACCCATTGCATTTCTTACTGTAAATAACCTATTTTTGGCCAGTAGATGGCGCCATCTCCTGCCAAATTGAGTTAGAGGTTTGAGCGACCGGTCTATCTTCTTCTATTTCTCCCTGCATCGGCTGCTGAAAGCCAGATATTTCAGAGCATTCATCAGCCGGTTTTACCGTTTTAGCTCTTTGGGAGTTATGCCCACGGGGCTAAAACTTTGGGGGGCACCTTTTGCAGCCCAAACGCAAACTAAATGCATTTGCTTTTGGGCTGCAGATCAGCATATCGAGATATCTCGATATCGGGGCACCGGATTGTGCCTTTTGAAGCCCGAGATATCTCGATATCGATAGTGAAGGGGTTAATACACGTATTTAAAAAATAATAATAATAATAATTAATTTTTAATTGTTATGTTTAATAACAAAACCTCCATTCGTTATACTTTTTGGAAGAAGCTGAAAGATCAGGCTCCCGCTGCCAGTTTACTGTACCCCTACAACATCGCTCCGGCTATGGTATCATTTATTGCACGTCTTCGTTGATGCGCTTGCTGCAGTGCAGAGCTCGTGGAATCTGTTTCGCCACATGTACAACATTTTGTCGACCTAGGAGGGAAAGCAAATAAAGTGCCTTCTACAGCCTCATAAGATGTGTTGTTGTAGCGCACGCTGGGTGGTCCTCCGAGGCTGTGTGTGAATAATTACGTCGGAATAAAGTAGTTTGCTCTTTTCTTTTTTTTTTTTGTTTGTTTGATTGTTTGTAGTCTCTTACAGATTTATCCTCGGGTTTGTTTGTGAGGTTTATTGCACAAATTCATCTGTAATGCAACTCCTTAATAACCTTTATAGTCCGGGATTAAATATGGGGAATTCTCTGGACTCTTTTGTGTTGATTCCCTCCTCGCCTGAAGCTGAAAAGTAAATTTCCGCTCCCCCGTGCCTGCTTTTTTCGGCGATTTTGCTAATGAAATTCAGGAGATTGCAGCTGTGCACATCCAAGAGAACAGTGGCATTTTGCAAAAGGTAATTAAACATAATTTTAATTTTTTCGACTGCAATTTTTTCCTAAGTGAGAAAAAGGCTAAGAAAGTGGAAAATTCCTTTTTTCTTCCGTTCCCGCCAGCTCTTGCTACAAGCATTGGTGGCGACATCGTCACGCATTTAGTCTTAAAACTCAATTTTGATGTTATCTTGTGACATTTTCAGACTCATCGCCCCAATCACGCAATAAAAGGAACCACTACTACACATATGGTTGCTCACTGAAGGTCTCTGCAAAAATGACTGTAGGGTGGACCTCATGGAAATATCTGGAATAGTCTTCAGTTTACGTTTCGCTGCACGAGTCGTAAGCATCTCTGTACTCAATCAATAGTTCAGATGCTCGTAATTTGGAGGAAAGCCAACAACCACAGCTTTATTTACTCAGAGGTTGTCTAGCAGAAACACAAACTGCTATTCATTAGATGTCGGAGACATCGTCTGGTATGGAAATGGTTATTTGCCTATAGCTTTTGCTAGGTGAAACTCATTATTACCTTTCAATATCGCCATACAATCCCACCAAGAGCAAAGCTTTCCAGTTTCCATGGTAAAATAATAACAATAATTATGACAAAATTAATAATAACAAAAATACCCCAAACTAGGTGCCCTGTACAGAAACAAATCCTGCCTGAGCCCTGCAGTAAGAAAGCAGATCGTACAACAAATGCTTATGCCGGCTATTGAATAAGGAGATGTAGTGTATGCAGCTGCCCCGCAAACACACCTTCATAAACTTACTACACTGTATAACACATTCTGCCGCTTTGTGCGACAATGTAACTACATGACCCACCACTGTGACATGTTAAAAGAGCTAAACTGGCCATCGCTGGAATCTACACGCACCTTTCATCTTTCCAACCTGGTGTTTAAGAGCTTTTCTGGGAAGCTACCACCCAACCTGAATAGACTGCTTCCCCCCAGCAGTTCCTTCATCCTATAACCTCCGATCCAGGACCTGCACCTTACTTACAATACCACAATACAAAAAGAAAGTGGCTCCATCCTCATTTTCCTACAGAGCACCGCAATTATGGAATAACCTCCCAGACGCCATCAAATCTTCCCTCAGTCTAATGTCACTTAAGAGATCTCTATTAATATACCTCAATACAGAATGCACCTGTAAACATGTAACAGTGACTATATACAGAATGCATCTTTAAACATGTAACAAAGTGACTATATACAGAATGCACCTGTAAACATGTAACAAAGTGACTATATACAAAATGCACCTGTAAACATGTAACATAGTGACTATATACAGAATGCACCTGTAAACATGTAACATAGTGACTATATACAGAATGCACCTGTAAACATGTAACATAGTGACTATATACAGAATGCACCTGTAAACATGTAACAGTGACTATATACAGAATGCACCTGTAAACATGTAACATAGTGACTATATACAGAATGCACCTGTAAACCTGTAACATAGTGACTATATACAGAATGCGCCTGTAAACATGTAACATAGTGACTATATACAGAATGCACCTGTAAACATGTAACATAGTGACTATATACAGAATGCGCCTGTAACATAGTCAGGGTTATTCAGAGAGTGTGAAAAGCAGGAGAATGACTGGAGAATGAAAAATTCTAAGTCAAAATAGCCGATTTGGAAAGTGAGATGAAAGGGAGAATTTTTCTGGTTTGGTTATTTTGACCTAGAATTTTTCATTCTCCAGTCATTCTCCTGCTTTTCACTCTCTCTAAATAACCCTGAGTAACTATATACAGAATGCACCTGTAAACATGTAACATAGTAACTATATACAGAATGCACCTGTAAACATGTAAATTAGTGACTATATTTCCTACATATTTATTTTCTGTGCTAATCTGTATATTTGTGTTATTTTTAATATCTTGCATTTATTACTTTGTATTTCTGTACCCACTGTGAAAATTCAATGTTCTTGAACCCAGGACATACTTGAAAATCTCAATGTATCCTTCCTGCTAAAATACTTTATAAATAAATAAATAATAATACTAGCAATAACAATAATAATAATAATAATACAATATTTGCAGCATGATTAATAATTCTTGAAAGAGAAACAGACATCTACATTAACTCTTTCTCTATCAAAAACATGGATACACATTTTTACATTGAAATACAATTAAAATCAAACTTAACTGCTGCGTTTCAGCAGCTAGGGATTTGGCAGAATAGAGGGAGAGCTGTATGATCAGTCGCTGCTGTACAGGGATAAGATTAAGGCTAGGGTCAGACTAGCGCAGTTTTAACGTGCGTTTAGCCGCACGAAATCACGGCCGTACTAGCAGCAAATGACGTCCAATGCCGGGGAACATACGAAGTACGGCCGCACGAAAATTCGTCCGCGCAACGCAAGTGGCAAACGAACGCATTTTTTCGAGAACGTCAAACCGCTACTACTGACGTACAGAGTGCGCTGCGGCTACATAGCGGCGTGTTTGCGTGATTGGGAGACGTCAGACGCTGCACACGTCCGGCCAACATAACGTGCACAGACCAAACACTTCCTGTCTTGTCTGGGGGTAGCTGCAAGTTGCGTTGGACAATGGCTGGGACTGACATCGACGTGGAGAGGCTGATCAATGCAGTGGCAGATCATCCCGAGCTGTGGGACACGGCCTGCGACAGCTACAAAGACCGGCAGAAGAAGGCCAGTGCATGGGTCACAGTGTCCAGGGTGGTGTACCCAGAGTACGAGACGTGGTCTGATAAAGAGCAGAAGCTTCAGAGTGAGTAAATGATCATTTTATTGCATAGAATTCAATTGCATTGAACTTGAATGTAATATCAAACAAAATGGCATAACGAATTTTCGTTGTCAATAAGGATGTGCGTTTCGGCTTTCAGAATTTCGGAATTTAAACGACATTTTCACGATTCGTGTTTTCTGATGCGGGTGATTCCCAGATAATTTTCCGATCCGAAAATGTCAGATCCGAAATGTTTCCGAGCCGAAACAAAATATTGTACGAATATGCTATTGGACTTGAATTGTGTCAAATCGAAATGTATTGTTTTGAAACGAGAACAGACGTTGCGAAAAACGAGAAATGTACGAAATCACGAAAAGTAGATCCAACAAACGAGCAAAGTGACAAAAAAAACGAAAAATGGTCCATATTCCGATTACATATCCCCGAAAAACAAGTCGAACCGAATCGAATCAAAACAGGGTTCGTTCGAAATGAGCCGAATCGAAAACTTTAAACATCCGAAAATTCGAACAGAAAAAATAATCGGTGCACAAGCCTAGGTGTCACATGTCAAATGATGTCCATCTGCCATGGCACCTGCCCTGCATTGCTAGTGAAATAATTAGACAGAGCATCGCGAAACCTGTTGGTGTGTCTATTCACAGGTATTATGTCATCGTTAGCATACTCATCCAGACCCGTTACTGTGAGGGTATCCTCGAAATTAACCCCATCCCTTGCACGAACATAGTTATGTAGGATGCAACAGCATTTCACTATATCCACACAGAAATCCACATTTACATCAAGTGGGCGATGGAAAATCCTCCACTTGTTGCTCAGTATGCCAAAGCTACACTCGACATACCGTCTCGCCCGCGACAGCCTGTAATTAAACACCCGCTTCTTCACAGTCAGGTGTGTCCCCGAGTATGGCCGCAGGAGATGTGTGGATAGGCCGAATGCTTCATCACCCACAAAGGCATAGGGGACTGACACGTCGCTGCCAGGCAAAGGTGCGGGTCTGGGGATGTTCAGGTTCCCACCCTCTATCTCATTCCACAGTGTTGAGTTCCGAAACAGTGTTGAGTCCGAGTCCTTGCCGTATGATCCGACATCCACATACACAAAATTATAGTTGGCATCTGCCACCGCCAGTAGGCCAATTGAAAAATAATGTTTATAATTTTGATACAGTGAGCCACTGTGCAGTGGCTTCACAATGCGGACATGTTTGCCGTCCACCGCTCCCAGGCAGTTGGGATAGTTCGCTCTCTCCCAGAATCCTGCTGCAATTGCCAGCCATGTCTCGCCTGTGGGTGTTGGCAAACATTGGTCCTTCATGGTTTCCCATATTGTTTGGCAGACCTTGCGGACGATCTCACCAGCTGTCGATCTGCCAATGCGGAAGTTGTAATGCAGATCCTTCAAACTGCATCCACTAGCAAGATACCTAGAACATGAAAGAAGCTGTGTTATGATCACATCATATGAACCTAACCTTATGTCACTCTCATCATGTTTTGCAGCACATGAAGCAATCAATAAATGGCGCACGGTGAGGGACAATCACACCCGGTCCTGAAAAAGGAGGCTGAAGCTGCTCGCTCTGGAGCTGGTGCAAAGAAGAGGCGCAGCTATTTGTATGCTGACCAACTGTCCTTCCTGAGGAAGAGCCAGGAGCCGCGCAAGACTGTGAGCAGTATTGACCGGCCATCCACCTCTAGCTCACAAGGGCAAGAGCTGCAGCCCGCAGGATCTGGCAGCTGCCAGGTGGAGGTCGAGCAGGGTGGTGCGGAGTCCCAGGTGGAGGATGTGGAGTCCCAGCAGGTGCCGGGTACAGCACCCACAGACAGCACCAGTACGGCTCCCAGGAGGAAGAAGCCACCATCAGCTGATGTCGAGCAGGCCATGGTCGCATTCATGGACGCGCACCATACACATCCACGCTGCATGGTCGCTGATTCCGAGGACATGTCCTTTTTCAATTCATGTCTCTCCATGCTCAACATAATGACCCCAGCGCAGAAGCTGGATTATCGCCGCCGAAGCCTGGACCTGATACATGAGATACTGTCCCATCCACAACAGGCACCTGTATATCACGGTGTCGTGCCACAATACCCCCATGGTTATTCCCACCACTGCCAGGCGTTGCCTGCCCGCCCACCCATGTCCCCTGTTGCTGGGCCACCCCCGGAGCCAGAGTACCACCGCAGCCATATGCACGGTCCTCATGCCCCAGATGCTCCTCTGTATCATACCATGTGAGGTGTATCGTCTGTTCGTTTATGTTTGTCACAGTTTATTCATGTTGTTCTAATATTTTTTTTTTATTACCTTCATTGGACATGCAATAATATATGTGTTTAATATGTTATTGTTATCTTCTGTCATATTATTTTGGGACTAAATATTTTATTTGTTTCACATCGTTGTCAGTGTCATTACTCTTTCGTTACGTGTTGTGCAAGGTGATGCATGCGTGTGTGTGTGGGCATATAACTACTGACCTACAATAGAGCCTCTGCACACCGAGCACATGTCTGATGACTGGCAGCGATGTCATGAATGCACGTGTTTGATAGTACTTACCGCAAAGTGAGGACCAGCATCTCCTCCGGTGGTATGGCAGCCCTCATGTTGGTGTCCCTCTTGGTCAGCGGCTCACGCACCTTCATCAACAGTTCATCAAAGGTGTGGATGGACATCCGCAGGTAGTTGAAGAACTTCACGGGGTCCCTCTCTCGCAGTGGCCTGTACAGTGTCACAAAGTGGCCATGCGTGGGTCTGGCAGTGTTGAGTGGATGGACCCATGTTCGCCGTTGTCTTTTCTTCTTCAGGTACAGGTATCCCAGTGCAGCAAAAAGAAACACTTGGACTGCATCCATCTTGGAAAATGCCACCATTCCCAAAATGCCTTTTTATACCCCTTCCCTTTTATTTGATTCATTCTGCAATTGATTTGGTTGATCATATCTCTCTTCTTCCAGCTCCGTGAAACAAAACGTACGAAAATGCGCATCGTATGACCGCTTTCGCGCATTCCGTTTAAAAATACGTTCGTTCGTTCGACCGCACTTTTTCACGTTCGCGGAGAAAAATGCGTTCGTCTGACCCTAGCCTAAAGGAAGTTATAATGAGCGAAAATCCCTGTACAGTACAGATACAAAGTGTTGCTGTAATTGTCATACACAGGCATTATGCAGCACATACAGATACAATGTGTTGCTGTAATTGCCATACACAGGCGCAGCCCCCACTCTCTGGAACGCTCTCCCTCGTGCTGTCAGACTTTCCCCTAACTTCTCTTCCTTCAAACGCTCCCTGAAAACATTGCTATTTAGGGAAGCCTACCACCCAACTCACTGACGCAACCATCAATCACTCTCACCTTACAGTCCTCTCCTCCTGTTTCCAACCCCAACCCTCCTAGATTGTGAGTTCCTACGGGAATAGGGCCCTCATCTCCTCCTGTACTGTTTGTCAAATGTTGTTCAATGTATTGTAACCCTGTCTGTACTGTGCTTATTGTACAGCGCTGCGGAATATGCTGGCGCTTTATAAATTAATAATAATAATAATAATAATAATTATGCAGCACATACAGATACAAGGTGTTGCTGTAATTGCCATACACAGGCATTATGCAGCACATACAGATACAAGGTGTTGCTGTAATTGCCATACACAGGCATTATGCAGCACATACAGATACAAAGTGTTGCTGCAATTGCCATACACAGGCATTATGCAGCACATACAGATACAAGGTGTTGTTGTAATTGCCATACACAGGCATTACGCAGCACATACAGATACAAGGTGTTGCTGTAATTGCTATACACAGTCATTATGCAGCACACACAGATACAATGTGTTGCTGTAATTGCCATACACAGGCATTATGCAGCACATACAGATATTGCATTGCTAATAATCTCATTCTGATCACTACAAACCCCCATAAGCAGGAGATCTCACCATTGTATTATCTATCTGCAACACATTTACTGGTTGTGACACAAAGGTCATTTCTGCCGGTATGCTGATAATGCAGACCTGTGTGACAGTGTGCCAGATAAGGGACGCCATCTACAGTTTAGATCCTTTTATCTAGGCAATATTTTTTAAAGGATAATGAAATACATTAAAAAATATGCAAATTTACTATATTTTAATCATACACAATCCAGGATAATTAGAAAGAAAAGCAGGAATTAACCAGTAAACATATCAATGTGGGAAATAGCCAAACCAGAAATATTCTCCCATTTATCTCACTTTCCAAATCGGCTATTTGGTCTAGATTGTTTTCTTCTCCTGCCAGTTCTCCTGGTGTTCACCTCTCTCTGAATAACCCTGTATGAGTCATGTTTGTGCTTCCCCTTTGTAAAGTGCTATGGAACCTGTTAGCTCTATATCAGTGACTGTAGCCATAATGCCTAATAAGTGTGAGACTTATTCTGGTTAAACATCCATGGGAAATGTAGTTCCAAAAGCACCACGGTTGCTGACCCCTTTCTTAAATGATTAGTGCAGAGTTGTCAAACTCCGGCCCTCCAGATATTTCTGAACTACAGCTCCCACAATTCCCTGTCCATCTATTGCATTGAAAGGAATCTGGAAATTGTAAGCATCGACATCTGGGGGGGGGGGCGACAGTCCAGGGTTAGTGTTTCTTAAAGGAATACTCTAGGCAACACATGACCACCTAAACTTTTTTAGGTGGTCATGATGCCCTGAGTATGCCCTCGCCTTTCCCCCCTCCCTGCACGCAGGTCAGGACCCACCAACAGTGCAAAGACCCCGTAACCCAGAGAAATTCAGTTTTAGGCCAGTGCCTGTCAGTGCCATCACTAAACTTCTCCATAACCAAAAAATTAAATACCAGTCTGGACCTGATCAAATCCCAACAATGCTGCTGAAAATCAGTGCACCAGCAATTGCAAAACCTGTCTCAACCCTGATTAATGAATCACTGGCAACTGGATACATACCCAAACTCTGGAAGACTGCAAGGGTGGTACCTATCCATAAAAGTGGAGACAGTACTTTGGTATCCAACTACCGTCCAATATCACTGCTCCCTGTAATGTCAAAAATTCTGGAAAAATGTGTCTACACTCAATTACATGATTATTATCAGTATCAGAACTATTTAACCCCAGATCAATCAGGCTTTCGTCCAAACCATTCAACTACAACTGCCCTTTTAAAAGTTTGTAATGATATCCAAGCGGGCATGGAACAAGGAAATCTAACTGGAGCCATCTTCCTTGATTTTGCCAAGGCTTTTGACACAGTAGACCATGGCATCCTATTATAAAACCTTAAGAACTCTGGTATTGGTGATAGTACGTTAACCTGGTTCCAATCATATGTGTCTGATAGGTCTCAATTTGTGTCCATTTCTGACAGCACTTCCCTTCCCCTCCCAGTCACGTGTGGTGTACCCCAAGGCTCGATACTTGGCCACCTTCTATTCACAATATTCATAAACGATCTGCCCAATGTCTGCAAAGCTTCAACTGTACACATGTACGCAGACACTAATCTATACCCGCAAACCAAATCTCCCGCAGCTGGAGGCCGGGCTGCAAGAACAATTCACAGGGGTAGAAAAGTGGATCGCAAATAACAAACTTTTCTTAAATACTGACGAAACTGTTACAATGCTCTTTGGAACCGCACCTAAACTACACAAATTGCAAACACCCCATCTATGTGTTGGGACAAAATCAAATGACACACTGACCACAGTCACTTCTCTCAAATATCTAGGTATGTGGTTAGACCCTAATCTATCCTTTGGCCCCCACATCGAAAAACTCTCATCTAAACTTTACCCCAAACTAGGTGTCCTGTACAGAAACAAATCCTGCCTGAGCCCCGCGGTAAGAAAGCAGATTGTACAACAAATGCTTATGCCAGTCATTGAATACGGAGATGTAGTGTATGCAGCCGCCCCACAAACACACCTCCAGAAACTTACTACATTGTATAACTCCTTCTGTCACGTTGTGCTACAATGTAACTACATGACCCACCATTGTGACATGTTAAAAGAACTAAACTGGCCATCACTGGACTCTAGACGCACCCTTCACCTTTCCAACCTGGTGTTTAAGAGCTTTTCTGGGAAGCTACCACCCTACCTGAATAGACTGCTTCCCCCAGCAGTTCCTATAACCTCAGATCCAGGACCAGCACCTTACTTGCAATACAAAAAGAAAATGGCTCGATCCTCATTTTCCTACAGAGCACCGCAAATATGGAATAACCTCCCAGACACCGTCAAATCTTCCCCCAGTCTAAAGTCCCTTAAGACTTCCCTATTAACATACCTCAATACGAAATGCACCTGTAAACATGTAACACAGTGACTATATACAGAATGCACCTGTAAACATGTAACAGTGACTATATACAGAATGCACCTGTAAACATGTAACAGTGACTATATACAGAATGCACCTGTAAACATGTAACATAATGACTATATACAGAATGCACCTGTAAACATGTAACATAATGACTTTATTTCCTACATATTTATTTTTCTGTTAATCTGTATATTTGGTCTTGTGTTAATATCTTGCATTTTACTATTTTGTATTTCTGTAACCACTCAATGTTCTCGAACCCAGGACATACTTGAAAACAAGAGAAATCTCAATGTATCCTTCCTGGTAAAATCCTTTTATAAATAAATAAACTCAGCCGATCGGCTGAAAAAGCTGAAAACAGCTGAGAGGCGCGGAGAACTTTACTCTGCCCTCCCAGCTGTCAGTCAGCAGAGCGGGATTCATATTTCCCGCTTCTGCCGACTATTGCCGAGTAGGAGACGTCATCGCGCTTTCAGCTTTCAGCACGATGACGTCTCCAACTCGCCGCAGTAGCTGGCGGCAGCGGCTGAGGATTAGTGTTGCGCGCATCCTCTTGCGCTCAACACTAATCCAAGAAGATGGAGCTGGGAGGAAGCCTGCTGATTGGCTCACTTACGTGAGAGGCGCGCATGCGCGCTTCTCACGTAAACCTTAGCCAAGTGAAAGTTAGAAGGACGGGAGCGGAAGAGGAGGGAGGTGAGTATAAAAATAAAAAAAGACGCCGTTGGAAACAAGTGGATTTTAGGGTAAGTATTACATAAAAAAAATAAAAAAAAATACCTACCTATTTATTGAGGGAATAGGTATAGTTTAATGTTAAAAAATGGGGGGGATTTTTGATTAGAGTGTTCCTTTAAGTAAACCAGATGTTAAGTTACTCTGTTTATCATTTGGCTGCTCATCTGACTTAGACCTGACTCAATGCTTCACTTCACGCACTCAGACATAATTACGGGTGGGTGAGAGCTCCAATTTCTTTCTTCGAGAGACCTTTTGCATCTTTGCGCACACAATAGAGTTCATAGGTCAGACGTCCAAAACTCTGTCTCATAAGGATTGCTTTGTGTGGGTTGTATGCAAAGGACATCACCATCACCAGGGGGTACCATTCACTGCTGTTAACCCACTATCAGATCTCATCCAGCTGCTATAGCTTACCCCGGGTAGCATAGACCAGTGTTTCTCATCTCCGATCCTCACGTATTATCCCTAACAGGTCAGGTTTTAAGGATCACCTTGGGGAAATGCAGACTGAATGCTGCAATCATTGAGCAGCAAATCATATCACCTGTCCTGCGGTCCAAATATCGTGCAAACCCTTCCTGGCAAAGGGAGACCTGAGGACTGGAGTTGAGAAACACTGGCATAGACAACACAATAGATCCCATGCAGCCTTGTCTAAACATTTATTCCTCCCCATTGTCTCTTCACTACTGTTTTATCTTATACCACAGCTGCAAAGTGAGACTTGCCCTTAAGATTTTGGTAAATATTACATCATGGAAAAACTCTACAAAATGGAAATAGATAAAAACCTAACTTTATTTGTTCCGTTTATATGAAATTACTTCAAGCAAAGAAAGAAAACAGCAGCATGTGTTTTATAATGTGTTTATAATGTGTTTATTTGTAATGCACAAGTAATCTAGTTACAGTTTATGTGGTGCGTGCCTTTAAGATCACATATATCCAGAGATTGATGGAAGATGTTACTATGAACCTTTTTGTTTTCAAAGAGAATAAATGCCATTAATATGTATATTTTTTATATACGTACACTATGGCTGTCGTTGTAGAGGCTCGGATGCGTCACTGGGAAATCTCACCATTCTGTACGTGGATTTAGTCTGTAGTATTTTTCTTTAGCGTCTTAGAGACTTCACAGCTTGTTCCAGATGTTTCATCTCAAGACAGTGTTAGACACGGTGTAAATGCAGGGATTAAGGCTATGTTATTCAAATGAATGCATGTGCCACCTGTCTTTTGGCTTCTGCCTGTTCATTTGCAAGCCACTACACGGAGGCCTTTGCTTCAGCTCAACAGGGAGCATCGTTTAATCACAAAAAGGCAGATGCATTGCGCTACGGAATTGCAGCCACACATTTCACGTCTTGTACTGTATATAAATAAATAAAATCTGAGCAAAATTGGACTCTTTGAACAAATCTTTTATGGACAAGAGATAACAGTTACAAGTATTTCTAAAGCGCTAACTAGTTCCTTAGCGCTGTACAATGGGTGAGACAGAATAACAGATATACATGCAAGTTAAACCAACAGAACAGTAGGAGAGAGGACCCTACTCAAGAGCTTACAATCTAAGAGGAGAGGGGGACACACTGCGATAGGGTAATAGCTGAGTATGTGAAGTAGTGGGGGTGCATGTTGGCTGTTGGGGAGATGGAGCAAGAAATGTGGAGTTGGGGGATTAAGAAGCGAGCTGATAGACTTCTCTAAAATAATGTTATTTTCAGAGACTTCTTGAAAGACTGTAGAGATGGGGAGAGTCTAATGGTGCGGGGGAGGGAGTTCCATAGAGAGGGGGCAGCTCGGGAGAAGTCTTGAAGGCGGGAGATTATCTGAAGGCTTCTACAACCATGAAGATAGATAGATAGATAGATAGATAGATATGGGACAGATATGGGGTAGATAGATGGATGGATAGATAGATAGATAGATAGATAAATAGATCAGAGACGTGCAGTCAGGGGTGGCAGGGGAGGCACAGCCATTCCAGTAAATTAATGTGGTCATTGTGCTGTAATGACATATGTGTATATTTAAACTGTAAATAAAATGTTATTTGTTGAAAATGCTCCCTCTCCACGCTCCCTCGCTGTGCTTCTGTCCTCTGCTTTTTTCCCCCCTGCACTTTCAGTTTGCCGGCTGCTGTGTGTGTGTGATTCACTACACAGACAGCAGGGGCAGCACTGAGCCAGCCTAGCCTACACAATTTGCACAGCTGAATGCTACACCAATTGCGTAGCTCAAGCTGACTTCCCGGTTATATGCTTTTCAGTGCCACTGAGAGCAATTGAAAGCTTGAGCCAATGGGAAAGCTCCATTGGTCTCAAGCACTTCTTTTTTTAACCCCCCCCATGGGAGGCAGAGCTCCCCATGGATTGATTGACGCAGGACAGTCATGTGACTGTCCTCGTCAGTCGTGGGGGGGGCGGGCAGGCAGAGCTCAGCAGTCAGCATGTGTGTAATAGCGCCCTCTATTAGTCAGTATTGTAAGTGCATGCTCTTAGAACATTAAAAACCTATATGCAAACTTTGTTTTAAAGTAAGAGTTGTAATAGCACCCTCTATTGGTCAGTATTGTAAGTGCATGCTCTTAGAAGCTGTAAAAAAAATGCGAACTTTACTTTTATGAATAGTGAATCTCTATTCTCCTATATAACGATAATCAAATGCGTAAATTGCGACTGCGTAACCCTGTGTATATCTGACTCTGATACTAGCCAGTGCCTCACCAGCCACTGACCTCACCGCATGTCACTGAGATAGATAGATAGATAGATAGATAGATAGATATTGGATAGATATTGGATAGATATGGGATAGATAGATATGAGACTGTCATTCAGTGTACAGTGGGCATTCCGTGGGCATGATGTCTGAGGTGAAAACACTTTTTAAAACCAGCTGGAGAATGTCTCTATCAGACGTTTCCCCAGCTGATCCTTCATAGAGCTCAGAACTGTAGTCAATCCTTTTGGCCAGCAGATGGTGATATCTACAAAGCAAACGGGTGAAGCGCCCACTGGATACAAGTGCCCTAACCACTCGCTGAAAGTTGCAAACGGAGGTTCCTCTATAAACCTAGATAGCAAATGGATAAGGATAACACAACACAGCGCTAAATGGGCCTAAGCCCGTAAGAAAGTGGAAAAGGCACAATAATATGTCCACAAATACAATGACCTTCATTTTTCAAGCAATATGCTTCTTTATGGTACAGATGGTGGAACGTATACTGTAGAAAGAAGGAGAAGAGTGTACTGGGATTGCGCAGTACATCAGCAACAAAAAATAGAGAGTATACTTGTTCTTATTCAACTCACATTTTAAGGAACCCACAACCGGCTCTCAGGATTACAGCAGGCAGGGACTTTAACTCAGGTGCCCATTATGACGGAATGGGATGTTGTCCGCCTGCGGGTGTGCTCCTATCTGCTTCCCCCTAGTGCGCTTACCGCCGGCCCGACTACCGAGTGACACGGCACCCGGCGTCTCGAGCGGCCTGGAGTGACCCTGGGAAAGGGTTGGCGGGCGTTGGAAGGGACCCCTGGGTGAGACCAGCCCGACCACTGAGCGACACGGCACTCAGCGTCCCGAGCAGCTGGTCTACTGACCTTGGTTGGCGGATGTGTCGTCTGCGGAACGGCCGGTCGGATCGGAATTCCCCTCGGGAGCTGGTCGGATCTTATAGTTGGGACGTCCGCGCGTCTTTTCGGATCTACCGGCGATCGGATGGCGCCCGCTATACCGATGCGCGGGAAATGCGCGGCAGATGCGCCGCGGCCGTCGAATCGGATCTCACAGCGGTCGATGCCCGCACGCTGCACCTCTGTCCTGATGCGAGATGCAGGCACAGGGTGGTCGATTCGGATCTGGCTACCGTGCTCTGTAGACCGCGCTGGATCACAGGAATACGTTCACCAAATAAAGAACACCAGGCGTGGCTGAATGAACTAGATGAACTAACTTTATGGGTTTACAACAGAGTCAGGTATACAACTTCACATACACAGATTGCCAACTCCCCCACCCACACAACCAGCACTGATTGGCTCCTCTCCCAGCCCCCCTGTTCCCTCCCAGGTCCCTTCCAGCCTTCCCATTGTCCAGGGATTAGGCAAATGAGGTCTGAGAACAGCCTCCAAGCAGCTGGCTTGATGTATCCTCCATCTTGGGGCCAGGAGATCCTTTGTCTGGTGTAACCATGCTGGAATGGGCAAAATGGCGACGGGGAAAAACACATACAAACGTTTTCTTACACCTACTACAGTTACAATCACACAAGGTACATCTTAATACAGCACATCAGTAAAACCACATCTAATAAAACATACTTAGGTGCGGTGGCACGCACCCGGTTTACTAAGTGTCCATGGCCCCCACTGTCACTGTGCACCGCCCCCGGCTGAGGGTGCTGGGCCATTCCGTGACACTCCTCCCCCTTCCCACAGTTCGACGCACCTGGTCTGACCCCACCGGGTCATACCGGGGAAGTCGGTGCTCCCAGGCCCGTAGTCGGTCTGGGGAGGCCTGGCCACCAGGCTTCTCCATTTGGCCTTGCGGCCGTGCCAGCTTGGTCGGGGCCCCGCGTCCTTAGGGTTACCCCGGCTGGGCGAAAGGACATAAGTCTGGGGAGGAGTACCTCCGGGGTCCCCTCCGGGAAAACGGGCGCTAAACGCACCCACCCCAGGTCGATGAAAAGCCCAGTGGCTGTGCGGGGCCTCCAGGCCAAAGAGTTGAGGAGATGGGCAGAGGCCAGCAGCGCTCTGCCCCGTAGTCAGCTCTTCCGCTGAGGGGGTAATTGTAACAAAAGGGACAAGGGTAGACACACCCGGCTGCTCTCCCGGGCAGCCGAAGGGTGGGCAGAGGCCAGCGGCGCTCTGCCCCGTTGCCAGCTCTTCTGCTGAAGAGGCAGGTACAAAAACGGCAACCGAAGGGACAAATGGGGTCAAACCCGGCTGTTCTTCCTGGCAGCCAAAGGGTGGAATACATAATTGCAACGGCAGTCGCACGGGGTCATCCCCGCTCTGCCCCTCGAGGCGAATTGGGAGGAATGGGCAGAGGCCAGCGGCGCTCTGCCCCGCCGTCAGCTCTTCCGCTGGGTGGAGATCTCCTTGTGGGAGGATGGTTTCTTCACCCCCCGGGCCGATCAATGGCTGCGCACAACCCAGCCCGGGGGAACCATCTGTCTGCTCCTCCTGGCAGACTGTAAGCAGTGGGCAGAGACCAGCGGCACTCTGCCCCGTAGCCAGCTCTTCTGCTGGGGGGAGATCTCCTTGCGGGAGGACGGTTACTTCACCCCCCGGGGCAAACAAGGGTTGCGCACAACCCATCCCGGGGGAACCATCCGTCTGCTCCACCTGGCAGACTGTCAGCAGGGGGCAGAGGCCAGCGACGCTCTGCCCCGTGGCCAGCTCTTCCGCTGGTTGGCAATCTCCTTGTGGCGGGATGGTCTCTTCACCCCCCGGGGCAATCAGTGGTTGCGCGCAACCCATCCCGGGGGAACCATCCGTCTGCTCCTCCTGGCAGACGTTGAGTAGTGGGCAGAGGCCAGCGGCGCTCTGCCCCGTAGCCAGCTCTTCCGCTGGGTGGAGATCTCCTTGGGGAAGGATGGTCTCTTCACCCCCCGGGGCAAACAATGGTTGCGCACAACCCATCCCGGGGGACCATCCGTCTCCTCCCCCGCTGGACCCGTGGCCTCGGCCACCCTGTCCTCTTGCGGGGTGCAGGGGGTAACTTCCTCAGTCGACCCCCCACGGGCACCCATGGGTCCGCCTCGGCCTCCCATAGGTCCCAAACCTGGGGACTGTCGACTTCCTCCGCCGACCCGTCCCACCACGGGGAGCTCAGGCTCGACTGCGGAACGCCGTCCAACAGTCTCCGATAAGCCACCTCGAGCTCCCACTCTCGCTCGGCTAGGGACTCCAGCTCCTCAAACACCGAGTCCCTGCTGTCTGACGGGATCTCCAGTTCCCGTCGCTCCAGGATGTCTTCCATCCGCTCCTCGGTCTCCTCTCCAAACTCGGGGTCGGCGGCCATGCCTCGTCGTAGAGCAGCCCCGTACCCCCGTAGCGAGGCCCTGCAGTGGAACTGCCTTCACTAGGGCGCACGGTCGGGGAGGCGGTTAGCCACCGGAGGGCGCGGTACTCGGCGTCCAGTGCGATCTCCTGCTGCACCAGACTCCGGAGCTCGTCCTCCCACTCCTCTGGGGCCCGCCCCTGCAGGAACGCTGCTCGCACATCGTACTGCCCTCGATGGACGACAGCGTCGGAGGGAATGTTCACACCATGGCAGTCCCGCTCATGGTCCAGGGCCTCGTACCACAGCTCCTCTGTGGACCTCTGGTCCTGCTCCAGGCCCTCCTGCAGCTCTCTTGCCAACACGACCTTCATGTCGGCGTAGGTGCCAGCGCAGGAGCACCGCTCCTCAACGGAGAATAGGGCGTCCTCAGATGCAGCTCCAGGCGGGCTGTGAGTCTTCATCCGAGGGTCGCGGGGATAAGTGACGTCCTCAGTACAGGCTCCAGGCAAGCTGAGAGTCCCGCAAGCATAGTCACTGGGGTTTGCAGATTCCCCAGGTGGAGCTCCAGTCGCGCTGTGAGCCTCGACCCAGGGTTCCACAGGGAAGGGTTCGGGGTCAACATAATCAGTCTCTGCTCCGCGGAGCTCTGCCAACCGCAGCTCGTGCTGGCGTTCCTTCTCCTGCTCAACTTCCCGGTAGAACTCCCGAATCACTTGATATCTGGCCCCCTCCGCCGGGGCATCACCGAGCAGGGTGATCCGACGCCGCAACTCCCTGAGGCCAGCATCTTCCTCCACCTCTGCGCGGACAGGGCTGGGGACGGGCATCATCGCCTCGTCCTGATCCATCCTGGTCAGTTCCTTGATCAGCGTCTTTCTTTTCTTGTTACCCGGCGTTCCTCCCCGGTTCTCCAACATCCCACGCAGGGTGTCCCTGTTGTAGGGGTTGTACACCGCCATGGCGTACGTCTCCTAGGGGTCTGCAGAGAGCGATCCCACCGCTGCCACCAGTATGACGGAATGGGATGTTGTCCGCCTGCGGGTGTGCTCCTATCTGCTTCCCCCTAGTGCGCTTACCGCCGGCCCGACTACCGAGTGACACGGCACCCGGCGTCTCGAGCGGCCTGGAGTGACCCTGGGAAAGGGTTGGCGGGCGTTGGAAGGGACCCCTGGGTGAGACCAGCCCGACCACTGAGCGACACGGCACTCAGCGTCCCGAGCAGCTGGTCTACTGACCTTGGTTGGCGGATGTGTCGTCTGCGGAACGGCCGGTCGGATCGGAATTCCCCTCGGGAGCTGGTCGGATCTTATAGTTGGGACGTCCGCGCGTCTTTTCGGATATCTACCGGCGATCGGATGGCGCCCGCTATACCGATGCGTGGGAAATGCGCGGCAGATGCGCCGCGGCCGTCGAATCGGATCTCACAGCGGTCGATGCCCGCACGCTGCACCTCTGTCCTGATGCGAGATGCAGGCACAGGGTGGTCGATTCGGATCTGGCTACCGTGCTCTGTAGACCGCGCTGGATCACAGGAATACGTTCACCAAATAAAGAACACCAGGCGTGGCTGAATGAACTAGATGAACTAACTTTATGGGTTTACAACAGAGTCAGGTATACAACTTCACATACACAGATTGCCAACTCCCCCACCCACACAACCAGCACTGATTGGCTCCTCTCCCAGCCCCCCTGTTCCCTCCCAGGTCCCTTCCAGCCTTCCCATTGTCCAGGGATTAGGCAAATGAGGTCTGAGAACAGCCTCCAAGCAGCTGGCTTGATGTATCCTCCATCTTGGGGCCAGGAGATCCTTTGTCTGGTGTAACCATGCTGGAATGGGCAAAATGGCGACGGGGAAAAACACATACAAACGTTTTCTTACACCTAATACAGTTACAATCACACAAGGTACATCTTAATACAGCACATCAGTAAAACCACATCTAATAAAACATACTTAGGTGCGGTGGCACGCACCCGGTTTACTAAGTGTCCATGGCCCCCACTGTCACTGTGCACCGCCCCCGGCTGAGGGTGCTGGGCCATTCCGTGACACCCATAAACCCCTCAGTTGGTTTCTCTGGTGTCGCCACTGTGGTGAAAAGCTGAGCCTCTATTGGCTCCATCACAATTCGCACAGGGAATCATAAGGAGTTCCCCATACCTTCTTTTTCCCGGATCAGAAAGGCAGACAGCAATCAAGTTAAAGTAAAAACATTTATTAGTTTAAAACAAACAGTTTATATATTTAGATATTAAAGTCCCTGCCTGCTGTAATCCTGAGAGCCGGTTGTGGGCTCCTTCAAATGTGAGTTGAATAAGAACAAGTATACTCTCTATTTTTTGTTGCTGATGTACTGCGCAATCCCAGTCCTCTCTTCTCCTTCTTTCTACAGTATACGTTCCACCATCTGTACCATAAAGAAGCATATTGCTTGAAAAATGAAGGTCATTGTATTTGTGGACATATTATTGTGCCTTTTCCACTTTCTTACGGGCTTAGGCCCATTTAGTGCTCTGTTGTGTTATCCTTATCCAGATGGTGATATCTGCCTGTCACTTAGGTTATTACAGTAAGAAATACATTTCTCAAATATTTTTTACTGTATAATTAAATGAAAATGATATTCCAAACCCCCCAAAAACTGGTTCTTGACAGCAGTGAAGGGGTTAATTGGTCCAATTATTGATCCTTATGACCAGCGTCTTACTCGTGCCTTGAGAAGTTTCCACGAAATCTTTTAACCTCTGTTTTTCAGTCTACGTGTGAAACACATCTGGAAATGAAATGAATTGTCGCAGGTGCAATATTTTCCTTGTATTAATTCGCCGCTTTTCGTGCCCACTGTACGTCAAATTAAAAAGTTAAAAATAAACTGCATTTAAAATAAAAAAAATATATAATCTGATTAAATTCTCTTCTTCCTGACGTGGCGCATAAGCAATTTAAATTAAGCCGATCGCGTTGAAATGATTCAACCGTGGCGCAATATAAATTTCCTTTCTAAACATTTTAACTAGGTGAACCTAGATGAAAAGGTGCCAGATGTTTCCAGGTAGGGACAGTAATTTAATTTATTGTCTTTGAAGAGTAAGTCATTCATGTGTAATAGCTTTTATCCCACTGAACATAAATTTTCATCTCATTATTGCATTAAATGTCTTTCTTGTAGTTAACATCGCAAATGTAGCTTCACGCGTAGAAATGAAAACAATCACAAAGCATTGTTAGCCGGGGCTGGTTTGATACATTAATTAATACAGCTTGTTTTATCACCTTACCGGAATTATATAAATAAGAGCCAGAAAATAAAAACAGTACGATTTGTAGCCGGGTTCCATTAAGGATAGTGGTGATATATTTGTTGCGTTGCCCGTGACCTCTGGCATATGGCGTCCAAAATTATTTTTATGCTTGATGGCACCTTGAACTCGGAGAACGTAGACCTTGGTTCGTTCGTTATGTGCAGAAAAACACAGTGCTTCAGATAGTTTGTTTATCATTCTGACAGCATTAAACATATTAGTCTCCTCGCAATCATTCCATCTCCGAATGTTCCCAAAACAATGAGCATATTTCTTCTGCCGTTGAATTATGCTTATCACTTATACCATCCAAAACAGAGAATATATTCCCGCGCTTAACGGAAAACAAATGAACACCTATTTGTTTTGTCACCTTGAAGGACCTTGTTATGGTTTAAGTGAATGATAATACGTTCTAAATGTGACAAGTGCAAAAAAATAAAGGGAAATAATATATTTCGATGAGATTCATTTTGATTCTATTCTATGTTGCAGCCAAATAATACAATGAACTTGTTGTTGGATTTAACTCCTTCACTACCAATCGCTTTTGTTGTTTTTGTTTATAAGATTTATTTGAATCGTGCGGTGCATGGGGAGATATTGGGTAAAATGGCAATTTGTTGTTCTGAGATTTTAAAAAAAAAATTCAAAAATGTACATTTGCTCATTTTTAAAATTTCATGCGCTGCTGTATTTGTTTATCCTTTAAAGCAGTGGTTCACAATCCTGTCCTCAGGTCTCGTCTAACAGGCCAGATTTGCAGGATATGTGAAGCACAGCACAGGTGATATGATTTGCTGCTCAGTGATTACAGGATTCAGTCTGTATTTCCCCAAGGTAATCCTTTAAAGCTGACCTGTTAGGGGGACTTGAGGACAGGGTTGAGAACCCCTGCTTTAAACAAATACTGCTGGGATGACATATTCTGAACTCTAGATGGCGTTCCATATCTCACACAATGTTACAAGGGGTCTGCATTATCAGCATACAGGCAGCACTGGTCTTTGTGTCAGATGCAGTAAATGTGCTGCAGGCAGATAATAAAATTATGAGATCTCCTGCTTATGGGGGTTTGTAGGGATCATAATGAGATTATTGGCAATACAATATCTGTGTGCAGCATAATGCCTGTGTATGGCAATTACAGCAACACCTTGTATCTGTATGTGCTGCATAATGCCTGTGTATGGCAATTACAGCAACACCTTGTATCTGTATGTGCTGCATAATGCCTGTGTATGGCAATTACAGCAACACCTTGTATCTGTATGTGCTGCATAATGCCTGTGTATGTCAATTACAGCAACACCTTGTATCTGTATGTGCTGCATAATGCCTGTGTATGGCAATTACAGCAACACCTTGTATCTGTATGTGCTGCATAATGCCTGTGTATCGCAATTACAGCAACACCTTGTATCTGTATGTGCTGCATAATGCCTGTGTATGACAATTAGAGCAACACCTTGTATCTGTATGTGCTGCATAATGCCTGTGTATGGCAATTACAGCAACACCTTGTATCTGTATGTGCTGCATAATGCCTGTGTATGGCAATTACAGCAACACCTTGTATCTGTATGTGCTGCATAATGCCTGTGTATGGCAATTACAGCAACACCTTGTATCTGTATGTGCTGCATAATGCCTGTGTATGGCAATTACAGCAACACATCTGTACTGTACAGGGATTTACAGTCATTATAAACCCCTAAATCTTATCCCTGTACTGCAGCGAGTGACCCCCACAGCTCTCTCTGTATTCTGCCAAATCCCTGGCTGTTGTAATACAACAGTAAAGTTTGTTTAACGTTTTGTTACAATGAGGTTTGGGCTACTATTTGCAGCTTGAATACAGTAATACAAAATGACTGAAGAGACAGAAGACAGTGGATTTTGTTTCTTCACATGGGACACACTAATATTGCTTTTGATATGGTAATGAGTGTATTACAATGTATTACAATGTAAAATCTAGTTATCTTAATTTTGGTAGTAAAAGGCGTAATAATACATACAGAGCATGAAAAATAGAAACTAAAATCACTTATTATATTACAACGGCATGACTTTAATATAGTCTATGTTGCAGCCCAATAATAGAATGAATGTGTAAAAAATAAATGTATATATATGTTTTTATTGTATACTATGTTTTCGCAGAATAATATAATGGATATTATTTTGGCTTCATTTATCTCCCAAGCAGATCTTATTATTGCCTAGATGAGTAAAATATAAATTTTATAAATTTAAAATGGTGTTAAAGCTGAAGATATAATTCCTGGGATCTGCGCTCACCCAATTGGAGAGGGTTTCGCCATATACTTTTTTTTTTTCACTGCATACCGAATAAGCCATCAGGGTTATTCAGAGCACACCAAAATGTCACTGGCATTTCTGTGCTCTCTGATTCACCGCACTTCGGCGAGTCCGATTCGCTAACCCTGTGGTGAGTTCAGCGTTCACCACAAGGTCACCGCAGGGTCTTTCAAGTGTGGCGAATCAGCCGCTGAAAGCAGCCGCCAACCTCCTGGACCGCTACCGCAAACCCGCTCGCCGCTGCTGCCAAACCGCCGGACAGCCGCCGCAAACCCGCCGGACAGCCACCAAATGCACCCGCAAGCAATAGATGACCTGCCAAACAGACCGCCGACCGACCGCAGAAAATAGCCGACAAGCCACCGTAGCTTGTGTGTCTTATTGCTGGTCATACCTTAATAACCTTATTATTATGTAATAAAAATATAAATACATTCCCACCATGATATATTGGACCCTTTCCATCGTTCTGTCTTTCATGATTTAGCTGTTATTTCATTTTTTTACTTTTAATGTTACATCACTGCCGACGATACCATTTTGCCTTACAGATAAAAAAATTGTACACACGATGGATGGAAGAATTTGCTATGAAAAGATATTTGTCTCTGAAACCGCCCTTTATTAGATTGCACTTTATGGATCCATAAAGAACTATAATGTAGATGTTTTGCTTGATGGAAATGTTTTACTTTTTTTAAAAAAACTCCAGCAGTAGACTTGTGCACAGGGTTTTTTTTTTCTTAGTTTTTTTTTTACTTTCGGAATTCTTCGGCCTATTTTCGTTTCGGATGATTTCGGGTCATTTTAAACATTTTTTTTTTGTTTCGGGCAGTTCGATATTTCACCGTGATTCGTAATTTTGGACCGGTTCGAAACATCGGTTCGCCCGATATCATTTCGGATCACTTTGGTTTTCGGATCCGATTCATTTATCGGATCTGATTCATTATCAGTATTGAAATGCTGTTTGCAAAAAAACTATTGAATGAAAACTTTAAAGAAAGTTAGGAAAGCTAAAATTTCACCCAAAAAAAATCTCAAAAAATGCCCAAAAAAAATCCTAAAAAGTAAACAAAATGGCTTATTGCTGCAAGTGTAAAAACAAAAGGTTGAAGAAATATTTAATAAAAACGCAAATATTTTTTTTTACACAGAAACATAGAAACATAGAAAATGTCGGCAGATAAGAACCTTTCGGCCCATCTAGTCTGCCCAATTACATGGATACTTTACCTGGATTTATCTTTTGTTTAGGATAGCCTTATGCCTATCCCATGCTTGCTTAAATTCAATTACTGTTTTGGCCTCTACCACTTCTACTGGAAGACTGTTCCATGTATCCACCACCCTCTCAGTAAAATAATGCTTCCTGATGTTACTTTTAAACCTTTGCCCCTCTAATCTAAGACTATGTCCTCTTGTTTTGCTACTTTGTTTCCTTTTAAATATACTCCCTTCCTCTACCTTGTGGATTCCCTTTACGTATTTAAATGTTTCTATCATATCTCCTCTGTCTCGTCTTTTTTCCAAGCTGTACATGTTAAGATCATTAAGCCTTTCCTGGTAACTTTTCTCCTTCAAGCCGTACACCATTTTAGTAGCCCTTCTCTGAACTCTCTCTAAGATGTCTATATCCTTCTGGAGATACGCAGGGTTATCCAAAGAGATTCGAAAAGTCACCGCACGTTCGGTGACTTTTCGTTCTCTTCAATTCGGTTCCTTTTGCCGATTGTATTTCGGTGACCCTGCGGTGTATTCAGCAAACACCACAGGGTCCCCGAATTGCAGGGAAAAGCTACCGCAAACCTGACGAAAACTAACCGAATGCACGCTGAAAACAAGCAAAAACATCTGGATTAACCTTCGAAAAAGCCGAACAGGAGCCGAACAGGAGCCGAATCACACAGAGCCGAATCACACAGAGCCGAAGCAGCTGTGACGTAGAGGAGGCAGTGAATAAATTAGAAAAACCATTTGTATGAATCTGGGAAAATGAAACGCTGTTTGCAAAGAAACTACTGAGCGAAAATGTCTGAAATTTTCACAGGAGGTCCAGGGAATGATAATAAAGAGAGCTGTTACAAAAAAAATAAGTAAACTGAAAAAAAAAAAAAAAAACGGACTTATAAAAAAAATTAAAAAAAATCTGAAAAATGCTTAAAGCATCCTAAAAAATCTATAAATAAAGAGACTTTTTGCTGCAGAATTTTATAATGAACGGTTTATTAGATATTGAATTAAAACGGGAATATTTTTAACATTGAAGCCTATGGGATTCTCCTGAATAAATTTGCCGAATTAAACCACCGAATGGCAGGGCATTAGGGGTACCGAACCTTTCACTGCTGGTTTGTGTTCTCTGAATAGCCGAAGCAGTGCTTTTTCATGGGGATTTCACTGCCCTCGAACAGGCACCGAACAGGCACCGTATGTTCAGGCAATTCGCCAGGATTTGGCGAATTGCCTACTCTCTGGATAGCCGAATGGTCAGGAAAGGTAACCGAACACTGATTTTCAGCGTTCGGTTACCTTTCTCAAGCAATTCGGATCTGTTTGGATAACCCTGACGGTCTCCAGTACTGCACACAGTACTCCAAGTGAGGTCTCACCAGTGCTCGGTACAGTGGCATGAGCACTTCCCTTTTCCTACTGCTAATACCTCTCCCTACACAACCAAGCATTCTGCCAGCATTTCCTGCTGCTCTATTACATTGACTACTTACCCTTAGATCCTCTGAAATAATAACCCCTAAATCCCTTTCCTCAGATGTTGAGGTTAGGACTGTATCAAATATTCTATATTCAGCCCTTGGGTTTTTACGTCCCAGGTGCATTATCTTGCACTTATCCACATTAAAACTCAATTGCCACAGCTCCCACCATTTTTTTAGTTTACCTAAATCATTTGTCATTTGGCTGATCCCTCCAGGAACGTCAACCCTGTTGCAAATCTTTGTGTCATCAGCAAAAAGACATACTTTTCCATTAATACCTTCTGCAATATCACTAATAAAAATATTAAATAGAATGGGTCCAAGTACTGACCCCTGAGGTACCCCACTGGTAACAAGACCTTGCGCCGAATAAACTCCATTTACCACAACCCTCTTGACATTGAAACCTATGGGGAAAAAAAGCCTCGTAACCTTAAAAAAAAGCTACAAAACCTAAAATTTCACCCAAAAGATCCCTAAAAATTACAAAAAAAATCCCCCCAAAAAAATAACAAAATGGCTTATTGCGGCAACTGAAAAAAGCAAGCGGTTTAAGAAATATTTAATAAAAATGCGAATATTTTTTTACATTGAAACCTATGGGGAAAAAAACAGCAGCCCTCAGCTATGGCTAATAGAACTTCTGTTATTGAGTTATTACTGGTTTTATTATTATCACTTGTTGAGAGTATTTCATGTGCATATTATCCTCGTTTCATTTTTTTTTTCCAGAAACCTCCATACAGAGGACATATCATGGCTTTTGGTGATACATGGTGTCATGTATTGCTTAATCATAAGTTGTGCAACACATAAAAAAATGTACCAAATCGAAAGTAAGAAACCATTTTTTTCCCCGCATTCAGAACATATTACCTAGAGTAACAGTATAACACAGCAAATTGAGAAACAAGTAAACACTGTGCAAAATATTCCTTTCTTTCTGCATTTCTCACAATTAAGAATATATAAAAAAAACACTGTTTTAAAAAGGTAAATAAAAGCCACCTAGCACATTCAATTCACCCAACCTTTTTAAGAAAAGTAAAACAAGCTTGTCTCATCTTCTTAATTTATGCTGCATGAACCATAACTGCTAATTTTTGTTGCATATCAGTCAGTGGCCACAGGACATCCTCCCGGGCTTCAGATTACTCAGGCACAATTTAGTTGGATAATGAGTGCACGTGTTGAATGATCATACATAATGCTCCTCATAAAGCACACAGCAATTGCTCTAAGTGCTTCTCTATAAGAAGCACCTCATTGGATGGCTGGGCTTTTTGTTCACAGTGTTTCTTTATGAGAAGCATCTTATTGGATGGCCAGGCTTTTTGTTCTAAGCTCTTCTCTATGAGAAGCATATCATTGGATAGTTGGGCTTTCTTTACCCAGTGCTTCTCTATAAGAAGCATCTCATTGGATGGCTGGGCTTTTTGTTCTCAGCGTTTCTTTATGAGAAGCATCTCATTGGATGGCCAGACTTTTTGCTTTCAGTGTTTCTCTATGAGAAGCATCTCTTTGGATGGCTGAGCTTCAACTACTTCCTGCAGCTAAATGCCTTGTGCTGCAAAGAAGAAGAGAAGACAATGGGGGATAACCTATTTTACTTTTTAAACTTATTTAATAAAATAATTTGGGGTATGCAGAAGTTACTAAACAACCATATATATTATTTTTTTTAAAGTGTCCAAAGTTTCCTTTAAAAATAAGAATACATATATATATATATATGTATTTTGTGAGGTAGAGCATCCATATTGTTAGGTGTCTTGCTCAAGGACACTCGCTGGTGGCGTCTTCTGAGTGGGATGGAGTCTGCTTTCCATGATTGTAGATCAGCGACCTGGTGGTTAGGTTGATCCCTCTTCTTGTAAAGTCGAGACTTGCTTCGCCACAGTTGGAGGGATGTGCTGAACGGGATTTTTAATTGCTTCTCCGCGGTCAAAAGGCAGAGATGGACTCCGCGGCTGATATTGTGCGGTAGGCAAGTATGTACCATTAGGTGTCTTGCCCAAGGACACTTACTGGAGAGGTGCTCTGGCTGGGATAAGAACCTAGGTCTCCACTGTTATAGAGCAGTGATGTTACCTCTACTCCATCCAGTCGGTACTAGACAAGATGTTACCTCTACACATACACATATATATATATATATATAACACACACACACACATATACATATATACATATACACACTAGGGATGGGCGAGTGTTCAATTCGAAACGCTGAACATTATGGGATGTTCGCTGTCTGTTCGACCGCGGACATTCCGTAATACAAAATGCGTTCACAGTTCTCATAAATGTACCGGCAGCTGCGGGTTCATTTAGGACACCTGTGGCTGCAGCCCCCTGGCCCCCGTGCCTTTGGTCCTCCTGTTCCTCCGGTCCATGTGCTCCTCCGTCTGGCCGCGGCTCCTCTGCCCCACGCCTCGTCTTCATGCTGAGCCCTGATTGGGCAAAGTCCTGCGCCTGACCTGGACTTTGCCCTATCAGGGCTCTATTTCAATATTGAGCCCTGATTGGGCAAAGTCCAGGTCAGGTGCAGGACTTTGACCAATCAGGGCTCAGTATTGAATTAGAGCCATGATTGGGCAAAGTCCAGGTCAGGTGCAGGACTTTGCCCAATCAGGGGTTAGCGTGAAGATGAGGCATGGGCAGGGGCGGACTGACCCATCAGGCACTCCGGCACTGCCCGAGGGCCTGTGGATCAGTGGGGGCCTGGTTTTGTAAGGGATGTTCCGACCACGGAGGCGTACTAACAAACCGCCTCGTCGGCGGCACTGCAGCGTGCCTTCCTGGGCCCCACGTGCACCCTGCATTAATGCCGCCCCCTCACATGATGCGCATGCATCACGTGGGGGGCGGCGTCAATGCAGGGTGCACATGGGGCCCAGGAAGGCATGCTGGAGCACTGCCGACGATGCGGTTTGGTAGTGCGCCCCCGTGGTCGGACCTTCCCATACAAAACCAGGCCCCTGAGCTGCTGGGGTCAGTATATATCCATGTGTGAGCTACTGGGGCAATATATATCAATGTGTGAGCTACTGGGGGCAATAAATAAATGTGTGAGCTACTGGGGGAAGTATATATCAATGTGTGAGCTGCTGGGGTCAGTATATATCCATGTGTGAGCTACTGGGGGCAGTATATATCAATGTGTGAGCTACTGGGGGCAATACATATCATTTTGGGAGCTACTGGGGGCAATATATATCAATGTGTGAGCTACTGGGGCAATATATAAATGTGTGAGCTACTGGGGAAGTGTATATCAATGTGTGAGCTACTGGGGGCAATATATATATCAATGTGTGAGCTACTGGGGGCAAATACAATATATAAATGTGTGAGCTACTGGGGCAATGCATATCAATGTGTGAGCTACTGGGGCAATATATATCAATGTGTGAGCTGCTGGGGGCAATATATAGCAATGTGTGAGCTGCTGGGGCAGTATATATCCATGTGTGAGCTACTGGGGTAAATATATATCCATGTGTGAGCTATTGGCAGCAGTATATACCCATGTGTGAGCTGCTGGGGGCAGTATATATCCATGTGTGAGCTGCTGGGGAAATATATATCCATGTGCGGTGTGTATGAGTGAGTTTTATTGTTCTGTGCCACGGCCATAGCTGCCACGAGTGTGTGACGGCTACCGCAGCAAAGCAGTGGCAGTTTGTAAGTCTGGGGGGGGCACAATGGATTCTCCAAGTCGCTGGGGGCCTGAGTGGATTTTATTAACTCGTTAAAATTAATAGTTGAAAATTGTGCAAATAAATTAATTCTTTAATGCAACAATGTGCATGTGGGTGTGCATTGTATGGGAGGAGTTTATGGGTGTGGCCTACTGTGTAGGCATGGCACAAGGGGCCCCACTAACTCCTATTGCCCGGGGGCCCCATTACTTGTCAGTCCGCCCCTGTCAGTACGCGTGGGGCAGAGGAGCCGCGGCCGGACGGAGGAGCAGACAGACCGGAGGAACAGGAGGCCGGGACAGCAGCAGGACAGCAGAGGTACGGGGGCCAGGGGGGCTGCAACCACAGGTCTCCTAAATGTACCGGCAGCTGCCGGTACATTTAGGAGAACTGTGAACACATTTTGCATGTTCGACCCCCATTGATTTGCATTGTATTCGAGTTCGTATTCGATCATTACGGCTGTTCTAATGTTCAAATACGAACGTTCGGCCCATCCCTAATACACACATATACATTATATATATAAGCCAAGAGCATACAAATATACAGTGAAGCAGTACTCGTACACACCATGCCTCCTTTGTGCTGTACACAATGTATGCAAACTCAATATTCAAAATATTCAACAAGCCTGAAACAAAGAAGCAACAGCACCTTTCATTGTTTTTATTGATGTTTATTAAATAAAATAATAATAGTCATTTTGAATGCCAGTTTGGAATGTTGTTTACATTGGGTATAGAAAGAAACATCAAAATAGTAAACATGAAGCTTATTACACTGAAAATGTCATTCCTGGTGGAAGCTCAAACTGACGCTGAAGTGTAACATTTTACAAGTTGTGAGTGATGCTGGTAGAGATTGTTGCTGTTAGTTTTTTGTTCTATATTTCAAACATTTAGATATCCTACATGATTTATTTTATGCCTTAGTTTAATGCTCTGATAGTTTGTAAAAATTAAACTCAGAAAACGTAACTTTTTTTTTTGCCGAGTTAAAAACCATCACACATTCCGCCAACACGTTTTAAGGTTCCATAAATTTGAATGATCTATTTTGCTGCATCTGTGTTAGTCATGGGAAGAGATTTGTAGGTGGCAGCGTGATGACAAATCTCAGCAGAGAAATGTTTCCCAACATATCTCTTATTATACATACAAAATTTTCATTTCATAAGAGTTAGTAATACAAATTATTAATTATGAGCTTAAAGAGATTTATATCATGAGAAACCTACAAAAATGAGATCTACTGGATTTATCTGTCTGTCTTGTTTGTTTGTCATCAATCTATAACTAAAATACGTTCATTAGCCACAACATTAAAACCACCTGCCTTATACCGTGGTGGTCCCACTTGTGCTGATGCACTGAGGCATGGACTCCACAAGCCTCTGAATGTGTCCTGTGGAATCTGACACCAAGACATTAGAAGCAGATCCTTTAAATCCCACATGTTGGGAGGCGGGTCCTAAATGGATGGGATTTGTAGTTCTAGCACATCCCACAGATGCTCAATCGGATTGAGATCTGGGCAATTTGGAGGACAAGGCAATACCTTGAAATCTTTGTCATGTTCCTCAAACCATTCCTGAGCAGTTTTTGCCGTGTGTCAGGGTGCATTATCCTGCTGAAAGAGGACACTGCCATCAGGAAACAACATGGCTGTAACAGATTTCTGTATCCCGACAGGGTCACATCTGTCAATGCGGCTTGCTTGCCAGATTCCCCGTGTTCTCCCCAGGCATTCTCCCGTACCTCCCGCCATTCCTCAGGCGAAGCTTAAGGACCGGGACATATAGAGAGCCTGCTAGCATCCCCAAGAAATAAGACAAGGCTGCAGATCTGGAGGTTTTCAGGGTCAGAATAGAACTCTTTAAATTGGGGACAGGCACGCATATTTATACAGTTAAGCATGGGTCGTTTACATACACCAAACCTGACCCTAGAATGGAATAAACATTCACTCAACATTCCTAAACAGACAGGACAATAGCAATCGTGATGATAAACAAGATTACTGACTAAAGGCAGCAGATAATGGGGCAGTGTTTGCCTGCCAAAACAGATTCAGCAACTAGTCAAGTAGATGAACAGATATTAACACATCCCTGAGAGCTATCATATCGTCAGATAACAAGATACCATGGACCATAACTATAGACAGATAGATAATGACATTATTCTTCCATAATTCTGATTACATAACACTCTGCACCCAAGGTGGGGGGGGGGGCAAGGAAATAATATAGAACATCAGGCCTTCACCTCCCACATATACCTCCAGGCCCATGTACCCCAAGTCCAAAGTGACTTACATTTTTCTATCCATCTATCCCATATCTATCTCGTATCTATCTAATATCTACCCAATATCTATCACATATCTATCCATCTATC